>CM034531.1:22940109-23532609 GCA_020002185.1 Paraescarpia echinospica | reverse complement strand
TTTTTTTCAGATTTAAAAATAGGACCGGTGTGACTTCTATATCTTGTTTTCTTAATTATTCAAATAACACGTTTTTAAAAATTTCCAACTTTCTTATTGTATTTCCGTTACCCTATACTTGAACACCGTAAATCAAATGACTTTGAATTAAAGTATAATAGAGATATTTTGTAATATGTGTGCCAACAATTGTTTCATTCTATTAATTGCAAAACTTTCTCTAGATATTTTAGAACTGATTATATGTTTATTGCATGTTAAATGTTTATCAATATGTATTCCTAAAACTTGACCGATTCTTCTTTGTTATCCTTGCCAACATGATTAATAATTTCACTGTTTATTTTAAAACAATTATTTACCTGGTATTTGCTATTCGGTAGACTAAATATACAAAATGTTGTCTTTTTTATATTTAATAACAATTTATTGGCACACAGCCAGTGTACAAATGTATTAATTCTTGGTTTATGGTGTCAATTAAAGTGTCAACGTGAGTAGCTGATTGGTATACAGTTGTGTCATCGGCAAGAGATAATAAATTCAATTCAAACACGTTGAGTTAATCATGTCATTGACGTAAATTAGAAATAAGACTGGTCCAAGTATGGATCCTTGGAATATTCCACTTATTATATTTTTGGAGAAGAATGACATTTTTGTATCTCAATATAATGTTTTCGTTTTTTTAAATAACTGGCAAACAACTTTTTACGTATTCCCATGAATTACATAAAAGTGTAATTTGTACAAAATATAATCGTCAATTGTATCGAATACCTTTGAAAGATCCAGAAACACAGCTAATGAATGGTCGTTTGTTATTTTATCGTTTGCATCTGCAATATCCTTGAATAGATGCAGTATTGGATGAATATTAGAATGTTTTGTACGAAACCCATACTTATGTTTATATAAAAGGTTACTTTTTCTAAAAATATTATTAGTCTATTGCATAATGTTTTTATCCATTATTTTACAAATCGCTACTTCATGTATGGTCGCTTGAATGAATGAATGAATGAATGAACGTTTATTCAGAACATTGATAACAATATATACAAGACAAGACAACCAAACAAGTTTAACCATAATACAAGTGAGAATATACAATGTTTGAAGGGGGTAAATACGAAGTCATTGACTTTTGTGTAAATTTACCCCTGACATGTATTTATATATATAATTATATACATGTATGTATACACACATATACACACATATATACATACATATATTCACATACATACATACATGTATTTTGAGACATCAATATTATATTATTCGAATTTGCTATTCATCTAACCATCTAGCTACAATAATTGAAAACATGCAATGGAATATGTGCATATTCAAAATTTAAAGTATGCCATAAGTACACATCTTTACACATATTGTAATTTCCTCAATGGCATGATTACATTTGTGTTTGATTTTATTTAGGTTTCCACAACCATATATTTCTCAAATAAAAGGTTCTTGCATTTACGCTTAAATTCAGTAATAGTATTAGTAGTTTTTAAATGATCACATCGAGAATTCCATAATTGCACTCCCTTTGCACAAAGAGACATTGATCGCATGGTAGAACAGACTCTCTGTCGTTCTAGGTCATGATTAGCTCGCATTGAGTATGTTATTTCCCGTCTAGTAAACAAACACTGAATATTTGATGGCAAACAGCTGTAGTAAGCTTTGTACATACATAACGATGTTTTCAGTTCTATGATATCTGGACATTTTAGAACATGTAATTGTTGGAAAAGTGAGTTTGTATGATCCAACCATCTTGCTCCAAATATAATGCGGATTACTCTTTTTGTAATAAGAAAATACAGTTAGTATTTGTTGGGTACATGTTTCCCCATATCTCTGCACAATAATTTAAATACGGCAAAAAGAGAGAACTGTGTAGAATACGTCTACTATTTCTATCAAGTAGATGACTGCATCTATGCATTATAGCTGTACTTTTTGAAAGCTTTGATTGTACGTATTTTATATGAGCTTTCCAATTTAGTAGATCATCAATAAACACACCCAAAAACTTGGTGACCCTTACTCTTTCGATATTAACATTTTGTATTTTGATATTAATTTCTTTATTTAGCATACGATTTCCAAATAACATATAATTGGTTTTAGATATGTTCAGAGTTAATTTATTTACTGCAAACCATGTATACATTTGGTCCAGAACGTTACATACAGTTTCGTTTAGTTTATTGATGTTACTATTTGCATAAAAGATATTAGTATCGTCTGCAAAGAGAATGTATTTTACTAGATTAGATATGTTACACATATCATTGACGTATAGAATGAATGGTTTGGGGCCCAGGATCGAACCCTGTGGGACACCACATGATATATTGCGCACAGTAGAATTACATTTGTCAATGGACACTAATTGTTTTCTGTTTTCTAGATAACTATTTAACCAGTTAAATGCCCCACCACGGATACCAAGAAATTCAATTTTTTTACATAACAGTTTGTGATTGACAGTGTCAAATGCCTTTTTTAAATCGATAAAAACACCAATAGCATATTTTTTTTCATCCAGTGATTGGGTTATTGCATCAACAAGATCTATTAGTGCGTGACATGTTGACATATTTTGTTGAAATCCATATTAGTATATTAGTTGTGTTTGGTAATAAAGCTATTTAAACGAGAACTGAACAATTTTTCTAATATTTTTGAGAATTGTTGAATTAGTTTAGTGAATAAGCCGTCGAATCCTTCGGTGCATTTAATTTTAAGTTTTCGTACAATTATTTATATTTATGTTGTCTGTGTGGGTTGTATGAAAAAAATCGAGATAGTGTCCTCGTAGGTGTTTTTCAAATTGCTTAACAGGAAGAGCTACTGAGTCGCTTATTGGTTTACCTATTCCAACAAAAACATTCTTCTTTAATTTGGTTAAAAAAATTCTTGTCCGTTTATGATTAAGGTTTCAGGTAGATTGGAGTAATATTTTTGCTTTTGCTATTATTGCTTGTCGTAGTACAGCCCATGTTTCTTTGATATTTGCTTACGTTCATCTATCATTTCTGTATTATAAACACTTTTTGCTGCTCGTTTAATTTTATTAGAGACTACAATATTCTTTAAATTTATTGATCATTTCGGGATTAGGCCTATTTAATTTATTTCGAAGCAACTTTGATTTATTTAGATATGGAATCAATATTCCTGATGTAATCAGAGGTTCTCTTTTAATGTATTTGTTCTTCACTTTCACAGATATAATTGGACAGGATATTTCGAAAAGTGACTTGTTCATTATCATAAAATTATTATAAAACAGTTGAGTAATCGGCCTTAGCTAATATATTTCTAAATTATAAAATGTTTTTTGGTCAACTGTCGTACCTCCTTATGTACTGACTTTTGTGGACGAGGTGTACCTTATATTATATGAAATATTTCAAAACGATCGACTAAATCAGTAGCAGTAATACCCGATTGATAACTGGAATGAATATGATTTGAATAAATCCTTGGAATATTACGTTATCTATACAGTTTTTGTTTTTTTGATGAGTGATAACGTTTAGCATATTAATGTTATAATACAGCTTAAATAGGCAATTTTATTTTCATTTGAATTGTTGTGTGTATTTATGTTATTTTACTTATAAAATGTGGATATCTGCACGAAGAGGAGAGTTAGGACGATAACTGACACCTACTATGATAGGTTTATTATGATTACCTTGAACTTCAAAGAATATAGATGGGGACTAAATATAGAAAGGTCTTCACGAGTAGTTCAAACTTTCGTTAATATATATTCAAACTCCACCATGCCCATCATCATTTTGCAATCTTGTATTATAAAGTAAACTGTGGTAGCCACTTATTTTATATTATTGGGAATCACTAATTCTAAATATTTATATTAAGCCTATTATATCAAGTTTGAGACCATTTGAAGATAAATAAAAAAATAATTCTTGCTCAGAATCCAAGTGTGCCTCTAAACTGCGAAAGTTCAAACAGAACATCGATATGGATATATTGTTACAATGGAAAGCTTTTGAGAATTCAGCTGGAGTAAACTATTTACAATCATTGGTATTTTAGTGAGAAAGGAAAATCATGACATATGCCATCTTCGTATTGATTAATTTCATTGTATAACTTTGTAAAGTCAAAGTTTCCATTTGTTTGGATCCGGTCAATACTAATATTATTATCCATTAAAAAAAATGTAGTAGTTAAGTTATATTAAAAAAGCAATATTTGGTCAGTCTGTACATCATACCGAAATTCATCATGACTGACTGTCGGCAGCACACCGTTGAAGTTGGAACTTTCAAACATACATTTGTTCCGTTTCACGTGAATGAACACAGGTGAATAATTGAATGATTATTTGACGTATGTTGAATATACAGAGTATCACATGTAAATTGTACACATTTGGCAAAATGTAGCTTATTAAGTATAATACACTAGTGTTCAACAAAATTAGGTATAAAAAACAAAAATTCAGCTTGCGTGATATCTTACCCACACTGATAGAAAACCTAAGGCGGCATAAGCCAAGTGTAACAGTGAGAGCAAGGAAGGTGGAAATTGTCGGCTATTGGCATAGTTCCTAGCAGTTGCCTACGTGAGATGACTAGGCAATGTGAATATGAGGAAAATAATGAATATAATAAATTGGTGAAATAAGTTTAAATTATGTCGAGGTGCAGTGGCAGGAAGACGACGAATGGGGTGTGGTGAAATACTGTGAGTCAATATGATTAAGAGCAACTAACAGGAAGAAGACGACATGCCACCTAAAGGCCATGAAACTTTTGCGTAGAGGCAGTGACTGACAATAATTATATAATTTGTATTTGATATGTTACTCGATAAATGTATTCGTCTTTTGGGCCGTTGCATATTATACCGTATGTGAAAAGGAGTTGATTAAGGTGTCAAGGAAAGTGCCATGTAATGTGTGGGACATGATATTCACTCTACATTTGTATTTAAAACACGGATGATCTCAGAACGCAACTTTAATATAAAATGCGTGAATTGCTAGAACAGCGAAGAAGCTTATAACGTTGCCTCAACGAAACTCGTCGCGGTAATTCGTTTACATGTAATGTGTATTGTGTTACGTACAACTGGGAGTCGTGTTGAACAGACCGGAGCCTAAGTGCAGACAGAGTAGAAACACTAGGACCACTTGTTGGCACCATCCAGACATGTTCACGTGTCCTGTAACGAAGCACATGGAACATGTTAAAACTGTTTAACACAGCAACGCAGCAACGACAGACCAAACACACGTGAGTCAAGACTGCATCGTTGGCTGCTGAGGACTCAGCTGTTTATTATTATTATTATTGTCAAACTGCTAGATCAACCAGCAAGGTGTACAATTAAATAAATACCAATATTTTCCTGCATTAAGATGTTTCTTGGTAACGAACGATGTACTCAAACCTAAATAAGGTTTGACACGATTAGCTACATATGCACAGGTCTTCGGTATGTTATAAGTAGTTATTAGGTTGTTCAGACTACCGGTCATTACCCCAGATCAAAGGAAAGTCGGCAAAGATCAAAGGGAAGATCAAAGGAGTACACTTTTTGTGATGGCTCGGGAGTCGTTTATGATCATCTACTTATAAAAAACCGTATAGCCTACTTATAAAAAAAACGTTTGAATGAAATTTTTGGTGGCCCCTGCATTCAGCGCCTCTAGGGAGATAATCGATAATTATAGTGCTGATCTTTAATAAAGTGCTGACCTCTAGTGTTAGGTGGTTTTTATTGGTGAGTTACTTCTACTACTATAATAGGCATTAGCCGTAGTCCGTTTACTCTGTGTAGCCGCGCGACGTCCATCTTGGAGGGTTGTTCCGCGGCGGGGAAATTACACCCGGTGGAGCACCATAAGTTAGTCCGTTTATTCCGGGAGGATACGGCGATACATAGTCAGGCGGAAGGCCAAAACCCAGTCGGGGGAACGAGGCTTTTTGGTAGTGAGGGGGACGAGGTCGCGGCATTGGCACAACAGTACCGGTCGGATGATCTTGGCGGTTTTCGTGAAATATGATAGAACGCGTCTGTTGTGGTTGAGCAGGTGGTGTCGTTGGGCGTGGAGGTAAATAGGCGGCGACCGCAGCAGGCATGGCGCGCCCAATTCCCGACTGAATCGCGGGGTGTGGAGCCGATTCGTCGGCGGCCGCAGGCGTGTGGTGCCGGTAGCGAAGTATAGTACCGCGCCAGATTCTGCCCCGTTGATTGCGCGGAATATTTGCGATAATCATGTCGCGATGATCGACGCCGGGTGGTCTTACGAAACCGTTTCGTGTGGACGGCAACATGACGGTGGTACCTCGTCCTATGTACAGTGTTTCGTAGCCGTTATTTAGTCCTCTGTAAATTTTTAGTTAGTTAGTATTGTTGAAGGAGGAAACATATAAATTGTAGTTGGTATTGTTGAAGGAACGTATAGAAATCTATACTCGTACTTCGTCCTATGTACAATGTTTCGTAGTCATTATTTTTTCCTCTATAAATAACGTTTTATCGTTGAAGGAGGAAATATATAAATTGTAGTTAGTATCTCGTTGAAGGAACGTATAGAAATCTATATTCGTCTGTAAATAACGTTTTATCGTTGAAGCCAACGTTGAGCCAATGGTGCACTAACGGTTGGCATATGGTTGGGTGACGGTCGCTGTGCTAGCTGGGTTAATGGTTTTGTTGCTAAGGTGGCTCGAGTTCGCAAACGTTTAGTTTATTGTATATTTTGATCGTTATAAAAATTCCTGTGTAAATGTTTTGATAACGTGATGTGTGTATATGTACGATGTACAAACATAGGAATAAGTTTGGCAGTGTGTAAAATATCACCTTGGCCCATGCATGGCCGATGATTCGATCAGACCCATTCGTTGTTGCGCGTGTGGTCTATTCACAGGTAAACGGAAAATTCAACTCTTTATCCTTCACTACACTTCAGTTCACTTCACTATTACTGCACGCAGAACTGCATGGCATATTTAAAAATCATGTTTTATTGCAAACCGGTTTTGTAAGATTCTAAGGATCCGCATTCCACGACAGGTTTTTGAGTTTGCGACACGCCGGAAACTTCGTTTGCTCTCCGCTTATGACATCAAGAGCAATATGTCAGACTCCAAGATATCGCATGATTTATTGGAGTCTTCCACTTTGAGATCACATTCTGGGTAAACCACTGATTGTAAAATTGTGATTTTAGTTGCAAATTATTAGTTTGTATTAAACCCATAGGTGCATAACGTCAACACTTTTTTGTTTCCCTGTATTTCATCACAAGTATTGGATTTCTTATTGCTTTGTCGTAATTATGACATGCATAACTATTTTAAATTATGCAACGTTAGCATAACAAAATATTGTTTTACACATTACACAAAGTTGTAGAATAATGACCATGTTTATGTATAAGAAGACGGTAGGGGATCGTCTTACACGACATGCAACATGTATGTCTTACCACGATGTATGCAAAACACTACCTACGCTTCTGTGTTTTATTGTCTGACATGCACGATGAATGATACTATTATACTAATATAATGTTACTAAATACATGTGTGAATTGCACCTTAATATACAGGGTATACTGAGTTGCACCAGTTTGACCATTAACAACATTATATCAAACTGCATAACATATTTAAAAACAATTAATTTAATTATGTATGTCTCTTATTGCAGAGCGTTGTGGATGATTATCCAATATATGTCAACATCATCTTCCGTACGAGTTTGAAACATTACAATTGTTTTTATCTTGGATACGTGATTTGGGAAGGGTTGTGTCTTCCCCAAGGTAGCGCTGCCCCTAGGGGCAGGTTCCCCCAGCCCTTTTGGATCCGCCTATGACCTGTGTTGTATACCATGTTTGTCTTTAGTTAATTTATATGCCGTGAGGTGACAGAACATTTTTGACCATCACAACTTTCTAGAATAATTTACCACTTTCGAGTAGAGATGATGATTGGCTCTCAGGCTAAGTTTAAAATAAAAATAACTAAATAGGAGTAATGTTGTTCGCAGATCATAACTTAAATGAATGTATGAACGCAGAGCATACTGTAATTTATGCAATGGCCAGGACAGGCCTAGTGCGGGTATTGAGGTAACTGGCTGAGGCGATAATTACTTCCAGATGTTTGGCTTAATAAAACCGCCCAGCGCCTTCAGCCAATCACGACATGTCAGGATTAGGCCCCAGCCTACGATTTGGATTAGCGGTTAAGCCGCCACTTCCGCGTTAGGTATCTGTGTGTCATGTCGTGTATATCCTGATACTTCTAAATCCGCCCTCCTCCCCACCTTTTTGCCTAGGTATGTTTAGTTAAACAACTATTGTACACCGTTGGTAGAAAAAGAAGTTGGAAAATGTCGCAACGCTTTCCCAGATTTCGGAATGAACACAGGGGCATATCCCCAATTCTTGAATGTGTTGGGTTTTGGTGCGTCGACAGGCTTTTTGTTTTACAAACGGTATATATTTGTCCTTATGTTTATACAGGATAGGCGGAATGGCCCCACCTTTTTGTAATTGCATGTGTCTATTGGTGGTGGAATGTTTGTATTGTTTGCTTAGGTTTATATTCGTAGTGGTTTTATACCTCTATAGCGACAAATAATGTATGTCTGTATATTGTCGTCATGTTGTAGGAATGTGTGCCTGATAAACTTTGATAGGGCTGTACAAGGGTTCAGTTTCCCATCTGGTTTGCATGTTAGACATCACATTCCTACTATCTTTATGCCCAAAAGTGGCTGCATTAGAAGCAATCCACTTTCCAATAAAAACGTCATCCTTTGGCCAATTTCAATTCTCAAACTACATTGGGCTTGTGTTGGTTATTGCATAAATAGTAATTACATATAAAACAATTATAGTCAGCGAGTCATTATTCGTCACTCCGAATTTCCCGCGATGTAGCCACAAGATAAGGCGTCGTCTACGCATGACATGCAACAATTCAGCGTGACTTCCAAGGCAGTTACGTCAACATCTGTCTTTTGTTGGGTAATAAACGCCCGGACGCTTAATGCTGATAGCAGTGTTTACGTGGGGCGGTCAGTTTTCGTAGGAAAATTACAAATGTTTTACTAAAACCAACTTGTCTAACAAAATGTTTGCATCAAATGAGATATATAAATGGTAGGACGTTATGCATTATAGCGTTTATGACAATGTATGCACCAATTAGTATAACATTGTTACCGTATTCAGTTGCACATCTTGTAAAGAGTATTAGGCATTCAACGTTTTGATGAAGAACGAAAACACTATGTCAGACATATGTTTAATTTAGTGTGCTAAATAATAACCTCACTGATATTACTAGAACATGGACACATGTGCACGCTGAGAACTCTTCAGTTCGAAATAAGCCACGTATTTAGCCTCTCGTGTGGATAAATTCACAAGGTAAGCGAGTCTTCTTGAGCATGATGAACATATCAACCACCACTTGTTTAGACATACCTGTAGAGCTACACTTGGAGAAGACTAAATCTGTGATGCTTTGGGTGCACTTTCCTCGAAGAATAAACGCCTTCTGACGTTAAAATTTGAACGGTGCCTGGTTGTAAACAAGATGGACGACGTGCTTTGTTATAATCTCACAAAACACTTGAGAAAATGATCACTTGTTCAAATACTGTACACTAATAAACACACAATGCACTCTATGTTTCAAGGACATTACGTGAGACTTAACCATTACTTAATCTCGTGACACTAATCATTAATGCATTTTGCGGCGCAAGCAAGCGTTTGTTTGACTGGGAGCCAAGTATATGCTTGACCACGAACCGCTGCCAACAATGTTTACGGTGCTTTCCTTATTGAGCCAAAGTACGACACAGTCACCAATGGAGTCACATCAGTTTGTTCGTTGGTACTACTGATGTGGGGAACGAAACAAGGAGTAAAGACACCGAAATAAAATGTCAGTAATGGCTCACATTTTAGTGACGTTATATGCCTACTACATATTGTACTTCACATGCGATGTTTTCGGTTTTAACCACTGGGTGGGGTATTTTGAATCGTTTCGGAAGGACATATATGGATTAGTTTAAATTCAAAAACACGTTGTCGCTGCATTTTTACTAATCATGATTACTATTACGATTATCATTTTGATTATGGTTAGTGCAATGCTATAATTATTTATACAAACACCAATACGCTACTTTTTTTTCCAGAACATGTATTATAGGTGGATGAGGTACAAGGAGAGAAAAAAGAACAGAACAAGGTGGAAACATTTGCTGCATGATATCATGTCTCTACACATAGATTTGTGCATGGTACAGTTGTTATTACAATACAGACATATTAATAACCAGTTATTTGGCTGAGTAATCTTTCTGCTCGAAATCTTTATCTTGTTTGTAAGAGGTCGACCAACTTGAATGTCCAATATCAAAGTGTCTTGCATAACGCAACCATTTATAGAAACGATATGTGCGTTGTTGATGGAAATATTAAAAACAAGACACCGTCACAATGCAGTTAGTCGTGTGACATGGAAGATAGGAATTGGGTAGGTGAATCATTCCAAGCAGCATGGTTTCATAAGAACCTTCAGTATGTATCCATTACATTGGATTTATGTCCAGCTGTTTTGCATGAGTTTCACTCTTCAAAGCCTCAATTGTTGTACTTGTGATCTATTGAATGCTGCTGGTTGCATCACTAGTTTTGGATCCACTGGTGCGAAGTGACTCTTGATCTGCCTCTAGTTATCTGCAGCCATGTAGGTATATACATTTCTATTATCCAATCAAAGATACTTGTTAGGCCAAGAATGTAAACAAATCACAAACGTCTAAACTGGGTACATATCTGGATGTGAAAATAAATATTAGCATGTGTTTTAATGTACATGGGTTAAAAACATTATTAATGTTTGTGAAGAAAACGTATTGTAAAATTGCTCACAATTTCATAACATTTTTACAATTTCTTGTGTGAATCATCCTTGTAACCAGGTAAAAGGATGTGCTGGTAGTAAAATTGCCTATTATTGCAACAATAGAATACAACAGTATGTGCATTAAATACTTATCATCAGAGAAACAATACAGTACAAATGCATAAGGTATATCAATGTATAATTTGGATGCCAGTTTCTGTACCATAAAAATGTAGAATTTTATAAACACAAATGTGATCTAAAAGGGATTGTTTTATGTGTGCATTTACTTCTATGTTTTTGAATTGAAATATATAAATGTTATGTTGAGGCATACATCAAAATGTAGAAGTGTACCAGTATATCTAGGAAAGGATACCACTGTTTAAATACTGTTCAGACACTTATTGTTACATAACCTGTCTTATGGAATTGTTGTTGTTTCATATATGGAGCACAGTCGAGCAGTGACTAAAGCATCGGACTTTCAATTGAGAGAACCCGGGTTCGAATCCTGTGCTGCCTGTGTCGAACCTTGGCCAATTTTGTTTACTCTACGCTACTTCATTTCACTCGGCTGTATAAATGAATATCCACCACTGGCTATAGACAGTGGTGGATATTTATGTATGAATAGTCTTCACCCAGTAATTGCAGCATGGCTGAATGCTTCCCAAAGAAATCGGTGTTTTATTGAACAGGTCTGCCAGGGTGTAAAATGTAAAGCGCATTGAGTAGTACTGAGGACGGGATACTGTGCTACATAAGCACTTACATTTATGTTGGTAAATTTATATTTTATAAACATAACAACTTGCTGGTGTATAACTAATCTTCTTTACTTATTTGTAATTTGTCTTCTTTCACATGTACATAATGTATATACATTTTGTCATGCTGTTTTTGTGTATAATATTGTTGCTATTTTGGCTCTCTCCCTTATATTATTAATAACTGACCTACAACGTCTTATACAATATTATTATATTGTATTATACATGGTTTGTATTTGCACAAATTGTTGCAATAAATATAAATCGTCTTAATTCATAAAAAAGATCTACTTTACCAATGTCATTATTTATTTCATTTTCATTTAGCCCGATTTTCTGTTTGCCCCCCACATGCGAAACATTAAATATACCATATTACACAGATACTCATACAACTAAGAATAATAAGTTAACATTCTATGGGTGTTATTTTTCGCTCAGTCTGTGTTTGTAACATACAGTATATGGAAGAATATTTCTCTGTAATAGTAATCGTGTGTAATTGTTGGCCTATTTAAACTTACTACAATGGAACCAGTCAAATATGGGTATACCGGGTATGTCAGAATTATCTGCAGCTGATAGTATGTTATCCTATATATAGTACCACCCAGAAAGATGTAAAATATGTACAGACAGTGATGAAGCTATTGATGTAATCATGATTACATGCACAAGTAATTACAATTTATTACACTAATTTTCTCAATAATCGAACTCGTACATGTTAACAGTAATCCTAATTGATTACATTTGAACGTGTCCTTCTATTCTCTGGATTATTAAATTTGACATTTACTTACTGAACTGATTTATAAATTTATTGAATTTGGTATTTATTATCAAGTTCTGTCTTTCAAAACGCCGGCTGTATACAGTTTAGCTTTACATAAGCTGGAAATATAATTTAAGTTTATTAGTCATAGTTTATATAAAAGCCAATACCAAAGTATACACCACAAATTTCATATTTTTTAAAATAGAAAATGAGTGTAATCAATTACGATTAATATCTTAGTGGCAAGTAATCATTATTACAATTCTATGATAATCAAATCAAATTTATTGAACTCAATACAAATCAAATTAATACAAATCTTATATAATAACGTAATGAGAACAATAAGGGAAGAACATTGTATAATGTTATACTCCCTTAATGGTTACATTAAATAATGTAATTGATATAATGACATAAAACTAGCATTTTAACAGTAAATTATTTCACACAAAAAAATATCAAAATTAATGTTATGGCAACCTGGGCTATATGTATGGGCCAGTAGGAACCCTGTCAATATAATGATAATTTATGGATAATTGCGAACTTAATTCAATTCGTTCCGGTTTATAAAACTCACATGTCTGAGAGCGATTTGGGATAGGTAGATCATCTATTTGTAGCTATTGATACAACAATGTATCATAATAGTATATTTAAAATAAATGTAATTGTAATTTCACAGTGCTATCGTGTGTACCAATAACTATATGCATAATTTTGTTTCGCTTTTTCAAAATTCCCACGCCACAGGGGTATCCCTCCCCAAACAGATTCCGTTCGAGGCTCTCGTTCGTTGGGTCGGACCACTTTTGGTAGCATTGCTACGCCTCTGGGATGTGGTTGGAATCTACATACCTATCTAATTCTAAACGCTTTTCATTGTTGTCATTAAAAGAACTGGAATATCCATAACGGCATGCCCTCCTGCCTAAACACGTGGCGCACGCACACTGGCGCCATCTGTCGTACTTGTGGACAACTGTTATGTGACTACAGAAAGAACACGCCGAATTGGTGACATGGTGTTCTGCCAAACAATGGTGCGATCCATGAAATTCGGTAACCCTCTGTTCAACAATGCTTACATACAGGGCCTAATAATAAACCACGGACGTTAACAAACTAATAACGCCAACAGTAAAAACAATAGCACCATAATCAATAGAGAGATTGGAAAACAACTACAGGAAACAAAATCTTGAGACGGTCTCAATGCTCAATCATGGGCAAATATTAATCGTTCTTGAGTTAAGAATTTGAGGTAAGAACTTAAAACTGTGATTGTAGTTGCGAATGGTTAGTTTGAATTAAGTCATGTTGGTGCATAACCCCAAAATTAGCCTTTTCTTTTCCCTTTAAGCAACATAATAGGTTCCAAACATAGACTGACGATTATATGTTTTATATATTTATATATATAATTTAAAATTAACAACTAAAATTGCTTAATATATTACTAGTTGTACACATGCACTATATTTTCAAACAATGTATCGTTCGTAAGAACAAAAAACGCTAAGGATGTCTATGTCTATTTTGCAATTTTGTCTTCAACCACTCATTGACTGGTTTAATCCGTTCGTGTCGATAAACGTAATAAGCCAGTTTGAACGTTGCAATGCATGACAGTGCGTGACTTTGATGCTCACCCAGAGTTAAGGACGGATGCGTCTTTCTTTTGTATACTTCTTTCAGCCGCCGTGTGGCTATTTCGTATTTGCTATTGATTGCACAACAATAGGATAGTTGGCAGGAGCCTAGGTGTGTGCGTGTGCGTATGCTTGTACGTGTGTGTGTGTGTGTGTGTGTGTGTGTGTGTGTGTGTGTGTGTGTGTGTGTGTGTGTGTGTGTGTGTGTGTGTGTGTGTGTGTGTGTGTGTGTGTATGTGTGCGTGTCCGCGTGCATTCGTGCGTGCTTATTTGCGTTACGTATATTTCAAAATACGGACTACAGTGTTTCGTTATATTTTCAGTAAAACCGAAGTAACAGTTACCAGCACTCTCCTTCAAATGAGCAGTGTCGAGGTTTGTCGAACTTAGCGTGAGATAAGATGTATCTTATGCATTATGCAAAAGGTACCTGGCAACCCAGAATAAATATTGTTTTACGGTCACATTCACTGCTTTTAAATAACATTACCTTACAGTCTGCGCAAAAAAATCGTTGCTACTGCATAATATATTCAGTTCAGATACGCAACGATTTTATTTGCGTTTCGACCATAGTGCGCGCGAAACTTTTGCCGCGTCTTGCATCCTGCAGCTAAATATAGCACAGCGGGCAGACGGCGCCAGCTGGTTTAACTCAGTGCGTCTTTAGCCAACGGTAAGGGAAGTATTTTGTGTTCCTTCCTACCCCAAATTTGTGGCTATATCAGAGCCCTACGGATTTGATTAATAAAACAATCAATTGTCATCGTAATGGGTCGAACGAAGTTGCATATCGCAAAGAAGGCGAGTACCTTGGCTGTTGTGAACGAAGGGTTGAGCAACCTCGACATTGCCAGGCTTTCGGGCCGCAGTATGCAGGCCATCTGTATGCTCAAAAAGGCGGCGGCTGGGCTCCCCCCGAACGCCATTCCCAAGAGGAAGGAGGGCTCTGGTCGGTCTAGGAAGACGTCGATGAGGACAGATTCGATGTTGAAAAGAGAGGTGATGTCCTGCCCGACCGTTACTGCAGGCGAATTGAAGACAAACCATCCGGACGTTCTGGCGGGAGTGTCGACGCGAACCATCCAACATCGACTCCAAAAACACATGAAGATGCCGTGTCGCAAGGCGACGAAGAAACCTCTCATCACGGCCCGAATGAGAAAGCAGAGACTTGATTTCTGCTGTAAGTACAAAAACTGGACTGTAGAGCAGTGGAGTGATGTGGAGTGATGAGAGCACTTTTAGGTGCATCCGGAGTACAGCAGCACGTGTTAGGCGACCCATTGGCACGAGCCGGTACGACCCCAAGTACGTCCAGAAGACCGTCAAACACCCGGTTTGGGGGTGAAACACCCCCAAACCGGGTGTTTGATGGTCTTCTGGACAGAAGGGCCGAGGAGACCTATACTTCCTTCCGATGAACGTGACGATGAATGGAGTTCGTTATGTGGATGTCTTGGAATCTCATCTGAAGAATGCCTACTACATCCATGAGTGCACCCATCTCATGCAAGACAGCGCCCCCTGCCACAAGGCCAAAAGTGTGTCAACATGGCTCAAGAAGGAGAAAATTGAGGAGCTGCAGTGGCCACGAAACTCCCCGGACCTTAATCCGATTGAAAACGCCTGGAACCAGATGATGAGAAAGCTTTCCTGCAAGAACACGAGCAGTGTTCCCCATCTGTGCGAGGAGATCAAGAAGCTGTGGGTTCTGGATATGCACCTTGACTACTTCCAGAAATTGAGTGACAGCATGCCCATACACATCCAAAAGGTCATCCAAGCCAAGGGCAATTTCACTAAATACTAAATAAAGAAAGTGAATGTCTTTTGTGTGTTTCTTGCACCTCTGTACCTAAATATGTATATAAAATACTAATAAAATAGCTTTTTCGTCACAGCAATTATTTTTTTGCGCAGACTGTATATGTGAATCGGTTGTAATAGATTTAAGTAAATACAAGAAAGTAGTGTCGTAGAAACCTCACATGTTATCTGGCTATTTTCCAATATACTGCCAAAAGGTAAGTTGTATTGAATGGATATACACTTAACAACCGCATAAACCGTTTTAAAATTCTACTCTTCAGATGCAATTCCTTTTTACAAATGTTTACAAAAGTAATATTAAAAAAGCAGTTTAGGCTGTGATATGATAAGTTGTATTTTTTCTTATTGGTTTACATTTATTTTTTTATGCATGTGAAATAGTGAAATATAAAATTTTTATGTTATACAAATATTTATTTATTTAAAAACATTTCCCAGTTGTAAGCATATCATACATTGTACAAACAACAATTATAATTTAATATCTTACTGGTATTGTAGCCTTTTTAACGAAGAATCATAATAACTTTGATAAATATTGTTTTTGATACATACGTATGACAATTTCTTCCCAAGCTATATTGTTTTGATTGGTTTACATTTTATGGACATGTGATATAACAAATTATTATGTGATACACATAATTGTCTAGTCACTAATTGTTGTGAGTTGTAAACATGCAAGTCATGCATGGTACAAACTACAATTCATATTTGATATCACAGTGTTTTTTTTGTAACAGCGAATCGTAATAGAAATAATTGTTTGTTTTTGTGATATGTGACTTTTTTCAAACTCATCCTCAATTATATTTTTCGCTCATTAGTCTACGTTTCATGTGCATGTGATGTGTGTGTGATATTATCAATTGTTATGTTATAAACATGAAGGACGGTGATGGTACATGTATTTGTATTGTGCTTTTCATCATTTTGTATTCAATCGAGTCATAATAAAGTTTCAATAAATTGTTTTTACTTTACATTGTTTTACTTCATATGGATTTCTAACAACAATACGCAATTTCACGAGAACACATGTTACTGCAAAATCCTAATGCAGACAAACAAAGCTATCACATGGTTGTCCACTGCTTTGATTTTGAAAAAAACGTTTTTGTGAAAAAGTAATGATAATTTGTACCACAATATTCATTCAACTGAATGTGAAGAGATTTGCCGCATGCATCAGCATGTGGTGATGACATACCTTAAGTTCTGATAATATGGTACATATATTAATAGTTGGCACTCATTGTTTCTAACACTTGTAACACTGATGCATATGTATTGCAATGAACGATCACCTGCCAAACGTAACCAATGCACTCTTAAATCGGTCACATGCTACCTGAACATGTCATGGCCATTTTCACAGAATTTAGGGCGATGGTTTTCCGAACTTTGTAATGTTCAATAGTAATACAAATGTAATACTAATAAGTTAATTACGTGGCTCCGTAATTATTATTACATTTCTTACTATGACATTGTGTTTTTGTTCAAACTATTACATCAATATTTGTAATCGATACTATTACACACTACTATTTCCCAGGCCTGCTATCATATGCGATAGGACAGTCAAAGCGTCATACTGTTATCCAAATTTTAAGTAAGTTTGCAAAGTTTCGACTTCTTCGAGTCGAAATCCGGAACGAAATAGTCCGCAGTTTGTCGATTCATTTCAACAAAACGCGGTAACACATATGCGCAAACAAACTATGATATACCTGTGAATTCTTGATAGCTATACTTTTCGTAAAGTAGTATGAAACTCAAGAAGCAAAACAATAAAAATGATTGGGTATTTTTAAAGTGAGTCCCCACTCAAAAGTTTTCTATAGTCCTAATGTACAACTGTGCCAAATGTTGTACTTTTACTCAGCTAGCCATGATTATTCCCCTAAGGGACTCCACTGGTAGCCATATTACACGGATGCATCAGATACTTGTACAACAATTATCCTATCCATTGCGTGACCTGTTTTCCCAACACAATCCCCGTCGAACTATGACATAATGGATGCCGAACAGGTGGTTGGTACGGACATTAATTTAAATGACACAGCATAAGACACAATTGCTACACTAATAATGTAATGTACGTATAATGCTTATGAAAACATTGTTGGCGTACCTTTATCAACAATGTTTATAACCATAATATATGTGAACTATGTTACTGTCGCTGTAAGACATCTTCTAGGACAAATATTCCCGCATGACAGATGTCGTTTTAAAAACTTTATATCCTCTTTTCGTCATAAAGAAAAACGTTTAAGGGAAGAATTTCAAGAAAATGTACGCCTGATTGTCCGAACCCTCCATTTGTTCGGCGTTTATTTTTTACTAGGTAACATGTTAGTCTTTTGATAAGTTAATATATCGAATACAAATTTTAGATTATGAAGATTTTTAAGTGAGCTTTCAGATTGACTAAACACTTCAATATGCACACACGATCCTTTTTGTTGTCCCCGGACATATAACAACTGAATTTGTAATTTGACCTAGTAATGTATTGCTGTGACAACAAACCCATGTAAACACGATTAGCGTCATGGCATGACTACTGTGCAAGGCTTACTGTCAACGTGCGATTGTTTGACTGCATAATGTGCTTTCTAGTTATTCAGTGTTTGTGATCAGTGCAATACAGCGTTAGCAGAAGAGCGAATAAATCAAGGCAGGGAATGAGACGACGGTTGCTGGTCATCAACGCAGCCATTGAACTTCTCCAGACCACAAATTGCACATAAAATAGCTATGATGGCGAACCTAAAATATACCATTATTTATTTTCGTAATCTGCAGTTATGTTTACCATAAAAAGGAATTTGATATATGTAAAGTTTTAGATGTTTCTGTAGTTTTTGCTCAAGTTAAGCCAGTGTTCTTGGGCTCTTGCGCTTGTTAATGAGAATTAGTGTTCTGACATCAGTCCGCAACGCGCTGCGTATCTCCAACGATTGCGCCGAGTTACGTATATCTACATAAACGCAACCTAGACTTGCGGTAACAATAATAATATTGGTATAACTTCTTTAGCGCCAATAACATTGGGAAATCCGAGTTCAGTGGCGCAACAAATACAAACGATTAAACGTTCTCATGGTCAAGTACAGAGAAAAGAGAAAAAATCGTCAACAGATGGATGGAATTGCTAACAAACTAAGGAGGATATGTATTATTAAAAACATAAGTGTCTCGATGACGGCGGAATGAAACTATTTGTCTTAATGAGTCAACACCGATAGGGAGTAAGTTCCACAAAGTTGCTGCAGCAACCGAAAAGGTTCGAGTTTCAGCATTCGTCTAAACTATGGGAATAAAAAGTAGATCAGAGTCTACCGACCAAAGCTGTTTAGGTTTCTTTGCTGGAGTAAGCATAGAACAGAGGTGTGCAGGTTGTCTGGATGATAGGTCTTGATAAGTATTTGTGCAGTTCTTAAAAATAATGCGATATCGCACAGGTAGCCAATGCAGTGATCTTAGAAATGGCACTGAGCGAAAAAAAACGTGGAGATCGGATAGCTACCCTTAACAAACAATTCTGGACACGTTGACGTTTTGTAATGTCCTTGCTAGCGATATTATAAAAGAGTGAATTGCAATAGTCAAGTCTGCTGCTAACAAGAGCTGTTGCAATAGTTTCAACGACAGAACATGAAACATACCGGCGAATATAGCGAAGATCACTGATATGATCCAGCAGAGACACGTTTTAGATATATGTTGTCTAAAATTGAAATTATTTTCAAAGATTACTCTTATATTCCGCGCCGAGGTTACTGCTGTGATATGCTGACTCAAAATATGGGTTGGGAAGCTACGCTGCATTGGAGTACCAATGATGATAAATTTAGTCTTATTTCCATTTAATAATCGTCTCAATCTCCTGGTCTCTAGTGTTGTTAAACCAAATTTTTAGGCGAATTTCATAACTAAGATCAATCAGTTTTGGTATCATTTTAGTCGCTCTCCTCTGTACTCTTTCTAGCATATGTCTTGCTATATGACCTCCATGCTTGAATGCAATATTCTAAATGAGGCCTAACTATTATTTTGTACAGCAGTATTATTAGTTCTTTTTCCTTATAAGCTATATTTCGCCTAATTAATCGAAGGATTTGATTTCCCTTTGAAGATGCAATCCCGCACTGCTCTGAAACCTTCATATCAGCACTAATGGTTAACCCTAAGTCCTTTTCTTTTACAGTAGTACTTAGTACAGTACCACCCATTGTACACTCTACCTCTTCGTTCCCATGTCCTGTGTGGATACATTTACATTTCCAAAAATTGAACAGCTTTTGCCACTTTTCAGACCATTTGATCATCCTGTCAAGATCGTCTTGTAAATGCTGTATATCTCCATCAATTTTAATCCTTCTAAACACTTTTGTATCATTCGCAAATTTCAACGCCTTGCTTGTTATTTCATCATCCAAATCGTTGATATATATTAAGAATAATATAGGTCCTAGTGCTGATCCCTGTGGTACCCCACTCAATACCGATTTCCAGTTTGAAGCCTCCCCATCAACTACTACACGTTGTATTCTGTCAATCAGCCATTTTTCTATCCAGTTTATTATACCATTTCCTATGCCATGGGCCTTTAGTTTAAGCAGTAATCTTTGATGTCGTACTTTGTCGAAAGCTTTTTGAAAATCTAAGTAGACGATGTCTACTGGTGAGCCCTCATCTACCCACTTAGTGATGTCTTCCAAAAAACATAACATATTTGTTAAGCATGACCTCGCTTTTAAATACCCATGTTGAGACGAGTTTATCAAGTTATGTTTAACAAGAAAATCCACTAAGTTATCTTTAATTAGTCTTTCTAATAATTTGCAAATCATTGATGTTAAACTCACTGGTCATTGGAGATGACGTATTCTCCGCATCCTGTTTGTTTCCCATGTCTGTTGGCCTTCCGCACACTCGCCCACTCGGTGCGTGTTGGTGTGAACCTCCTTGAAACACAGCAGAAACGGTAACGTATTTATACGTGCTACGTTATCTTCGCAGTATACAGTATGTTATGTTTGACTGCAACCTCATTAACTTAAGTTCTGAGGCACGACCAATGCCTTGGTCCCATTATATAGCGTATGACATTAGTAAATAAACACAACATTGAGGCGTTATTTCCAGTTAACCTTGATCGATTAAGAGCCGCTTGTAGGTATAATACTTGTAATCGATACGGAGCAGGTTGTAGGGGGACAGAGCATATGGTGAATCATACGTTGTGCCTGAAGATCAATGTAACTGTACCTCATACAGTAGCAGATGTCTTTGGTAACCGAGACAAGAAGAAGTAGCATACAGCCACCAACACAGCCACCGATAATACATGGTGTAACTGTACAGGAAATGTCAGACAGTTGCCCTGCAATCAGTAATTTGTATTAGTTTATATAATTGTTGTCTATCAATGGTTTTCTAATACATAGGCTACTAAACGTGTGCACACCAATCGTATATCGACTGTCTATTTCAATTCAACTACATTTTATTCAATTCAATCGTGGAGCTATCGTCGTTTTCTGTGCTAATTTCTGTATGAGGGAGGTGTGTTGTGGTTACTATATATTGCAAAAACAATTGGGATCTTTTGAAAATACCTAAACATGTACCATAGCAATTCAATTATGTGTCACACTGGGCAGTATTAATTTTATACTCGGATGCGCCGTTAGTTTTAACTTGGACGAGGATCACGTAATAATGGCTCATACGATGACGTCGAGAATGTTGCTGCACGTCGTCACAGCATATAGGTCGTAGTATTGGTTTCAGAGAGAGAGAGGGGGGAGAGAGAGAGAGAGAGAGAGAGAGAGAGAGAGAGAGAGAGAGAGAGACAGTGGGAGAGACATAGACAGAAAGAGGGAGTGTTTATATGTGTGTGTGTTTGTGTGTGTGTGTTTGTGTGTGTGTGTTTGTGTGTGTGTATGTGTGATGTGTGCGTGCGTGCGTGAATGCGTGTGTGTGTGTGTTTCACTGTATGTATGTGTGCGTACGTGCGAGTGTGTGTTTCGTTGAATGTGTGAGTGCATGTGCTTGCGTGCATGTGTGTGGGTGTGTGGATGTGTAAGTGTGTGGGTGTGTGAGTGCGAGCGTGCGAGCGTGCGAGCGTGCGAGCGTGCGAGCGTGCTTAAATGTGTTTGTGTTCGCGCCCAGATATGATCGCATGTGAGCGTGCGTATGAGCAATATACGTTTAGTATACTAAATATACGTTTAGTATGTGTGAGTGCTCGGGTTAAACATGCATCAATGTACACACACAAGCACACACATACATACACATACGCAAACACACACACACACACGCACATACACACACACACACACACACACACATTCAATACATCAGTACACATAGAACTAATATGAACAATAGTATGCTGAATTGTTGATGCAAATACATGTCGGTCTAGATGGAGATGGATCAGTTGCTCGGTCAGAGTCTGGCAGCGAGACGAATTGCACTACTGGATGCACGATGCCATACACGTCCCTTTCCGCTGCCTTCGACGCCATCGCCTTTGATGCAGTATTAGGTTTGCTTGATGTTGACAGTGTTGTTGTCATTGTTGTTCTTCCTTCAGTTGCTGCTGCCGTTGTTGCCATTGTCTGTGTGGTTGCCGACATATTGACTGATGTTGTTGTGGATGTGAACATTAGTATGACGTCGTGTGTGGACGGATTATTAGAAGTTGGCGTAGTTGTTGTCGTGACTTTGTTGTCAATCGCACACTCAATTTTAAATTGTTCCATATATGTCGGTCTGTAAACATATTTAATGAAATTAAAGAAAATAACACTAGTGTCGCAATTTTTACGTTCTGCGGTAAATCGCTTTTAGTATATTTTGTTGGGATTTTTTCGTTTTTGGAACGCTTTTCCTAGTCGTATATGTAAGAAATATTTGAAACGCTTGTAAGCGTGTGGTCTGCTACATGTATATGTATGTAAAACTAAGTTATGAACAATGTTGGCGGAATATCGCATGGGATTGAGCATATTTGTGTTCACTTAGCACCATGCGTTTTACGTTACATGGATTAGTGAGTACATCAGAAGTGGATAAGGGGGAGGGGTGGTGACTGGAAATACCCTCCGATACACCACATTTTAATCCCAGTCCACCACGTTTGACGAAATGTGCAGTATTTGTTAAATATAGTTTCTTTTATAGCTAATGGATTGTTCATTAGTTGTTATTATATAGAATATTTATTAATTTATTAATCATATACAATAATATTTAAACCATTACATTAAAATGGACATTTACTAAATTTAAAGATTTATTGTGCGAATTAGATAGCAGATGTTATGCTCCGCACCATGACCTCCCATTAGTTTAACTTGTTCTGCACATGACAGTTCTATTCTACATACACTTAACACCCCACGTATGTCTGTGATTGCAGTTTAAAACTGTGAGAACGTGTAAACGAACAAGTAAGCAGCCAGCGTGGAGCGATGTATTTATGGCAAAAGCCTTCGGTGCGCTAAGATCAGGTAGCAACGTGAAAACAGCAACGGCTATTGTCAACGTACCAAAAACAACCCTCAGACGAAGGGTGAAATGGGCGACTTCGAGAACGGTAAAATACGTATCAAGAAAGGGCTTTGGACGCCACAACCCGTGCTTTCTGAGGAAGAGGAACAACAACTGTTTGACCATATTTTTGAACTTGAAACCAGGATGTTTGGATTGTTGATAATTGACCTAAGACGATTAGCGTTTCAATTTGCAGAGAAGAATGATATACCACACCCATTTAATTTGGAAAGTGAGCTGGCTGGTGAGGGATGGGTAGGAGCATTCAGGAAAAGGCACCCCCAGATAACACTTCGGGCTCCAGAGGCTACCAGTGCCGCACGGGCAACAGTTTTCAACCGTGTAAAAGTTTCTGGCTGGGTTGGGTTGGCCCCCCAGTGGTGGTGCAAAGTGGACATATTCCATAGGTTGCATTCTCCGCAATGCAGGACGTAAATACATCAATTCGATGGAACGAAACTGGTTTAATATTTAGACCAGTTTCAGTAGTGAGTCTCAGTGTAAATTATTTCAAAACATATTTAAAAATACGCCCACAATAACAATGATTTGCCTAGGTGGACCGCTTTGCCTCGGTCTCCCCTACCATCTATAATTAGCGTATAACGTAATTCACATATATTTCCGTTATGCGCAAAATTGACTATAAATACATGTTTTTGCACGAATAATTTTGAGCTATCATTGTGTTGCTATGTAGATTATTAATTATGCAGTCCGAATATAAGTATGCACGCATGCGCTGTGAAGCACACTTTTAAATCAATCCAACTCCCATGAGCTGCCGCTATATCCTCTCTCCGCTTATTCCATAGATTGTCACTTACAATTCTCCTTCTTTTCTCTGTTGAATTCATAACTTTTGGGGTAATGATTTAATCGTACAAATATAATACGCTGAATTAAAAAACATAACGTCGAGGTCCACTCGCCCCTATACAATATATATATATATATATATATTGTTGTTGCCAATGTTTTGAATAAAAAACGTTCATTCATTCATTCATTCATACACTGTCCACCATTGTATTTACGAAAAGTTATCGATGTGAACGTTATCAATCGAGAAGACCGTTCGATGATTATTGATTCGACGTATTATGGTAACTTTCTTAAAGATGAAACACTAAAATCAATTTGCTGTCTATGTCAGGAGAAATAACAAATCCTACACTGCGGGCTTAATGTGACATACAATTAAGCATATGAAAACTATTTGGCAAACGTACTAGTGGCAGAATAATAACTAGTACGATTAAGGTCTCTTAACAGAATGTGTGTGCGAATTCGTGCGTGTGTGCGCACGAGTGTGTATGTACATGAGTGTTTTCTGCGAGCGTGTTCATGCGAGTGTGCGTGCTTTAGTAAGATGTTATCACTAATAAAATAAAAACCTCTCTTCCACCAATCATAGTATGTCCACTCTGACGCCTATGTTAAAGACTCACCTAAACCGCCATTGATATATTTTTCAGCCAGTGAAATTTCCGGCAGCACCGGAACCCCACAGTAAATATGAACGATGCGAGCATTCAGTTCGAGACAGGCACCGCCAATGCCACGTTACCACAACTGCAAGATCTGCGTATTGGCTTTACATTTAAAGCTGAAGTGAAACCAAAGAAGTTATCATCGGACGTATGCTTCACGCATGTTACTTATCCCTATAAGTGGACACTAGGGGAGAAATACACCTGTGTCAACAGCTACACAAATGATTCACGAATCTTTAACAGTTTCTTGACCATCTGGGTGAAGTTTGAGAACGGAGAGTCGCCAGACGTGCGTCTAACAGGTAACTCATATTAAAAGATGAAACTGTTCACATGATTTATGTGTGTGTTCGATTATGTGTTAATGTGTGCACGCGTGTGCGCATGTGCGCGTGTGTGCATGGTGATCGTGTAACCTAGATTGTGTAATACTCTATATTTGTTGCGTGTTACACTAAATAATTATTTAGATTCTCAGAGTCAAATAAATAAAAATTAATAGCCAATAAACTAAATAAAACAACTCAAATTTTAACTAAAGTTGTATGTATGCATGTATGTGTGTATTACGTATGTGAGTATGTATGTGTCAGTGTATGTATGGATGTAGTTAAATATGTACGTGTGTATGTGTATGTATTGATGTAAGTGTGTACATGTGTGCATATGTTTATGTGTGTTTGTGTATATGTGTGTGTGTATATATATATATATATATATGTGTGTGTGTGTGTCTGTGTGTGAGTGTTTGTGTACGTATGTACGTGTGTGTGTATGTATGTGTGTACATGTATGCATAATTGGATGGATGTTGTAAGTGTGTAAGTGTGCAAGTGTGTATGTGTGCACGTGTTTACATACATACGAACGTATATGTACGTACGCATGACATTGTGTACATACACCATCCACGAGCATAGTTTCTATTTCAATTAAAATATTATTGTGAAAACGTAATTTTCATAGTTTTCAGTTCGTCGGAAGTAGGACAGGGAATTTCATATTGCCTGTAATAAATTGCAAGCTACAAAAACAACAACGAAGATGACAAGCGAATCTCGGACGCCTACATAGTAATGACGTCAGCCTCAACAACATCAGTCAATATGACGGCAACTACACAGACAATGACAAGAACACGAGCAGCAACTGAAGGAAGAAAACAACGACAACAACACTGCCAACAACAAACAACCTTCATACTTCATCAAAGTGCGTGTGTGTATGTGTGTGGTGTGTGTGGTGTGTGTGGTGTGTGTGGTGTGTGTGTGGTGTGTGTGGTGTGTGTGGTGTGTGTGTGGTGTGTGTGGTGTCTGGTGTGTGTGTGGTGTGTGGTGGGTGTGGTGTGTGTGGTGTATGTGCGTGTGTACGTGCGTGTGTGCCTGCGTATGTGTGCGCGCGCGTTCATTCATGCACGCACACCAGTCATTATATATGAACAAAAAAAATTTTGTTTGCCCTCCCGTGCACTCACACGCGCTAATCATACATTACACACGCGCGCGCACGCGCACACACACGCACGCACCCACGCGCACACGCGCGCAAGCTCGCACACACGGTCGTACCTACGCACGAACAAACTTACGCACGCACGCGGAGATGCACACACACACACACACGCATGCCCACGTTTTTATTCGAACCATCATACGTCCTAGATGCAGTAGAGGTGATCAATAGTTATTGACGTCACCGTATACTCCATTAGTACGCGATCCCGGTCCATGATGAACCAAACGGCGCATATTAGTATGAAATAATAAAAGTCCTGTGACAGAAATTTGTCTAACTATGGGACATGTTTCAGTATTTCCAAAAGTTCTCAATTTATTTTTGCAACGTATAATATATTAACTACAATACACCTCCCTCACACAGAAAGTAGCACAAAAAAACGACCACAGCACCACAATTCCATTGAATAAAATGTTGCTGACACAGACAGTTTATACACATTTAGTAGCATATGTACTAGGAAGCTGTACACATACAATGATACTATAAAATTAATACATATGACTGATTGCAGGGCAACTGTATGACACTTCGTGTACTGTTACTTCATATATTATCAGTGGCTGTGTTGGCGGCTGTATGGTACTTCTTCTTGTCTCGGTTATCACATGCATCTGCTACTGCATGAGGTACAGTTACGTTGATCTTCTGGCACAACGTATGACCACAATGTTCTTTGTCCCCCTATAGCTTGCTCCGTATCGCTTACAAACATTGTGCCTACAAGCGGCATTTAGCCGATCAAGGTTTAGCGGAAATAACGCTATAATGTTGTGTTTATTTATTAATTGTATACACTATATAATGGGACAAAGGCATTGGTCGTGATTCAGAATCTTTATGGAACAGTATGAAATTAATGAGGTTCCAGTCAAACCTACGTTTTTCGATTGAACTTTTGTATTGTCACAGCGAACTAGTTGTATAACATACGGTACACTGCGAAGATAACGTCAAGAGTATGTATTATACATATGTAACCGTTTCTGCTGTGTTTCAAGGAGGTTCACACCAACACGAAACGACTCTGCGGGAATGCCAACAGGCATGACAAACAAACCGGATGCGCAGAATACGCCATCACCGATTACACCGGAAGTAGACGGCCCTGGTGAATACAAATACAACGATGAACTGTTTCTGCATCGCCAGTCAGGCTGTAGCCATACACCTAGTCCTGGAGTCCAGTGCGAACAGAATGAAGTGGGGAATTCGCCAAGAAATCACTACTTAGAACTCATCGCATCATATGAGTTGTATGACTCGCTTTCGAAGGAACGACGCATTCCTATTCCCGAGTTGTATTATAACTAAATGTCATAACATGGTTCTTTCTAATTTTATTTTAAATCCCAGTTCCTTTGGATTATTTCCTGTTGTCCTGAAATATGTTTGCCAACCTAATATACATTCGGTGCCAAAATACGGATGCAGCATTGTAGCCTATACATTTCGCCACCGTGTGAGCACTTTATGTATATTTCCATGAAAATTAATTATTCAGTCTAACATATGACAGGTGATATGTCAACATCGTTCGCAATAGGTGTTAATATATATTCTGTATCATACCAAAAACCTGTTATGCCTTTATGTAGTATATAACAACTGCTGACATGTCAAAGTACACGGCGTGTCACATTCGAAGCAACGATTTGAGGTGTAATATGCAACACAATCCTTTAGGGGCATTTTGAAAATTACGTTTTGTTTTAGTGTGCTGGAAGAAGAATGAATCGTTATTGTTTGTCAAATATGCTCTGTAATATTAAGGTGATTCAGCATAGGTAGCGTACATTAGAATAAAGTGTGTATGTCACGTTGTATTTAAGATGTAGGGGTATTGTGATATTACAATGAAATGGATATGTTTAAGACATAATAAAGTAATGTTTGTTGTGCTGCAAGTGACGTCTGGGAATGGTGTGTTCTAGCACTAGTAGAATACAATGATATATGTGTCTATGGCAACACTTGTTTGGTATAAATTACCAAGAAATTATTTAGTACATTTATATAAAGAATAACAAAGACGGGACACTACGTGTCATAGTAATGTTCTTGGGCCCTTGATGTTCACTCTCTGCACAACGCTACTAACCTCTGTTATCCAATGTCATAATTTAGATCATCATCTCTACGCTGACGATACACAGATCTACATCTCTTTGGCTATCCTGCATGCAAATCGCTCCGTTGACCAGCTTAGTGATTGCCTCCAATATATCTTCCAGTGGATGACTGAATTACTGCATTGGCTATTTGTGCAATATCGCATTATTTTTAAGAACTATTGCATATCAAAACCTATCATCCAAACAACCTGCATACGTACACCATATATTTACTCCAGCAAAGAAACTTAAACAGCTTCGGTCGCAGACACCTATCTACTTTTCATTCCTATAATTAAGACGAATGCTAGAAATTGAGCCTTTTCGGTTGCTGCACCAACTTTGTGGAACTTACTCCCTAATGGTGTTAGGTCGGTAAGAAATGTAGCTTCATTTCGCCGTCATATAGAAACCAATTTTTTAATACTTCATATCCTCCTTAGCTTCTTAGCAATTACATTCATCTGTTGCCGACTTTGTCTATGTATTTGACAATGAGAACGCTTTATCCATTGAGTTTGTTGCGCCGTACAGATTGGACTTTCCGAGGATATTGGCGGTGAAGAAGTAATCCCATTATTATTACTACTACTACCGCAAGTCTAGGTTGTTTTTTAATGTAGACATATGTAACTCAGCGCAAGCGTCGGAGATACGCAGAGAGTTGTAGACCTACGTCAGAATGCTAATTCTGACCAACCAGTGCAAGAGCCCACGAAAACTGGCTCGATTTGAGCAAACAAATACTGAAACATCCAGACACTCACCAACAACTTTTTGAGCTTTGTACTTATCAACATTCCTTTTTATGGTAAACACAACTGCAGATTATTAAGTTTCGCTATCATGGCTATTTTATGTGCACTTTGTGGTCTGGAGATGTTCACTGGCTGCGTTGATGACCAGCAACCGTCGTCTCATTTCCGATTGCCTTGATTTATACCAACGAGTGCAAGAGCCCACGAAAACTGGCTCGATTTGAGCAAACAAATACTGAAACATCCAGACACTCACCAACAACTTTTTGAGCTTTGTACTTATCAACATTCCTTTTTATGGTAAACACAACTGCAGATTATTAAGTTTCGCTATCATAGCTATTTTATGTGCACTTTGTGGTCTGGAGATGTTCACTGGCTGCGTTGATGACCAGCAACCGTCGTCTCATTTCCGATTGCCTTGATTTATTCGCTCTTCTGCTAACGCTGGATTGCACCTAAACACAAACACTGAAGAACTAGACTGCACAGTATGCAGTCAAACAATCCCGCGTGGACAGTAAGCTTTGCACAGTAGTCATGTAATCACGCTAGTTGTACTTACGTGAGTCTGTTTTCACAGCAATACATTAGTAGGTCAAGTAACAAATTCAGTTGTCATGTGTCTGGGTACACCAAAGCAGCTCGTGTACGCATAGTGAAGTGCTTAATCAATCTGAAAGCTCACTTAACCCTCTTCATGATATTACATTTGTATTCAATATATTAACATATCCAACGATTAACATCTATTGCTTGGCAAAAATGAACGCCGAACACGTGGAGGGTTCGGACAATCAGGCGTACATTTTCTTGACATTCTTGCCTAAAACGTTTTTTTATGACAATAAAAACATGATATACAGTTGTTTTTAAAGACCATCTGCTTTGCGGGAATGTTTTACCTAGCAGAGGTCTTACAACCATGGTAATGTAGTTCCAATGTATTATGGTTATAAACATTGTTGATAAAGGTACGCCAACAATATTTTCATAAGCATTATATGTATATTACATTATTAGTTTATTAGTGTAACAACTGCGTGTTATGTTGTGTCATTTAAATTACTGTCCGTACCATCCATGTGTTCGGCATCCATTTTGTCATAGTTTGACGTACCTTGTTTTGGGTATATGTTGCATCCATTACAATATAGCTACCGGTGGAGTCCCTTAGGGGAATGATCGGGACACACTGGGCCAAAACAAAAAAATGGCACAATTGTACCTGAGGACTATACAACATTTTTGAGTGGGTTCTGCCCGATCTTAATGGTCAAGGAAAAGGTCAGAAGGCAAGGTCAATGGTCAAATATTGTTATAATTCCACTTCTACTATATATAATAATAAGCATGCTCGCGTTTCAAACGCTGTAAGATTCGCTTATGCCATTTCAATGATCTGCTTCACCAGTTCATGCCATTCAACGCGGTTGAGAGCAAGTAGCTTACTAATGTCTCCGAAACTGCGCAGTTGCAAGCCAACTTTGTTCAAGTTCTCGTTCAGCATCGTTAGCAATCGCTCACGAAAGCCACCCCTGTCCGGCTTGAAGTATTCGTCAATAGCAAGCTGGGCAGGGAGGTTCGTTGGCAAACGTAGGACGTATCCCAAAGAGTCGCCACTGGGCTTTTCGGACCAACCGGCTGATCCGCTCGCACTAGCATCGACGATATCACGTTTCTGTGGTAATTCTCTGTGGGTAATTAGCACCGATTATGTGACGCGAATGACGGCGAGGGTATGAATCCAGTCGGTTTAACTCCGTATGAGTCAGACCCCAGGTGCCCATGTTATAGATCAGCACTGTCAGAAAGAATGATGCATAGAGTCGGAGCCGTAGCTTCTAATTTAACAAGATTTAACAAGATTTAACAAGATTGCCATCCAGAGAATTAACTCTAGATGGCAGGTGGACAAGGAAGCCCTTTGGCTTATCGAGAGTCCAACCCTTTTATCTACATATATCCAGCCCTTCTGAGGTATGTGTCGATTTTATTTTTAAACATATTCACACTACTAGCACCCACACAATCATCAGATAATCTGTTCCATTCATTCACAGTCCTTTGTGAAAATGAGAACTTTCTCACGTCTAATCTACACTGCTCCTTTACTAATGTAACTTCATGTCCTCTAGTCTTTCTATCTTTCTTAACTGAAAAAAACATATTTCTATCAATATTTTCATAACCATTCAATATTTTAAACACTTCTATCTGATCTCCTCTCAATCTCCTGGTCTCTAGTGTTGTTAAACCACATTCTTTTATGCGTTTTTCATAAATAAGATCCCTCAGTTTTGGTATCATTTTTGTCGCTCTCCTCTGTACTCTTTCTAGCATATCTATGTCCTTCTTGCGGTATGGCCTCCACGCTTGTATACAATATTCTAAATGAGGCCTAACTATTGTTTTATACAGCGGTATTATTAGTTCTTTTTCTTTATATGCTATATTTCGCCTAATCAATCCAAGGATTTGATTTCCTTTTGAAGCTGCAATTCCACACTGCTCTGAAACCTTCATGTCAGCACTAATTGTCAGCCCTAAGTCTTTTTCTTTTACAGTAGTACTTAATACAGTTCCCCCCCCCCATTGTATATTCTACATATTCGTTCCCATGTCCTGTGTGAAGGCATTTACATTTCCCAAAATTGAACAACATTTGCCACTTTTCAGACCATTTGATCAACCTGTCAAGATCATCTTGTAAATGCTGTCTATCCCCATCATTTTTAATCCTTCTAAACACTTTTGTATCATCTGCAAATTTCAACACCTTGCTAACTATATCATCGTCCAAATCGTTTATATATATTAAGAATAATATAGGTCCCAGTACTGATCCCTGTGGAACCCCACTCAAAACTGATTTCCAGTTTGAAGCCTCCCATCAACAACTACCCGTTGTCTTCTGTCAATCAGCCATTTTTCTATCCAGTTAATTATACCATTTCCTATGCCATGGGCTTTTAGTTTAAGCAGTAATCTCTGATGTGGCACTTTGTCGAAAGCTTTTGAAAATCTAAGTAGATGATATCTACTGGTGATCCATCATCTACCCACTTAGTGATATCTTCCAAAAACATAACATATTTGTTAAGCATGACCTCGCTTTTAGAAACCCATGTTGAGATGGGTTTATCAAGTTATGCTTAACAAGAAAATCCACCATGTGATCTTTAATTAGTCTTTCTAATAATTTACAAATCACCGATGTTAAACTAACTGGTCTATAATTATTTGACTTGTTTCTCGAACCTTTTTTAAATAACGGTATAATGTTTGCTTCTTTCCATTCTAAAGGAACCACTCCCTCTTCTAATGACAAGTTGAAAAATTGTTGCAAGCGGTATGCTAATTTGTTCTACAATTTCCATAGTAGTTTGGGTGGAATACCATCCACTCCAGGTGATTTATTTTCCTTCATAGCCCTAATTTTCTTAGCTACCATTTCTGGGGTTACAATTAACTGTCTTAAATAGTCTGATTCTGCCCCTTGAACTTAGCCTCTGGTACTGGCAGTGAACTAGTGTCTTCTCTGGTAAACACTGAACTAAAATACTCATTTAGGTCTTCAGCCATTAAGAATCCTTCTGATATTATATTTCCAGCACTATCTTCTAGAGGACCGACCTTATCCTGAACTTTCTGTTTGCTTCGAACATACGCATAAAAACTCTTGCTGTCATGTTTTATATTACAAGCTAATTTATGTTCATAGCTTCTCTTTGAATTTCTAATTTCAGCTGTAGCTTGGTTTAGTGCTTCTTTATAAATGCTGTAGTCTTCGTCATTTAGTAGTACGTCTATATGACTTCCACATCATTTGTTTATACTTAATTTTTCTAATGGCTTCTTTCGATAAGTATTTCTTTCTGGTCCGTTTCCCTTGTTTTTTGAAGGGAACAAATTTATCTACGATGCACTCTATTTCATTCTTTAAGATATTCCAGCATTCTGTTGCTGTCTTATTCTTCAGTGTATTATTCCAGTCTATCTTTGCTAAATATTTCCTCATTTCCTTATATCTTCCTTTGTGGAAATTTCTCCTGAACTGCTTTTTATTATTTCTTTCTGATTTTACTTTGATGGTAAAATGTATCTGGTTGTGATCACTACTTCCCAGAGGCTCACATAATTTAACATTGTCAACTAATTCATTCTGTGAGGACAAAACTAAGTCTAACACATTCTCTCCCCTGGTTGGTTCTAGCACATGTTGAGAAAGGAAACTATCTTGTACTAAAACTAAAAACTTGTGGTCCTCACTACCCATACTCTGTAGAGATTTCCATTTTATATGCCCATGGTTAAAATCCCCCATAATAACACAGTCCCGTTTGCTCACTTCCCTTATAGCGTTTTGTATTTTTTCATTCTCTTCTATGCTTATGTTTGGACTTCGATAAACTAATCCAACCGTTAACGTTGAGTTTCCTGTAACTATGTTACACCAAACAGCTTCTTCGCAATCTGCTTCTCTGTCTAATTTTATTTCATAAACCTGGATAGATTCTTTAATATATAAAATAACTCCACCTCCCCTTCTTCCTATTCTATCTTTCCTAAACATTACATATCCTGTCAGTCCCAATTCGGCATCTGATATATCGGTGGTTGCCCATGATTCGGTTATACCTATTATGTGAGGGTCAATATCTTCTACCATAATGTTTAGTTCATTTCTTTTGTTTACTATACTCCTTGCATTTAAACAAACACATTTATACCCAGCTTCAGAACAGTTTTCCAGACTGTTCTTTGCTGAATTATTTTTGCTGCCTTTATCTATGCCTCCAGTTTCAGGCTTCTCTGCGAGTCCCCCCTGCGAATTTAGTTTAAATAGATGCAACCTGTCCCACTGTCAACAGATCGCAGCAGATTCTCTGAGAATACTGCTGCCCCCTTTTTCCACTTAGATGGAGGCCATCTCTCATGTACATATCTTCTCTCCCAACAAAGTACCCCCATAAATCTATGAATCCCACGCCCTCTCCTCACATCTGCTCAACTAGTGCGTTGATCGCCATCCTCTTACAGTTTCTATCTTGCCCCTTCCTCCCATTACTGGCAAAATTCCTGAGAGAATAACCTGTTCCACTCTTGTCTTCTTTAGCTTCCTCACTAGATGTCTGTACTTCTGAACTATACCAGTTGTTCCCTCCTTGTCTGCATTGTTTGTCCCAACGTGTACTAGTATAGACCCTCCCTTGCCATGCCCCAATACCTTCTCTACCCTTTCGGTCACATGCTCTATCCTAGCCCCCGGTAGACATACAACAACGTCCTTCCCCTCGCATATAGTCTTGTCTGTTTTTCTCAGAATTGAATCGCCCATAAACACTCTCTCTTTTCTCCTTGCCCCCTCAATCACTGCCTCGGAGTAGCTCCTCCGGTTTGCATATGTCTGGTTGTTGTCTTTTCCTCTTGTCGTCTTCTCTCCTGTCACATTCTCTTCCATTCCCTTCTTTCCTGTCGCGTTTTCTCTTGTCCCCTTTCCTCCTGTCATCTTCTCTTCTAGCACATTTACTCTCACTTCCTTTCGTCCCTTTCTTCTTTCCTCCCATCACATTTTCTTCTCTCCTCTCCCGTCCCTTTTCCCCGGCTACCTCCTTCACTACGGTCACTTTCTCCCCTGTCACCTTCACGCCTGTCATGTTTTCTGTTTTTTGCTGAACACTCTGTCTTCTTCCATCAGTCTTCTGTCTCACAGTCTTACCAACTGCCTCTGTGGTATCTACCTCTTCACCACCTGTATCGCTGTCGTGTCTCTCCTCGTTCTCTACAGTCTGACTACCTGCTGATCTATCCCCACTGGCCCGTTTTCTTTTCCTCTGCCGAACACTTTTCCTCCGTCCCTCTGTTTTCTCAATGTCTTGTTCCTTCACACCGGTCACCTTCCTTCCTCTCAGTCTCCTTTCTTCAGTCTCCGTGTCACAACTCTGCTCCTTCTGTGTTGTAGAATTCTCAACTCTCTCCGCGTCATCCCTCTCTGCTCCATCTATTTCTATGTTGAGTCTCGCCTCCATCTCCTTCACTATATCCGTCAACTTACACACCTCCTTCATCAGACATTCCACCCTCAAACACCCCATACACCGAAAGGTGAATCCGTCATCTTTGGTCTCTGCCCATGATTTTGGACAGCCAGACAACGCAAAATCCACCCAGCTCTGGCAGTCGTTGCAAACTAGGTGTCGTTTTGCCCTGAGTTGCCGCTTGCAAGGTGCCATATCAGAATTTATTTATGTTCAAAGTAGTTTTATGTAGTCTTTGAAAAGACTTTTCTGTGTACAATTTACACCAGATTTGTTAACACACAGTGACACACCGTGCCTTACCTAGTTACGATGTCGATGACAATGTATTCAAGTTAGGCTTAGATACAAGGTAGTCTTTATAAAGACTGTTTCATGTGTACTATTATACACTTTAAAAGATTGTTATTTCAGGTTTTAATTACTCATCTAACTACACCGATTATCCCAAATAACGCTATTCTATTGTCGTTCACGGTACGCTAACTTCGCCAGTGACCTACTTTGTAAGCAACGTTCCGATTACATTAACGTCCCCAATTATCGCTCGCAAATCGCCTACTTTTAATCTACCCTAGATTACTCCCTCTAGCTAACTTTTAACAAAAAATATTGCTTAATATATATCTATAATTACGTTATGTATCCTATAAGCTCAATAATATCACTTATCTTGATCAAATATCCTTATATTTTCGCAAGTTTGCTGCACCAAATTCAAATCAATTCACCACCGGAAGTCCCCCAAATCAATTCATATTCCCAGTACAACAGTATAATATCCGAAGTAAATATACAAATGTTCACGTGTTTGGCTGTACAAGTTGTGAATTCCTTCACATATATGAGGACTCACTTACTCGCCCTCGCAAAGATCAATCTCGATATTCATCGCACGCATACAACCGGACAAAAACACAATTTGTTGCGGAGCTCGTAACACACGTCTGATCAATCTCGACTTCGTAATCAATACATATCGCAATTAAGGTCACCCGAGGATAGTCAGTAAAGTGTATGAAACTAGTCCCGCTAATGTGGTCACCTTACTATTCGGGTCACTTTCATCAAAACCCGAGGGTGATCTTAATAGTTAAGTTCCACTGGGCAACCAAATTCATCACTCCCAGGCTCGGTCGAACGTGTGACAGTGATTGCAGTTAAGCTACTCTGGTGGCATGTTAGCTTTTTTGAGTCGCTATTCTTGGCATTGATTTGTGCCAATCCTTCGACACCACCTGGCGCAACAAACAGGCGGAGGTTCTGCCAACGTTGACGGGGGAGTCTAAACTTTGATGATGCGATTTATCCTTGAGGATACTGCAGCTACGCATAACTAAGGACAGCAAACAGGTGGGAATGCTCAGCCAGACGGAGAGGCACGACGAGAGGCGACAGTAGTCGAGACGACGCAAAGCGAAGCCCGCGCAATGTGCAGCGCTCACACGCTCATTACAAATAAACTTCCACATATAGTTACTTTGTCCAATACATCTTGGCCAACACGCCCATAACATTTGCAAAGACGCGGCATTTCACTGATGCTAAATGATCTGCTGCCGTGTTTAGGTTATATTCTACAGAACTCTGACGCACGAAGCGTATGAATCACAGCGCCGCGGCTCCATCGGCAAGGATGTATGGCACGTGCACACGTGGCGAGGGTGGGTGTATCATGTTTTTATTTGGAGAAGTTATTGACGTGTACTGTGGTAACAGTGGGGACATGATATTATGTCTTTACGGCTTCACGGATGTCACTCTTAATGGCTACACAAGGAGTCGGAACCCACATAAAACATACGTTCTCCTATTTCACGCAATCTGACTATAATCAAGCTAGCGAGTGTGACTGTGTGCGTGCTTGCGTGCGTGCATGCGTGTAATTGTGATTGTGTGTGCGTATGTGCGTGTGTGTGTGCGTGGGGGTGTGCATGCGCGCGTGTGCGTGTGCACGCGTGCTTATGTGTGTTGTCTTATGTGTATTTGTGTTGGTATGTTAACGTAGTTCTCCTAGATCAAGACGGTTTGCATCTCAAGCGCTACAATTTCAAGAATTAACATACGAGTAAAAAGTAATGCCTTTATGGTTTTTCGAAATTCGGCGTTGATTACGGATTCTTACCGGTTTTAGGGTTCGTATCGTAAATCGATTGTTCATAACGTTACGCCTAGTTTCTTCGTCAAATTTTCGTCATAACAAACGTCATATCCGAATACTTTGGGAAACCGTCTCTTGCGTGCGCGCGTGTGTGTGTGTGTGTGCAGAGTTCACGGAGGATGGGCAGTTTTACTAATAAAAACATTGGTGCGCTGTTGCATTAGTAATTGCACAAGGAAGTGAGTCACTAATATGTTTGTTGTAAAATTAGCAGTGCTGATGTGAACACAACGAACACGTTAAAACAACACTGCAAACGTCGACACATCCAGAACACGTCTGGATAAGAATAAGAGCCAGTAGCGCTGTTAGCATTTGAACGAAGGCGATGGTTTGACAGGGAGACTTGTTGACTAGGGTCCTAGGAGGTGACTAGAGCCTTTACTTCGACTTGGACATCGTCGACGTGTCCAAGTCAAGACTTGTCAAGTATACCACAAGAGTCAGCCCCTGTCTGAAGTGTAATCAGAAATCACCGCTCCAGCTTTCTGATAGTGATTGTGCCGAGTGAACAATGCCCGGAAACAACTGTCGAAATTATGTAGTGCACGAACCTTATTAATCAGAGGATATCATATATATATTGAAATATTTTGAATAGTTATGAAAATAAGGATAGAAGTATTTTGATAACTTACGAAAGATGGGATAATTATAAGGTATGACGAAACGTTAGTGAAGGGTCAATGTAGATTATGTTTATGAAAGTATTCCTTTTCGCAGAGGACTCTAAACGAATCAAACAGATTACCTACTGATTGTATACATGTTAGCAGCGAGATACGCTTAGACAAAACAAGTACTAATACCTCAGTAGGACACGTTTCACACAAACTAAAACAAATGCTGGACTCCCAATAGGTTTTCTTGTGCATTTGCCGTCTGGGTTTCATACTGGGGACTTGACTTAGAATTCAGAAAGATAACTTGGATATGGATACTTGACTTGCTAATGTGTGACCTACCAACTTGTCAGTTGGTATAAGCTAGCATTGCCACCTGTTTATACAACAATTACTTTTCGCTGTCGATGATGGCAACAATTAAAGCAGAACTAGCGACTATTACGGTACACGCTTAGCTTCATGGTCGCATTACACGAGGGGAACCGGACAATAAGATTGAACCGAGATAACGTAACATAGTTTGCTGCTCAACGCAAATATTAACAAAAGCAACTACCTCCCATACGCCGACTGGACATGACTCATAAATCTATGTCCAATCGCCATAAATACCACCAACGACGGTGTTCTAATTTTTGCCATAGGCGGGTATATGTTGTACAGCATGTAAACGTTATGTTGTACAGCATGCAACTGTTATGTCGTACAGTATGTATATGTTGTGTCGTACGTCATGTAAACATTATATGATGTACACCATGTAAATGTTATACTATACAGCTTGTATTCAGTATACTACATAGCTTGCATAGCGGGTGGTGTACAACTGGTATACATAATATCGTACATGTTGCATGTATACAACATGCTATACAATTTGTATAAAGTACATTGTACAGCTTGTATATATTGTTGTAGTGTTTGAATATAGAATGTTGAACAGCTTGAATACACTATGTTTATGTTCGGTTGCCAATAGATTAAGCATAATACTAGCATTGACACATCGCTCTTTTAATAGCGTCTTTGTGTGTAGGGGCCTGCGCCTGCAAAATCATATTTAGCCTTTGGTGATGTGTGTCTTGTTTCATGTGCCTATCGCCCAGTAGTTAGACATTTATGTGACAGCAAAGTAGTGGTTAAACTGTTTTTGTGTAGAAAATGGTCCCGTCTAACAATAAAACACATGCAAGTAGGTGTAATAAACATTACATCTGCACTTAAACATGTCACTGGCGACTAAGAGTTTATTAACATTTGCCAAGCCTGAATCAACAGAAAGGCAGTCTATCTTTCAAGTAACTGCTATATTCTCTGACCGTGCACAACACGGATTTAGTCTTCCCCGTGGAAAGGGAACAACACATTTCGTGTACCATAATTGTGCCTTGAAGCCAGAGGTTGAGACACCTCCACAGAAACATCTTATAACTCAGAAATGCAAGGGAATCCCAAAGCTGCCTCTATGGAAATTACACGACTATACATATGAAGTGTCTTTCTAGTGCTTTCGTTTATTGCATTTCCTTTTCGTTTAATGCATTTCATTTAATGTATTGTAAATAAAATAATCTATGTAAACTGCCAGGAGAGACGGGGCATGGACTTCTTGCCCCCGTAGATACCGTGATTGCTACCTAGTCACCACACGGAACTACACGGCAAGGCACACCCAATCGTTCCTTACCGGGGCCGAGAACTTCAGAACATTCGGCGTGACCAAGCTAGGGTCAACACGGGCTCGGCGGCAAGTGGTCGCATCGGGGATCACGGTCGGTGTCCGCGGCATCAACCTTCGCCTCGTGAGACTAGGGCACAACAACGTGGTATATCCGTATGACAACCGGCGTCGTACCACATAGTACGTGTGTGCAAGTGCGTGATAACTCGTCGTCTGTGGCTGACCTCGTTAGCAGTGTGTATGAGCGTCGCCACAACCAGCACTACTCATGCGCGGCGACCTCTCACCGGTCGTGACGAGCAGAATCGTGAATAGCACGGTTTGCAGCAGTGTATATAGAACTGTGGTGTTCTTGTGCCACGTTCAGTCAGTCTGGACCCGCTGCTGGGGAAATATTGTACTTCGAGAAGAAATCGTTATGGGTATCCAGGGATCAAGTATATTGGTTTGACTAAGGGTTTTTAAAGGTCCAGTTCATACGGGCAATACAAAAGTATACATGCATCCTTGGGCAGACACCATGCATGGTGTATGCATGTGTGTCACGCGCGCACGCCGGCGCGCGCGCACACACACACGCACGCACGCACACAACACACGCGCTAAATCACTCACTCGCTCTCTCGGTCACTCACTCTCTCACTCTCGCATTGTTGTGGTGAGACTTCAAGATGGTTGTCATGGTGTTTTGTCTCACGTTGTTTGCAGTTACGTGAGGATAGATATACTGACATAAAATGCATGAAGTGACATGGAATTAATTGCGTTTTGCAAAGAAATTAATCATTAATAATACTATAATTGTTTCTAATTTTCAAATCGTGAAGCGAACGTCAGAAATTACGAACGAAAATAAACGTCACCTTCACCGTGCTACTTGGTATATTACAGTAAATACCAATAAGCAGTTCCGATTTTTAAATGGTTAACATAACGGTGTATGTGTATGTGTGTGCGTGTGTGTGTGTGTGTGTGTGTGTGTGTGTGTGTGTGTGTGTGTGTGTGTGTGTGTGTGTGTGTGTGTGTGTGTGTGTGTGTATGTGTGTATGTGTGTGTATGTTCATACCAATAAATAGTTCCGATTCTAAAATGATTAACATAACGGTGTGTGTGGGGGGGGCGAGCGCGCGCGCGTGCGTGCGTGTGTATGTTGCCTTTTGTGGGTAGAACCAAACTACATTAATCACCTTGGAAATGCAATCGGTCCGCATGCATTTTATCACCTTCCGAACACAAAATCATAATGGTTGGGGTGTAACTACTGAGAGTCGGCGAAGGCATCGTCTTCACGGAGATCTTACAACGGTGTCGGAGGGTCTATAGATCACTGCGTACACCTATACTGACGACGACGACGACTGCGACAACGACGGTGAAAAAGACAACGACGACTACGAAGACAATGGCTACTGCGACGAGGACGCCGACGATAATTATTATCACGAGAGCACGCGCAAACGCTCGTTTTTTTGGGTCATCGTACACGCCATTATTGCTGCTGTTTACGATATGCTCTAACTTACGATATATAGCTCAACACTAGAGACTGCATTTCAATAAAACACTAGCATCGCGTGCGTCCTTTCAGCAACTGTTGCAAGGGTGTACCATATATATAAATATAACACGCTAGTTAGAATAGGGGAATGGTTAATGATGTAACTCTATGGGGTATACATGCTGTGCAGTGGTTAACGTGTTCTGCTTTAGTCTTCGAATCACGATGGATAAACGGTTGCGTTTAGTCTGACGAGTGCGACACAAAACCCAAAAAAACACGTGCCTTTCCACCGCAAAATGTATAATTATTATTTCTGATTGCGTGTTGTACACTACATTGTTCTTTGATGAGGTGTTTATTTGTATTATTTCGACGGCTTTCGACGTTTAGCCCTAAACAACATAATTATATATTGTAAGGTCTATAAATGGTAAATAGAGATGCTCACTACAAGCAGCGTTCGATATAACTGCGAATCCGCGGGCTCGGAGCCCGTGAATTCTCTGCGGAGCCTGCAACTACCGCAAGTCACAGGTCCGGTTGGCCTGCACCATTGTTGTCGATCTGTTTGTCGATCTTGCCACATACTGGTGAACAAACATGAATTCCAAGAAGCGCTGCGAGAGTGGAACGAGGTGTTCTAGATGCATATGGCTGAATATTAATCTTGATAAGAGAAATGATGTGGTTGTAGGAAAGAGAGAGGGGTTGAGCGTCATGTTGGGGGTGAAGGAGACCAATCATACGTACGGTTTGCGTACGACTACTTAACGGGCACTTTCTTGTAAGTAATAAATCCTATCCAGCTTCCATCATCTAGTTCTGATTTACATTTTGTTCTTAGAGTCAACACTAACATCGGAACTAGGGCCTTTTTGTTGCTGCACCGACTCTCTGGAATTTGCTCCCTCTTAGATCAGTTGAAAACATTACACAATTCCGCTTTTGTGTTTCCCCACGTGCCCCTAGACCTTTGGAATACGCCCCCGTTTTGGCGAGCCTCAGTTGTGTAAGTGCAGTGATGATATATCACCTCGTAATCATTATTTCGTCGACACCTTGTGACCAGATATGACGCGATATGTAGTCGTAGTAGTGTGTAATTGCAATATGTATCTAAATCATACGTACGAAATAAAAAAAATATATTTGCCTAGAATGTGTATGTGTGAGTGTGCTCATTGACGTATACATTGTCAATTGTGGAGGTGTCGTTTGACATACGAAAACAGAACAACTATATATAGTTTTGGATATTGCTAAATACTGCAATATGTGCTGGGGGTAATAATCACTACTTGCTTAGCTGTTGCTTGATAATCATCTTGATGCACGGGCATCGTGCTTACCTGGCACATACACTCTCGATCTATTACATTCTATGTGCGCCGCTTCCTGGGTAGTATCAACTTTGCCTCCGTTCCAGCTACTGTCCATGGTATGGGACACTACATCCCTCCTCTTACTTAGACTTATACTGAGTTCCTCCTGTTCCTTTCGGGACATCGGGCGACGAGCTTTCTCCATCTATTACGGTCTTTCGCAATTTCTTTGGTCTCATTCCAGGTAATTTCCATTTCTGCCAGATCTTCTTTGAATGCCTTGCGCCAGGTCTTAGTCGGCCTTCCTTTCCTTCTCTTTCCACCTTCAGGCACCCACTCCATCGCTACATATGCTATTCTATATCTTAGTAAACGTAGGATATGTCCCGCTAGTCTTCGTCGTCGAGACTTAACTATGTCATGCAGGCTATCCAGACCTGCCCTCCTCATCACTTCTTCATTGGTGATGTGCTCTCTCCACGATATGCCCGATATGAACCAGAGATATCGCCGGTGGAATATGTCTAGTTTTTTGGATATCCTCGCCGTATTCTTTCACGTTTCACAGGCATATATCGCTGTTGGTATTACAATTGACATGTAAAGACGTAGTTTTATGTCCTTTCTGATGGTGTATGGTACTGGACCATATTGGAGGTAGTCTTTGGAACACTGCTGATGCCTTGCCTATCCTCGCTCGCACATCTACTTCCGCGTCGCCATCCACAGAGATGTAGCTTCCGAAGTAAGGGAAGCTCTCGACGCAAGTCTTGCTGACCCTTCTCTACTAGAATTAAAATCGAATAACAAATTAGAACAAATTGACCAATTAACAGCTACCTTAATTATTACGTGATAGTCTCTAGGTTCTTTAAGTAACATAGTCTCTGAGCCTCATCGGACATCGTATGTTTCGTCTCGGTCGTTGTGCTGGTTCGTCACGCACTGGTTCATCACGATCTTTCGGGTTGACAGGGTGGTTGACGGGGTGGTTAATGGAGTGGTTGACGGGGTGGTTGACGGGGTGGTTGACAGGGTGGTTGACAGGGTGGTTGACGGGGAAGTCACCCTCGTCGTCGTCGTCGTAGTCACTTTCTTGATTGACGGGGAAGTCACCCTCGTCGTCGTCGTAGTCACTTTCTTGATTGACGGGGAAGTCACCCTCGTCGTCGTCGTAGTCACTTTCTTGATTGACGGGGAAGTCACCCTCGTCGTCGTCGTAGTCACTTTCTTGAATGACGGGGAAGTCACCCTCGTCGTCGTCGTAGTCACTTTCTTGATTGACGGGGAAGTCACCCTCGTCGTCGTCATAGTCACTTTCTTGATTGACGGGGAAGTCACCCTCGTCGTCGTCGTAGTCACTTTCTTGATTGTTTAAAATTACTTTCTTTCCTCGTCTTTCTCTCGCAGTAATCTTTCGAAACCACATCGAATTTCTGGTTACCTTTCTCCCTCCAGCTTCACATGTCACCATGTTTCCTTTTCTGTTGATCACTTCGTACGGAGCGGTGTGGAAAGGTGTAGTGGTCTTGTCACGGTCACCGACTCTTCGCGCCAGTCCTGTGTCGCCAATTTTGACGTTGGTCGCTACAGCTCGGTTTCGCTGATCAGCAAACTTTTTCATTATTGACTTTGCACGAGCATCATTCTTTGCTCGAGCATCATTCTTTGCACGAGCATCATTCTTTGCCGCTGTCACTTCCCTGTGCGACTCCGCACAACCATCCTTCTGCTGTGGTAGCTTCGTTTGAGGTTCTCGTCGGAACAACAACCGCCCCGGTATGGTGAGTATTTTGTGGATGGGTGCGGCGTAGCTCTGTACTGTCGAAGGAATCGATGGAGTTCCTGTTGCCAGTTTTTCCTTTCAACAGTTGCTGTACGAATTGCTTACATCATCGGCTTGTTGAACGCTTCAGCTTGCGTGTTTGCTCTAGGCCACAGCGGCGTTATGCGTCTCTGTTCGAATCCTCTGTTCTCCGCATATTTCTGAAATGCGTCGGAATTAAACGGACTTCCGTTATCTGTCTTTATGACTTCTGACCTTTCAAAGGTAAACGGCAGGACTTTGTCTACCATAGGGATTACAGTGTTTGCCGATACGGACCGCACTATTTCGACGACTGGATACCGTGAGTGTTCGTCTATTATCACAAGTAGGTATTCTCTAGTCGGCAGTGTCCATACTAAAGTTTTGCCATGGAGAGTCAGGCATATGTGAGATTTTCAGCGGTTCCATTTGCTTCGGTTCCGTGTTTGTCATTCGACAGGCAAAGCATGTTTTTACTGCTTTTTTGTTAACAATTTTGTTGATACGCGGCAATCATAACTTTGATCGTACTGACGACTTGGTTCGGTCGATCCCTTGATGACCTTCGTGAGTGATTGCAACAGCCTTATCTCGCAGTGCTGTCTGCAGAACTATTCGAGTCCCTCGTAGAAGTACATTGTCGTGCGATGTAAGTTCGCCTTTTACTGCAGCGATTTCGTTGAGTTTTTGGTGCAGTACGTTGCTGATTCGCAATCGTCTTGATTTCAAATATCGTCTTCCACTGAGGCTGTTCTGACATCATGCCGTGTCATTGCTTTTGGAATCGACGTTTCAGCGATGAACGAGACGTATTCTTCCGCAACAGTCTTTCTGCTTGTCGTCTTCGACTCGGCCGGATGTCTGGACATGTAGTCTGCAGGATTCTCGCCGTCTGGACGATATTTTATGGTGAATTTGTACGGTTGAAGGCGTAGACCCCATCTCTCGATTCTCATTGGCGGTCGTTCTTTCTGCCAAATGTGTTCGAGCGGCTTATGGTCAGTTATCACCGTTAAGAGTGGTTGCTCCTCGAGCTTACATGTCATAATGTCCACATGCCCATAAGACACCTAGGGCTTCACGTTCCGTTTGACTGTATCGACTTTTAGTGTCCGTAAGCGCTTTGCTTGCATACGTACGACACTGCACGATCATTGAATTGCATGGCTATTTTAAATCGACATATACTAATATTGGAAACTGTAGACGAAAGTATTAGCATATCACTTGCAACAGTTTTCAACTCCTTTTGAGTGTAAAATAAACCAGACAATAAAAGACAAATGATTTTAAAAGCAGTGATTTTAACATTAGATAAAAGGTTAATTTTCATCATCATTTGGGTAATGATGATGAAAATTAAAATCTGCCAGTAAACACATTATTTTTTAAACGAAAAGGTCACTAAAATACCATGTGAGCAACTTTTTCAAATATGTTCTATATAATGTACGTGAAACATTAACAAAAATGCCAAAACATCACAAAGATGTTTTAGATAGCTTCACAGCTATCTATGACATTTTAAAGTGATTGTTTGGAAACATCATTAAAACATTCATCGCTTTATTGCAAGATATCGAAGTAAACTCAGTATTATTTAAACATCAGCAGTTTTTTTCTCAAATATTACGAAAATAGTGTTTAATGTTCCAACATGTTACCAAGACGATACATTTTGGTAACATTCAAACATTTCCATGACATCTTAAGCAAGAGCATTATGTTTTAAAAACAATTACTGTGATTTTTGTGATATTTTGCAGTGAAGCGTTGAGGGCCCATAGCAAAAAAGTATGTTGATTTTGTTATACGATGATGTAGATATCAATCAACATTTGCAGAGCACTGTAAAATATGTTGTAAAGTATGGAATATTAAAATGCAATCCATAACAATCCTATACTGTAATAATATATAACAAAATATTATACTGAATGGTATGCCCGGCCTACACTGCTAAACTTTTGTTGCGGGTCTTGTGTTTGATCGACTAAAAGCTGATCAGACGTGCAATGTACGATGGCCTGCAACTCCACAATAAGGGAGTTTGCGGGATGATTTGACCGATACAACAGTTGATGAATAACAAAATTGAACCACAGCAACAAAAGTGTTATAATGTGCGACCATCTATGGTATGGAACGATATTAGGACCATAATTCCACAATGCTACATTGTTGATTTCTGACTTTCGATTATCCATTTACGCCGAGATTGTCGAATTCTGACTTTCGATTATCCGTTTACGCTGTCATTGTGCAAGATTGTTGTCAAATAATTCACTAGAATGGCGTTTGGTCAAATATTTCTCCAAAATATTTTCTCCCAAAAATTTTCTCGAAAAGATAATCTGGCACAAATTGCGCTCAGTGACCTAAGCAGCTAAGCAACTTGCAAATACTGAAGTATCCCTTGCAAGTCAGGCCAAAGCAATTATATAATTGCTTTGGTCAGGCCTTGCGCTGTCGTCACCAACGTCACGACGTAGTGTACAGAATACTTATATCGAGCATTTTTCACCCACATAGCTGTTTTATCAAAGTTGGAGTTTAAAAGAACTCAAAGTCGATGAACGGAAGAAACGAAGGGCCAAGCAGTCTGGCAGAAAACGCGAATTTATTGTCAGGTAGGTTGGTACTGTGTGTGAGCGATAATTCGTGATGTTTCGAAAACTGTCAATAATAATATTTATTCGTACTATAACGTGTACAATTAAGTGAACGAAGTGTCTACGCGTACGTGAGCCGTATCTTTAGCCTGGTGGCCTAAACGTACGTGAGGATGCGCGCGCAGCTGTTTTCGATTTGTCATTTCCTGGAGAAATGTAAATTAATTCTGCGCGCGCATGTTTCCTCCTCCGCGTGTGTTTATAGTCGAGATGGCGGAGTTGGATGTGGGCGCGATATTTACGAAAACGCGAATATGCCGTACCAAAAACAGAAATTTAAGGAAGTGTATGGCGTTGGTAAACAGAGGAGAATAAAGCACTGTCAACTAGCGCGTGACTTAAAGATGAGTGCCGCTGAGAGTGCGACTTCGACGGCGACGAAGTCTGACCCCCTGAGACTGAGTCAAAGGAACATGGCGATGCCGATGTTGAGCTGTTCCAGCGCTCATCCAGCAGTGGTGATTCCGACAAAGTGGTATTTATTGATACGTTCTTTATATGCTATAATAGTTATTTGAATGAAATACATTAGTAGGTGTTCCGGCTCAGCTGTTGACATTTCTGACATGCCTGGCTATGCCTATGCTATAGCCTGTATAGGCCTATGCCTATGGCGAATGCTATGACCTATGCCATGGCCTATGCGGTATGCCTGGCTGTAAGGCTACATTTAGTATATGGGTGGACATGGCCATGGCTTCACTGTTTTAGCCAGGCTATGTCACGACAACTGCCCTGGTTGTACATGTTCATAGATACACAGATTCATCTATTGTTATTGGCAACTAATAATTTAGGCACTATGAAATGGACAATGCAAATACTTTTTTATCAGTTCATGCCATGATGTTATTGCTTTAGTTATAACTTATCTATGTATGGTGGAGATCACACATACATACGTACATATACAGTATTGTTATTGGTAACAGCATTTATTAATCACAGGAATTTGTTTCTCCATTTATTTAATAATTACAGTACACTCTAAAACATTGCATTTGTTTTGTTACAGTTATCCATTCATGGTGAGAATGATCAACAACCATCAACATTACAAGTGATAGGTGACACGCAAACTTCAGCGACCAAGAAGAAGTTTCCCTACAAATGCCTGCTGAGTGATGACAAAACTTTGGAAGATGGCGATGTCGTGGAACAGTTGTCGACCATCTGCATGCGGTCCAGCATCCTCATTGAGCTAGTGAGAGGGCTGTTGTGTAGTGCGTGCAGCAGCTGCACGCTTGCTGTCCGGACTGTCGACTGCACTCTTGGGGTCGTTTGTGTGCTGGAGACATACGTGCTAAGCACGTCTTATGGCGAGGTGTTGAACAAGACGTACTCATCTGACACCATCTGATCGACTGGGAGGCGCGAAGTTGAGTTCGGCTCCATTTGTGATGGTGATGTCCCTCGTGTCTGCCACGATGGATATGGGTGTGGGACACAGTGACCTCGTCAAGCTGTGTCGACACATGGACATGCCTGCCATGCACCACTCGACGTTCAACACCCACATGAGGGAAGTGACTTCGCCCAACATTCAACTGGCGACGCCACAATGTGATGGATGAAGCAGCACAGCTTCGGCCTACAAGGAGCTGGACCCGTCCATCGAAGAGAAGGGCATCATCGACATCACGTAGACTTGTGGACAGACAGTGTATCACAGACAATGTCAGATACTGAATTGATCTGAATTTCAACTTAATTGTTCTGAAATATGTGGAGTACATCTTGAGAGTATGCTGCAGGGGAAGACAAGGCTGTTTTTTGAAGAACATTGCACAGTGTTTTTATAAATGCATATGCATCTCTGCAGTCACAAAAAATTAATGACTTCCACGTTTATATGTTTTACCTTTAGTGAGTTCCGCGTATATATGTTTTACATTTGCTGAGTTTTGTGTACAAATGTTTTATATTTGCTGAGTTCCGCGTATATATATGTTTTACATTTGCTGAGTTCCATGTATATATGTTTTACATTTACAGAGTTGTGTAAAAATGTTTTACATATAGAGAGTTTTGTGCAATAGTCTAGAGAAGATGTGACATGTTATGAAAATGTTATGATAATATGGTGCAATTTATTTATTAGTAATTTACGCAAGTCAATCACATTAGCATGTTCTATGTACACATTTTTTATTAAGCAGTCGATTGTATTAATGATGTTTAAGGCAGCTGTCAGTAGGCTAAGTAGGCCTATATACTAATGTTTAATACTGTATCATTTACACGTTTATAATGTGGTGGTGTAATTTGTATTCAGGCAAGTCAGTCTTATTAGCATGTTTTTGTATTAGGCAGTCTTTTGTTTAAATTTATATGTATACGGCAGCTGTCAGTAGGCTAAGTAGGCCAATCAACTGATATTTCATATGATCCTGTATAATTTCCATGTGTTTATAGTTAATAAAACTACTCTGATGTTTTACTACATTACTGTTTTGCGTTTAATCAATTATGTTATACCAGTACATAAATTAATTATATATTCACGCATATATGCACACTATATATATTGTCCAAACTGTCAGAAATACGTGCGAGGGCTCATATACGGCTTACGTCTATACTTTTAGAACCGAGTGCTAAAGATACAGCTTATGCTTGTACATCATAATTCAAAGAGAAGCTATAAAACAAAATTAGCTAGTAATATAAAACATGACAGTAAGAGTTTTTATGCGTATATTCGAAGCAAACAGAAAGTTCAGGATAAGGTCGGTCCTCTAGAAGATAGTGCTGGAAATACAATATCAGAGGGATTCTTAATGGCAGAAGACCTGAATGAGTATTTTAGTTCAGTGTTCACCAGGGAAGATATTAGTTCACTGCCAGTACCAGAGGCTAAGTTCAAGGGGGCAGATTCAGACTATTTAGGACAGTTAGTTGTAACCTCGGAAATGGTAGCTAAGAAAATAAGGGCTATGAAGGATAATAAATCACCTGGAGTGGACGGGATTCCACCCAAACTACTATTGGAAATTGTAGAACAAATTAGCGTACCGCTTGCAACAGTTTTCAATTTGTCATTAGAAGAGGGAGTGGTTCCTTTAGAATGGAAAGAGGCAAACATTATACAGTTATTTAAAAAAGGTTCGAGAAACAAGTCAAATAATTATAGACCAGTTAGTTTAACATCGGTGATTTGTAAATTATTAGAAAGACTAATTAAAGATCACATGGTGGATTTTCTTGTTAAACATAACTTGATAAACCCATCTCAACATGGGTTTTAAAAGCGAGGTCATGCTTAACAAATATGTTATGTTTTTTGGAAGACATCACTAGGTGGGTAGATGAAGGATCACCAGTAGATATCATCTATTTAGATTTTCAAAAAGCTTTCGACAAAGTACCACATCAAAGATTACTCCTTAAGCTAAAGGCCCATGGCATAGGAAATGGTATAATAAACTGGATAGAAAATGGCTGAATGACAGAAGACAACGTGTAGTAGTTGATGGGGAGGCTTCAAACTGGAAATCGGTATTGAGTGGGGTACCACAGGGATCAGTACTAGGACCTATATTATTCTTAATATATATCAACGATTTGGACGATGATATAACAAGCAAGGTGTTAAAATTTGCGGATGATACAAAAGTGTTTAGAAGGATTAAAAGTGATGGAGACAGACAGCATTTACAAGATGATCTTGATAGGTTGATCAAATGGTCTGAAAAGTGGCAAATGCTGTTCAATTTTAGGAAATGTAAATGCCTCCACACAGGTCATGGGAATGAAGAGGTAAAATATAAAATGGGGGGTACTGTTCTAAGTACTACTGTAAAAGAAAAGGACTTGGGGTTAACCATTAGTGCTGATATGAAGGTTTCAGAGCAGTGCGGAATTGCAGCTTCAAAGGGAAATCAAATCCTTGGATTGATTAGGCGAAATATAGCATATAAAGAAAAAGAACTAATAATACCGCTGTACAAAACAATAGTTAGGCCTCATTTAGAATATTGTACACAAGCGTGGAGGCCATACCGCAAGAAGGACATAGATATGCTAGAAAGAGTACAGAGGAGAGCGACTAAAATGATACCAAATCTGAGGGATATTAGTTACGAAATACGCCTAAAAGAATGTGGTTTAACAACATTAGAGACCAGGAGATTGAGAGGAGATCACATAGAAGTGTTTAAAATATTGAATGGTTATGAAAATATTGATAGAAACATTTTTTTCTCAGTTAAGAAAAATAGAAGGACCAGAGGACATGAAGCTACATTAGTAAAGGAGCAGTGTAGATTAGATATAAGAAAGTTCTCATTCTCACAAAGGACTGTAAATGAATGGAACAGATTATCTCCTGATTGTGTTGGTGCTAGTAGCGTGAATGTTTAAAAATAAAATCGACACACACCTTAAAAAGGCGGGTGATTTGTAAATTATTAGAAAGACTAATTAAAGATCATATGGTGGATTTTCTTGTTAAACATAACTTGATAAACCCATCTCAACATGGGTTTCTAAAAGCGAGGTCATGCTTAACAAATATGTTATGTTTTTTTGAAGATATCATTAAGTGGGTAGATGATGGATCACCAGTAGATATCATCTACTTAGATTTTCAAAAAGCTTTCGAGAAAGTGCCACATCAGAGATTACTGCTTAAACTAAAGGCCCATGGCATAGGAAATGGTATAATTAACTGGATAGAAAAATGGCTGATTGACAGAAGACAGCGGGTAGTTGTTGATAGGGAGGCTTCAAACTGGAAATCAGTTTTGAGTGGGTTTCCACAGGGCTCAGTACTGGGACCTATATTATTCTTAATATATATAAACGATTTGGACGATGATATAGCTAGCAAGGTGTTGGAATTTGCAAATGATACAAAAGTGTTTAGAAGGATTAAAAGTGATGGAGATAGACAGCATTTACAAGATGATCTTGACAGGTTGATCAAATGGTCTGAAAAGTGGCAAATGTTGTTCAATTTTGGGAAATGTAAATGTCTTCACACAGGACATGGGAACGAATATGTAGAATATACAATGGGGGATCTGTACTAAATACTACTATAAAAGAAAAAGACGTAGGGCTGACAATTAGTGCTGACATGAAGGTCTTTTTTTATTTTTCACCCACGTTATGAGCTGTTTTATCAAAGTTGGAGTTTAAAAGAACTCAAAGTCGATGAACGGAAGAAACGAAGTGCCAAGCAGTCTGCCAGAAAACGCGAATTGTTTGTCGGGAAGGTTGGTACTGTGTGTGAGCGATAATTCATGATGTTTCGAAAACTGTCAATAATAATATTTATTCGTACTATAACGTATACATCCATCTAAAATGTATATAAAACGGTCAGTGCAGCCAGTCTCGTCTATGAAGCGTGAGCGTCTATCATGTCATGAATGGGGGAGGCTGTTTTTAAGTGAATATTATTAAACTTTAAAGATAATAATAGTGTGGAGTCTCCCATCACACTGTGATTTGTTTTGAATTTTGTTGACATTATGTAAATTGTTATTGTAAAATTTGTAGCTTAGTATTTGTTTTCATATTTTGTAGTTCTAGTTGTCTCCAGTGCTTGGCAATGTTCTATTAACTGACTAGTCTGTATTATTGTGGTTACAATGTAATGGTCTTATGAGGTCTCATTCTTTATATACTGGCACTGAGGGTGGTCACTACCAGGGGGCTTGTCGTCCTCAGTGGTTCTTTTACGTCCCAAATTGAGACGGGACCGACATTAATGTGATCACCGAGTCACGAGGGATACGCCGTCCCCAATTTTGAGAGCCAGATTTTTACACCAAATATCATGCCTGCTCGGTCCAGGTTTCAAACTCAGAGCACTGGCATGCCAGGCGGATGTGCTAACCACTACACTAGCCGCACTCTCTGTATAATTTGTTTCTGCTGTTGGGATAAATAAAATACATCCTTACCTTACCTGAGATGGGAGGGTGTGTTTCTATATTTCATAAAAACCAGCACAAACTCTTGGAGTAACATACACTATCGAGAGGGATGCGGGGGTACCAGCCCAGCCTGATCACAGTGCTTTCTTCTATATCATGAGCAGTCTTACTCCAAACCCACTATACTTTATCTTAGTCACATATTGAACATAACTTGGGATAATGTCATTGTTTTTCATTTTACAGGTTAATGAAGAGGAGCTCAGCATGAAACTGCCGCAGAATAACATGTATAGGGACGTACATGGTGGTATGCACCAACTACCCAAATTTACACTGGGAAGTCTAGTGGAATACTTATCCCAGTGCAGAAAGAAGCTGGAGGAAAAGAGCAAGTCTCTATACAAAGAAAGACGATATTTTTACTCACTGTTATGTGGCGCAATGCCAAGTGAAGTTCACGATGTAAGTTACATGGTGTCTTTTAACAAAAATATGAGAATGTGAAACACTTCAGAAATCAAAATTTGCTTGACTGATGTATGCTAGTACCTCATCAGAATCCAACCAAGACTTTTAAAATGTTAAGAATGATCAGAGCACTCTGGACGTGAAATGGTAGACACTAACTTACGTTATCCACCACATTGTCCACAACCACAATTTTTTTCAAACAACAATAAACAGGCAGGATGCGTTTTTTTGTGTCTTCTTTCTTCATGGGCCTAAGATACAGCACAAATGTTATCAACAGGAACTGTCCGCAAATGAAGCTGGTTATGGAGTAAATATAGCGTAAGTTACAGGACACCAATTTGGCCCAGTATTGTGCGACTCCACAATATTGATTATATATATTGTACATTGTTTTCTTCAGGTTATTGCGGTATATGCGTGTCAGCTGTTGTGTGGGCAGAGATGATGAAGTCTGCCTCTTATAAAGTAGATGTGTCCATGAACAATGATGCGGTGGTGCAAGAAGCAGAATGTCGTGCTGGGCTGGGCCCTACAGCTCACTGCAAGCATGTTGCAGCAGTTCTGTTCGGCCTGACACTACTGTCAGACAGGAACTATCTTGACAAAAGTGACATGTACACAGGTAAGACGTTTAAAAAAAACACTTATTTTCTGCATTCAATGTATTATGTACAAATATTGGGGCAATTGTCAATGCACAAAAAAATGGCAGTTAGTTTATCCCAATTTTGTACAAATAAGCTGGGTAGCTTCAAGAATGTGACACGCTCTTGTCAACATATCAGCAACAATAAATAAATGAAAGGGTTAAAATGTATATAAAATTCATAAATATGTAGCTGAATGTACACTTTGACTTGACCTGCAGGACCACCAGACGTTCCATCATGCTATACCTTTTAAAGAAACTCCTATCAAGTCCAGCAGATTACATGCAATTTGTGGGAAGGACAATTCCGACCTTATATATGATCCTCGATCAGAGCAACTGCAGAACGACTCTACTCCAGACAGGTTCACTCTATTTGACGAAACAAATCTTATATTCCTTTTACAGACCAATTGAAAAATAGTTACTTGTCAAAACATGGGCATTAGTGCAGTCTCTGGCTTTATGTATAAAGCAAAAAATACAATGTTGCTTATATCTCTACATATACATATTTCAGGAAAGTCAGTCAATGCTAGTGATGCAGCTGTTCCCTCCTGCCAATCCACATGCCCTTGCCAACGACCACAGCTACTTGAAGTTAACTCCACAAGATCAGTACTTGAAAGATGAAATGGTTAGTTATTTCCATGCTTTTCAATTCAATATACATACATACATCTGTATTTACACAATGTGCTCCATTGAAACAATAGAGCGCATTGGCTCAGTGACTAGAACGTTGGACTCTCAATCAAGAGAACCCGGGTTCGAATTCAGTGCTGCTGTGTTGAACCTTGGGCAAGTTCGTTCACTTTACGTTGCTTCCCAGAGAAGTTGAGATGTTATGAAAAGTTGAGATGGTGCTCGATCAAACAAGTCTGCTAGGGAGTAAAGTGTAAAGTGCTTTGAGCAGTCATCAGGACTGGATACTGCGTTATTATATAAGTGATTACTTTTTTATAAACATTACATTGTCACAGCACAGAGTCCAACTTACAAACCATTGTGCAATGCAGCTCTGAGCATTTCATTTGAAACTAAAAACAAAGTTAAAACTTGAAACAAAGAGGGGGTTTGTTGTATTGCGATTAATATCTGGTGATAATACAACTATATAGCTTAAAGCTGCAATATCAGTTCGATTTTTATGCTCCTCGGTTTTCTGACTAATTTCCCAAAAAAGCAAAGCTATCAAGTATCCACTATAATATCCTAGTTCATTGGTGCACTTGTGCTACTTCGTTTTGTTGAAATTAATAAACAAACTGCGAACTATTTTGAATTTGGTTTCGAGTCGAAGGAGTCAAAACTAGCAACACTTACTTGGACATGCATCTGGAAGTGGAAACTTCATATAATATCGTGTTTGCGAATTTGGGCGAGACTGACCTCTGACCCTCAAGAATGGTGCCTCGATCAAGCCGTTTTTGTTGATTGTACAGTGTTCGCAAGTGTTTATACAACACGTTCTTATTTTATGGCATTTATGCCGGCGATGGGATGTTCCCGGACATATGCCACCGACTCAGCAAAAAAGGGCCAAATTACGCAGACAACGACAGACAGTCAGTATTTGCATCAGATGGTTTATTTGGGAAAAACCAGTATGGATTTGTGGAACAACACAACTCACAAAAGAAAGAGCTGGAGTAAGACTAAGAACAGATGCTGCGTTTTCAAAACTTCTTCTAGAGAAGTTAGTAATTTCAAAGTAGTCAGCCTGAACCACGCATCACCGTCAAGGGTATAAAAACGTGGAACAATTTACCAAATAAACTGACTCAGCTTCCAAGTTTAACACAATTTAAAAAAGCAATCAAGTTCTCATTACTTTCTACATATTTGTGAATTGTTAATTGAAGGTGACGTTTTGTAATAGTAACACAAGCAGTAAAAAGTTTATATGTGAGTTGTGAATATTATCTTGTAATTTATATATAATTCGTGTTGTATTTATTCAGTTTTTTTTAGTTCGAGAAGGGCATAGCAACACATAAGTCTAAGACTTCAGCTATGTCCTTTCAGCAGCAGCAGCAAACCATACTGTGCATGTATTATGTTGTTGTTGTTGAATAAACGTTCATTCATTCATTCAACGCATATTTATTCGTATGAATATAATATTATGTTGCTTATTATGTTAACAAAACCACCACCCCTCAATACTGTGAAAATGTCCATAACAATAACATGTAGGCCTTTGTAACATGTATCAATAGCTTGCAACTGATTTATGTGAGAGAGCAGAGAATTACCGTTACTATACAAAGAATTGCAGCCCATGTTTTGTTAAGTTACAAATCCTCTTGTACATGTAAATTATAGAAGTTCTGTTTTTAATTGTTTTTTATTTTGGTCTTTCAATTTATCAATAACATGCATTTGGTAATGTATACTTCTACATTCATACATTTTGTAGACAAATTTTGTAAATGTTGTTTTCCGTTTCATTTAATTAATTCACCTCATCTCACTTTGGGTGATTCAATTCAAATACAGTCAGGGTTGGCAGCTAGGTTTCTGACAGGACAGTTTACAAATTGTTTGCACGTTGATGACACTGAAGCCACAGAGGCTTCGCTTCAAGGAACATACTTTCCCAGTCAGAAACCTCTAGTTAATAACCACAGTTGCAAATAGTTGAAAGGCCATAATCATTTTTGTTTGTTAAATCAAGCCAGGAAATCCATAATAGAATGCTTTTGTTGCTCTCATAAGAGACACGACTAACTGCTGGAATCTTCTTCTAAAGACTTACAGTGACTCAGCCAGCCTTTAGACAAGTGTAGCCAGCTTGCAGTGGCACCTTGCAGTCCAGCTAAAGAACAAAGGGGATATTGATCAGTAACAGCTGGTAATCCACCTTCTGAGTAAACAGTAGAACTTTGTGGATACTGCCAGGGGTTCACCCACTGCCAGCCAAATGTCCTCCTCATTAATTAGCAGTGTTAGATGAATGACACATTGAGACCACAACTAAGGCATTGGGTATTTTGCATGGTTTACTATTGAATTCCTAAAACTTTGTTTTGTTGAACTATCAGTGAAAAATTGCAAAACTTTTTATTTATTTTATATTTTTCAAATAAAATTAGTTTGACTTTATATCCTGTAACCTTCTTTCCAGCCCATCTGTGTTCTACCTATACTTAGTTAATAAGTTGTAAATTGTATAGTTGTTTGTTATGTACTACACTTTTACAATATATATACAATAATAACTTTGCCACTCTCATATCATTGTAATTGTTTCACAACTGGGCAAATGACCTTTTCACTCTCGAGTGCTGGGCAAATGGCCTTTGGGCAACATATTTTTACCTGTTAATGAAAGTTTACAAGTTACATACCACACACATGCATATTATATATATATATTGACGGGTAGTAGTCCTGTCAAACCATGTTCATTTTCACAAATAATCTTACTCATTCCATATTCCAATTCATGACTCTGTTCGACAGCTTCAACACAAAGGCGTGAACTACCTCAACATCACTGCAGCCATCACATATGACAAGATCTGTGGTGGCTCTATCGAGCATCAGTGTTCGTAGCAAAGGCAGCTCAGGTGTCCACTCACTTCCTGAGGCTGGATGCAGCTCAGGACAGTTAGAACAAACGTAAGTATTAATTGATGCTGCTATGCAAATGTTATATATATATAAATCATAGCATAATAATTGGAAGATATGCAAACATATGTGATTGATTTTAACAATTGTTTTATTCTGACCAATTTTAGGGTAGTTACACCATCTTTGGTTGATACGGCTTTTGTGAAACTTTCAGTTGCATTCTACATTTAATTTGCAGTTCAATTTTTGAACTTAATGGTCTATTTATTTAATTTGGAATATTTCTGTTGCAAACATAACTTCGTATATACAGTGCAAGTATGTTTCATTAGCCCCCCCCCCCCCCGTTTTCCGATATCACCACTCCAGCCAAGCGGCCGAAGTTATAGTTATGGCGGCTCAGTAGCGCCAAAATTTAGACTACACCATTTGGTTCGGCCAGGCTCAATTTCTGGATCCACCACTGTATGTGAATGTTTTGTTTGTCTGCATGAGGATTTTGCAGTAATGGGTGTCCTCATTAAATTGCATATTGTTATTAGAAATGCATGTGAATTAAAGTAAAGACAATGTAAAGTACAAACATTTTATTGAAACTATTTGATAAGACTGACTACAAAATTATGAAAAGTACAATACAACTACAGGTACAATCACTGCACTTGATATGCATAATGTAATAATTTTTAATATCACGTACACATCACATGCGCATAATATGCAAAGCAACAATAGAAACAAAAATTAGGAAGAGGTTGAAAAAATCTCAGGTACATATAAAAAAACAAACAGTTACTTTTATCACGATTTTTTGTTGCAAAAAAAAAAAACTAGTTAGTACATGTGATATCAAATGCTAGTTGTAGTTTATACAAGTCTTATATGTTTACAACTCAAAAATTAGTGACTAAACAATTATGTGTATTTAACAACAATTTTTAATATTTAATACCCATAAAATGTAAACCAATGAGAAAAAATTACTTAGAAAGATGTTTAGTTGAACTTAAAATAGTGACTAGACTAGACAGGGTCATCCCTATATGACTGAGAATTACATATACAATCACATCATGCTACATTGCTCCAGTTTACTCAGCTGTATGAAGAGTACCTGCTACAGACAGTGGTGGATAGTCTTCGCATATTAATTTCCGCTTAATGCTTCCCACATAAGTCAAGATGGTGTTTTCGATTTAACAGGTCTGCCAGGGAGCCAGTAAAGTGCTTTGAGCAATCCTGAGGACTGGATAGTACACAATATCAGAACTAACCTTATTCAGGTGTTGTTTAATTATCATGTGAAATGAAAATGTAATGTAAATTATTTAAAAAAATATAAAATAGTGATAAAAAGAATAATTTAGAAAGATGATACGTGGCATGAAAAATATATAACAGTCCTCATGATTCATACATAATTTAAACAAGTAAAATGCTGCTGCCAGTGTATCAACAGACTGTTGCTGAAAAATGTAAAAAGGCTTTCAATACCATTACTTCATCACAAACTTGTGTTGTACATAACAAGTACTTGGTGTATGTTGCAAGAACTCAGCTGGCTGCCACTGACTATCGGCAACACAAAGACAATGAAACCCTACCACTATAACAATGCTGGATAATTCACATATTTTTTCAAGGACACTGGTAAAAGTTATAGTTGAATTGAATACAAATACCTTGTATTATTGACTTTTGATAAATGTGTCGTCACGTATAAAAATATCATACATGTCAGAGCCATGCTAATTGCCACTTTTTCTTCGGTATAGGTAGATGCAGATGTACAGCAAAAAGTCAGGAAGCTGGTATGCAGTACCATCAAAGATAGCGAAAACATACAGTGATGTCATTGATATCTAAACCGATGTAGTTCACCGAAGAATGCTCGACACTGAACCTCTCTCACAGCGTTGAAAGTTGTTGCCCGAAGACTCATGCCATAACTGCCAGACCCTGGCACCCACCGTTCCATCACCAATTGTAGAGCTAGTCAGGCGTCACTACATTCTTATGTCAACCTGCATTCTACATTGGTCTCCAGTCGGTCAAGCTAACTGACTGATCTGGAAGCCAGTGTACACCCCTTGGCACTGGGGAATCTGTCCTGGATGCAACTCACGACACAATTGGGATCACTCGGTGGACATTCACCTGACAAACTGTTAATATGCAGCGTATTGCATGGCTGTAGAATCTTGTCCGAGATCCTGGACATACAACTGCCCAGTATGCCAGATTAACTTGGAGAGCTAGTAGTACTAAGCACACTAGTTCAATCTCCTGTAAAGAAAAGCATATATTCAGTAAACAAAAACATGCATCATAGTAGCGTTGGGAGGAAATAACTATGGAGTTGTTCATTGTCATAATCAGTAGATATAAAATAATGTTTCATGTATGATCTGCAGCATTTCACACAAAAAAAGACAGCAAGAAATGTTCTACTACAGCTGCATCTATACATCTTGATATCTTACTTCTTGGGAACAGTCAGTGTTTACCGGGTGGAGAAAGGGGGTGGGTTGATACAGCATGCAGACATTAGTGGATTATGCTATTTTTCAAAACGGTGAAAAATGTGAACTATTTTTCTTTACTAGGTGTTCATTGTCATTACAGCAATTTTAAATTGTTCAATTTCATTATAGTGACGCTTGATCTTAGTCAATATTATAGACTGATTTTAAATCTGCTAATCAGTAAAGTGCATTTATATTTTTTTGTTTTGTGTTTTCAGTATATAAATTCATGTAACTGTCTGCCATGTGTAACTACTACACATATTCATGTTTGACATTTTAAGCCTGAGGTTTAATGGTCAAAGTGTATGTTGGAAATGACAAGATCAGGTGTATTTTCTAACAGTGTATTTTCCTCGTCAAGTATTCAAAGGTTCATAATATGTATGTCTACCTTCTTCAAGAATGAATCATTTATTTTATAAATTTATTTTAGAGTCATCGCCATATGCTAAATACTTTTTAAAAGTGTATTAATATATCTTTGTTGATACGCTGGGTATAATATACAAGTGCAGAAGTTAACCTAGTTTTTCATGTCCAAGATGTTATTATTAAAATGTGTATGAAAACAAATGTATATTTAAATGTGCACATTAAAATACACTATATTAACTCCATAACAAGCTTCTTTGTGGACAGTTCCTGTTGATAACATTTGTGCTGTATCTTAGGCCCATGAAGAAAGAAGAGACACAAAAAAACGCATCCTGCCTGTTTATTGTTGTTTAAAAAATTTGTGGTTGTGGATTTGGTGGATAACGTAAGTTACAGTGTCCACCATTTCACGTCCAGAGTGCTCTGATCATTCTTAACATTTTAAAAGTCTTGGTTGGATTCTGATGAGGTATTAGCATACATCAGTCAAGCAAATTTTGATTTCTGAAGTGCTTCACATTCTCATATTTTTGTTAAAAGACACCATGTAACTTACATCGTGAACTTCACTTGGCATTGCGCCACATAACAGTGAATAAAAATATCTTATCTTCTTTAATTTTAGGTGTAGATGTATTTTGGTTACCATCTAAGACTTTGTTTTTGCTGTCCAGTCCTCTTTTCTGGCCCAGTATTGTGCTTCACCTACCGGTATTTATATTTACCCAGACATGTATATAATGTAATATCAATAATAATTCACGAGTAAGGAGCTGTTAGGTTTCTTTTAAACTGGTTAATGGTCAGGAGTATTCTAAGTTTATGAGGCAGGGTATTCCTGAATACTGGTCCTGAATAATTTATTGTTAGGTTTAAAATGTTTGTTCTTACATTTAACACATAGAAATTTGCCAAACCTCTTGCAAATAAGCCTGCTGGTATCCATTGACAAAGAAAAATATTATTTCATCAAGGCAGTATCATATTTGACAGGGACGTACAAACTACTAAGCTCATATGGTTATTCGCATTTACCTTTAATCCTACAGTCCTTTTAGTTTAATGTTAAGATAACTCGTCTTTCTTTGTATAGAGACTTGCTCTTTTCCTCCAGCTTCTTTCTGCACTGGGATAAGTATTCCACTAGACTTCCCAGTGTAAATTTGGGTAGTTGTTGCATACCACCATGTATGTCCCTATACATGTTATTCTGCGGCAGTTTCATGCTGAGCTCCTCTTCATTAACCTGTAAAATGAAAAACAATGACATTATCCCAAGTTATGTTCAATATGTGACTAAGATAAAGTATAGTGGGTTTGGAGTAAGACTGCTCATGATATAGAAGAAAGCACTGTGATCAGGCTGGGCTGGTACCCCCGCATCCCTCTCGATAGTGTGTTACTCCAAGGGTTTGTGCTGGTTTTTATGAAATATAGAAACACACCCTCCCATCTTAGGTAAGGTAAGGATGTATTTTATTTATCCCAACAGCAGAAACAAATTATACAGAGAGCGGCTAGTGTAGTGGTTAGCACATCCGCCTGGCATGCCAGTGCTCTGAGTTCGAAACCTGGACTGAGCAGGCATGATATTTGGTGTAAAAATCTGGCTCTCAAAATTGGGGACAGCGTATCCCTCGTGACTCGGTGATCACATTAATGTCGGTCCCGTCTCAATTTGGGAGCACCCTGGTAGTGACCACCCTCAGACTGAGTGCCAGTATATAAAGAATGAGACCTCATAAGACCATTACATTGTAACCACAATAATACAGACTAGTCAGTTAATAGAACATTGCCAAGCACTGGAGACAACTAGAACTACAAAATGTGAAAACAAATACTAAGCTACAAATTTTACAATAACAATTTACATAATGTCAACAAAATTCAAAACAAATCACTGTGAGTGTGACTCTGTGTGATGGGAGACTCCACACTATTATTATCTTTAAATTTTAATAATATTCACTTAAAAACAGCCTCCCCATTCATGACATAGACGCTCACGCTTCATAGACGAGACTGGCTGCACTGACCGTTTTATATACATTTTAGATGGATGTATACGTTATAGTACGAATAAATATTATTATTGACAGTTTTCGAAACATCATGAATTATCGCTCACACACAGTACCAACCTTCCCGACAAACAATTCGCGTTTTCTGGCAGACTGCTTGGCACTTCGTTTCTTCCGTTCATCGACTTTGAGTTCTTTTAAACTCCAACTTTGATAAAACAGCTCATAACGTGGGTGAAAAATGCTCGATATAAGTATTCTGTACACTACGTCGTGACGTTGGTGATGACAGCGCAAGGCCTGACCAAAGCAATTATATAATTGCTTTGGCCTGACTTGCAAAGGATACTTCAGTATTTGCAAGTTGCTTATCTGCTTAGGTCACTGAGTGTAATTTGTGCCAGATTATCTTTTTGAGAAAAAAAATTTGAGAAAATATTTTGGAGAAATATTTGACAACAATCTTGCACAATGACAGCGTAAACGGATGATCGAAAGTCAGAATTCGATAACCTGGGCGTAAATGGATAATCGAAAGTCAGAAATCAACAATGTAGCATTGTGGAATTATAGCCCTAATATCGTTCCATACTATGGTGCGACGTTGCGCAGAGTTGGGCAATGTACGTTGGTCGGTCAGCAAAATTAATAACCGAACCAATGCTCTATGCACTTCCTGTTCCCTATGATAGAAGGGTGATGGTAAACTATACTGTTTTACAATTACAGGTACACTGTTCGTCCTTCCTGTTCCCTATGATAGAAGGGTGACGGTAAGCTATACTGTTTTACAGTTACAGGTACACTGTTCATCCTTCCTGTTCCCTATGATAGAAGGGTGACGGTAAACTATACTGTTTTACAGTTACTGGTACATTGTTCGTCCTTCCTGTTCCCTATGATAGAAGGGTGACGGTAAACTATACTGTTTTACAGTTACAGGTACACTGTTCGTCCTTCCTGTTCCCTATGATAGAAGGGTGACGGTAAACTATACTGTTTTACAGTTACAGGTACACTGTTCGTCCTTCCTGTTCCCTATGATAGAAGGGTGACGGTAAACTATACTGTTTTACAGTTACAGGTACACTGTTCGTCCTTCCTGTTCCCTATGATAGAAGGGTGATGGTAAACTATACTGTTTTACAGTTACTGGTACATTGTTCGTCCTTCCTGTTCCCTATGATAGAAGGGTGACGGTAAACTATACTGTTTTACAGTTACAGGTACACTGTTCGTCCTTCCTGTTCCCTATGATAGAAGGGTGACGGTAAACTATACTGTTTTACAGTTACAGGTACACTGTTCGTCCTTCCTGTTCCCTATGATAGAAGGGTGACGGTAAACTATACTGTTTTACAGTTACAGGTACACTGTTCGTCCTTCCTGTTCCCTATGATAGAAGGGTGACGGTAAACTATACTGTTTTACAGTTACTGGTACACTGTTCGTCCTTCCTGTTCCCTCTGATAGAAGGGTGACGGTAAACTATACTGTTTTACAGTTACTGGTACACTGTTCGTCCTTCCTGTTCCCTATGATAGAAGGGTGACGGTAAACTATACTGTTTTACAGTTACTGGTACACTGTTCGTCCTTCCTGTTCCCTATGATAGAAGGGTGACGGTAAACTATACTGTTTTACAGTTACAGGTACACTGTTCGTCCTTCCTGTTCCCTATGATAGAAGGGTGATGGTAAACTATACTGTTTTACAGTTACTGGTACACTGTTCGTCCTTCCTGTTCCCTATGATAGAAGGGTGATGGTAAACTATACTGTTTTACAGTTACAGGTACACTGTTCGTCCTTCCTGTTCCCTATGATAGAAGGGTGACGGTAAACTATACTGTTTTACAGTTACAGGTACACTGTTCGTCCTTCCTGTTCCCTATGATAGAAGGGTGACGGTAAACTATACTGTTTTACAGTTACTGGTACACTGTTCGTCCTTCCTGTTCCCTCTGATAGAAAGGTGACGGTAAACTATACTGTTTTACAGTTACTGGTACACTGTTCGTCCTTCCTGTTCCCTATGATAGAAGGGAGACGGTAAACTATACTGTTTTACAGTTACTGGTACACTGTTCGTCCTTCCTGTTCCCTATGATAGAAGGGTGACGGTAAACTATACTGTTTTACAGTTACTGGTACACTGTTCGTCCTTCCTGTTCCCTATGATAGGAGGGTGTGTCTGCCTCTCGTGCTCTCTCTCAGTCTGTGACATCAATGCAGATGGTAAAATTTACATAGAAATGGAGTATTTCTTTGCAACTCAAGAAATGGTTGAACATTAGTGAGATGTGGAATGAGGAGCCTTGCTTAGCAGAAAAACAGAATTCCTTAAATGCATTATCAGAAGTGTTTGGAAAAAAATAACTACATGTCGGCTCATAGCTATTTACTTACGCATTTTACCCAATCCAAGTAAAAGTAACATTGTTTTGATGTTTAACTAAAGTACACTCAATTATTACTATAACGGCCCAAAATGCATACCGCAGATATGGAAATCAGCAAACGTGATTCACAATGTGCAAAATGAATTATGGATGCAGCTTTAACATTACTGTACACAACTATTTCTATGATCTGGAAAAGGAGATAGAGCTGTGATAATAGTTGGCTTTATAAAGAACAAGGACAAATGTGTGAGTATATTGATATGTATCCATATATTGTTTCATAACACATACATCCATATATTGTTTCATAACACATACATCCATATATTGTTTCATAGGTTTAGTCATAAAGTCATCATTTGTAGCTATTAAATATATGTAACAAACTTGTGATATAATACTGCCAAATTATTATATAATTACACTGATAAAACATTATACTGGCAAACATTGGTATTAAATCTAGACATACTGGTCTCCACTGGTAATGTCCGGATTAAAAGGTTTTCAGATAAATAAATCATGTAGACATGTACACGGAAATCAGTCGGTCTACATATGAAACATTGATATACCATACATGCAAGATGCTGGTTTTAGAATCAAACTCTTCACATTATGTGAACATGAGAACAGTGTTCATGATATCATTAAAAACATTATGGAGCAACTATGTGTTGATTCAAAATTTCCAGATTTTTTTGGTGTTTTGAGTAAAATAAAGTTTCTAACATGATTACAACTTCTGAATCCAGAACACAGTTTTACAGGTAAATGCCTAATGGTGAACATAAAAAACTAAGAAATCATGTCCATATACCAATTCATCCAGATTATTGGTGTTTGGATAACAAGCATTACCTCAATATACGTAAACATATAAAATATATAAAAATACTACAAATATGATTGTGCGTACATATAAAATTACATTATAAAAAGTGTTATTATTTGTAACTGCACATTAATTCTTCATGATTCACAACTGGCAAAATAACCACATCATGCATCATTTCCTGGCACAGCAATGCATCAACAACCACAGGATTCTGTACCAGACGTATGTGAATGCAATACATTTTAAAATGCCATGTCACAAAACGACCCGTTCTTTGTACAGTATTTGAATGACCACTGGTCATTTGCTCACTGCTACGGTTCTATTCAGTACACCTGGCATACGTATTCCCGCAGTACATTCGACGGTACACGCACAGTTTGATCTTGTAAATGCTGAAGATGACCATCTGCAGCAGTGGTATCCCCAAGAAGAGAAGACAAGTAACAATGACCGCCGTGGCTCCCGGGTGGTTCCAGTCGAGGATCTTTGGATAGAGAACCCGTGAGTGATCACCGCTCCAATATATCAGACTGAAGATTATATAGACAACACCATAGAGAATGGGGTAAATGACGTGCAGAAGACGAATCGGTATAGCGCCCAATGTCAGTTCAAGAATGACGACAACTAGGTTCATCCCATGGAGGTTGATGTCTAGAATGAGGGGTGATTTAATGACGCCCATCTGGGGGTAGAGGCCGATGAAGTAGACCAGGGTGACAGTGAAGGCAGCCAGACAGACGATGTTAAAGAGGATCCAGTCGAGTTTGATGTACCATGGCAGGCGGCGGGTGTCGGTTTCAAAGGCAGTGTCCAGAGTGGATGGACCCAAGCTGCAACAGAATATATAGGAGGACACCAATCAAGAATTTGTATCTGAAAGTTACACAACAAATGCACATACATGTGTATGCACATATATCTCAAGCATATATATATAGGTATATGAGCACACAGTGGATGCATTTTTGAATACTGCTAATAAACTGTTACATGAATATTAACAGGAAACTTTAACAGAAATATCTTCATCACTGTACTGCCTACTGGACAACTATTTTGATAGATGCATCGCCGTATCATAAAAATTGTGAGGGCAAAGGGCTTCAGGGATAACAAGAGAGTGAATGATTTTATGTGTGTGTGTGTGTGTGTGTGTGTGTGTGTGTGTGTGTGTGTGTGTGTGTGTGTGTTTGCTTGCATGTGTATGTATATGGTGTTGTGTGTATGTGTGCATGTATGTGTGAATGAGTGTCTGAGTATGCATGCATATACAGGGTGCCCCTGTATATATGTGTGTGCATGCATCCATGTGTGTGTGTGCATTTGTTTGTGTGTGTGTACATGTGTGTGGTACATGCATGCATACATTCATGATTACATGCATCTGTAAACGTCATGTGGTTCTACATTTCTACAACACACCCATATTCTGTCACCACCAAACATCGCCAGATATGATTACATGCACATATCCTTACAAATTACCCTGGCGACTGACAGACTGGGCTCCCCACACTCACTCGAACGTCTGCAGTCTGCTGCACCAACGGAAGCTGCCATCTTGCCAGGTGGCGCAAACAGCCAATATGGCAGCCAGAATGAGGTGGAGCGATAGGGCCAGGTACGACCAGTTGGTCAGCCAGACTGACCATAGATACTTCTCTTTCCCATGTATAAGCCCCAGGGCCGTGATTAACAACCATGTGGTTATGTAAGCGGCAGCCACGATACGATACAAGACAAAGACTACAGCTGGCCAGTGCCACTGCAACATGAAGACACAATGTCATGAAGTGAGACGTTGAATGGCGTGTCATGTATGATGTGCAAAACAGGTGGATTTATCGGTCAGACAAAATTAAGACCAAAAATTGTAATAAATATGTTTCAGCTATTAAGTTTTTTACTAGAATTATTCCATAAAAAAATCTATTTGTATCCACTACCATATACTAGCTAAATTTTGCATTTTTTTAATAGAGCTAAACTGCAATCCTCAACTATTCATGGTTAAACACTGGAAACATTACAGTACACAATTCATAGGTTAAATTACATTTTTATAAAGTTCTCTACTACCACTATATAGCATATGATCATCATCATTAATGATTGAAATATTATTTTGTGTAATTGTTACATTGCATGAAAAAACCATAGTACCGGTAAACATAATTTCAGACTTAGTTTAGGTTAATATTACATGGTCATTTCAACTACTATGCACAACTACATACCTGGGATGTATAAAATGCTGCTTCTTTGCCTTCATATTCAAGAAATATGTTCTTCAGACGAAATTCGTCCTGAATTCCACCACAGCAAGTTGCCTAAACAGAGATATCAGCATTGCATGTGATCACAATGCTGTGCAATGTCTTTCTTAAACTGGCCCATGAGCTGGTTGATTAATTCTGCACAATATGCTCTACCATAGGATCAAAGATGACACTAAACACCCATTTATTTTGCAACATTTTAAATGACTATGTTCATATAAATCTGCAGCATTGTTTGCTAGTAGGTAGTGACATGTACAGTAGAAAGAAGCCACTTTTACTAATTTAGTAGACTAACGTTTTGTTTTAAATGGATGACAATACATTACATTTTTACATTCTCTATTTTAATATTCACAGACTCACATATTTTTAAATAAGCATTTGTGAATTTTTCTATTTTACTTTTTTAAGTTTCATACTTTTTATGGGTAGTGATTTCTGCCTGAGAAAAATTTTCTTTGCCATTCAAAGTAATTTTAATATTAAACGGTCATTATCGTTAAAACCCTTTTAGAAACATATCAACAAACATAGAAACAAATATATTATAAAGCTGAAGCTTCAGCAGTGCTTAACAAACTTACCCTGGTTCTTGTTTCATTTGACGGTAACAAAGACGCTTTCTCTTCCTCCACACAATTACCCTCATCTGACCTGTCAACGATGAACAATGTCAGTGCAGAAAACAACAAATTGTTGTCTACTAAAAATGAGGTTGTCAGTTCTATTACCCATGGTGGTAATTATTAGCAGGAAGTATGTCGAATGTGTTGTTTTGAAAGTGGGAACATCACGAATGCACCACCCAATATATGAAGATCAAAATCTGTGAAAATCAGATGACTACTGGCTAATGCTAGATATAGTTTTGCACAGTGATGTTAATGGTGGTGATCTCCTGATGATATCCTCTGAAGAGCCACCCAGGCCATACCAGTGACAGCAGTGCACAGAAGGATTACCATATCGCTATCTAGTGGTATTTGTCTGACAAACTTCACAAAGTTTGCTGAAAATTGACAAAATGTTGCAAGAGAAAAAAATAAATTGACTGTTTAAAATCAAACAAGAATAAACATTAAAGGGCATCCATTATAAGTAAGTAAGTAAATTTATTTCCTCATCCAGATAATATACAACACAATTCAAGAACAATGTAACACAGATGAGGTGGCTACCAGAGAAGTATAACTTATCAAGCTGGTAGCCAATTAAATCAAACTCATATAGTGTACTCCCACATACATAATATTACGTATATAAAGGTTATACAGTGCATTCAATTGCAATAGGTTCAGGTTAACGACTTAAAATTCCGTAAATTAAAGCTAGAGATGTTGTACCAATATAAGAGAATTCCTATCCAATAATACCAATATACCGTATTTATAATCTTAAGAATTAATGTTTTGTTTACAAAACAATTTGAACTTAAATCTTAATTGGCACGGTCGAAATACTCAAATTGGGAACACTGTTTATTAAAAACAACGTGACAGGCAGTATGCCGTCAACATAATGTATTCTAGTATTAAGGACACTGTACACTCAACATTGGGGGAAAGACAGCGTCGTTTAAAGAAACTTTTCTTTGTCGCAACGACATGCTCATGTCATCATGACGCTGTCAGTCACACTACTCAATCATGACTATGAGTCACAGTCACGCCTCTCGACGCGCTTCGTTAAAAGTATTAAAAACGAAGTTATTCTGATATCAGTTTTATTTTATCAAAGGAGAAACTGCTACTTTTGCTGGATGTACGAATTAACCAGCTTTCACACAAAGTTGACCACTGGATACACTAGTATACTGTACTTACAACTCCATCGACACTATTTTGTGCTGAAAGCAGCTATTTATTTGTTTTGATCGATATTAGACAATTTGTGCTGCCACCTATTGGTTTGTACGCGATTTCCGGAACAAAAATAGTCTTAAACCAAACGCTCAGCATTCTGTTTTATTTAATAATATGACTAAAACAAATGTGAGATCCATTTTAAGCAATAATATATAATTGCATATACCACTAGTTGAATTGCTGTGTAATGGTGGTTGAAAACAGCCAAATTATCGTTATTTTGGAAGACTGTTTCTGGAGTGTTGTTGGCAAAGTAAACAACATGGCGGCGCCATGGTGACAAGTTGTCAGAACTCGGAGTCTTCCTGTTAGTAGTTGTATAGTGTGACATGTTAATATGGCTTATGCAATATGTGAATGATATATGGATGTCACCTTTTCTTCATCGAACAGATGGGAAGGTTGAATCAGTTTGATGACACAAAGTTTTCATTCAAACCGAGAATCAACGCCAAGAGTAGGAAATTGGCTTCCCAGCAGAAGGACGCCTTTGGTATAGTTTATAACGGCACAATTGTTCCACATTATATGCTGGGAACTACACGTATCGGATATATCTATTGCGATAACCAGAGTGACACTGAAACTGCTAGTCGCATATATACTGACACAACGCGGTTAAAGCGGCATAACCATAGCGAATACACTGTTCTTACCTTAAGTTAAGTTCTTACCTTAAGAACGGTCAATAATTGCCCAAGTTGAGCACTGAGACCGTCTCAAGGTTAGTTTTCTGTAGTGGTATTCCATTGTCTATTGATTTTGCTGCTATTGTTGTTGCTGTTGGTGTTATTGCTATTTTTTCTCTTTATCTTGTCTTTTCCGGTTTGCCTAGTCTCTAGGCTCGATTGTGTGTGTGCGTGCGTGCATGTGTGCGTGTTAGTATGTGAAGTTGAAGAGGTCTGGATGGTCTCTCCAGTCTCTTTGGAGACAGGACTTCAGCTGATTGATTGTCTGTGCTTGGACTGTGTCTTCTGATAGTGCATTCCAGGATCTTACTACACGGGTGGAGAGGAAAGAATGTCTGGTTCCTGTTGATGTCTGTGTAACTAGTTTTTCTCTGTGACCTCTTGTGGTTCCAGTGGCTTTTAGGTACATCTGCTTTTGTGGACAGAGTTGGCATTTACATCTTGATTTAGAAATCTATCCAGCTGCAAGGAATAACTTTAAAACAGACATTTCACAATCGAAGAAGTTCAAATCTTTGAAAAGACCAAAATCTTCCGCAGGTGTAAGGAGACTTTCACCTGACACTGAGTTTGATTACCTTGGCTCAGTTTTCAACAGAATGCCTGAGCCTGAAGAGGATGTGCCTGCAAATGTGGATGAACAAAATACATTTACATTTAAACCTAAAGCGAGTCCACACAGTCTGAAGATTGCAGAATCATTGACAACAGATTTCATGACACGCCAGCAACAGCATTTAGACAAGCAACGAAAATTGGTAAGTCTCACATATCTATATAAGCATTTGTGACTTGTACGACCCTTTTTACTTAACCCTGCAGGTGACCAGTAGTAAACTTCCACAGTGTACACTATTTGGAGCTATTTGTAGGGGTGCTTCTAAAAAATCACAACTTTGCTAATACTAATTGCAGAAATATGATTGAGCTATCATTTTGTTGGCAGAAAGACCCTTTATTATTATGCAGTGATGATATTTGCATAACATCAAATAATCATGAAGATATAACTGTTTAAAATTTATCAAAAATAAATGCAAAAAACTATTTTTTTCACCCTACTACTAGCTAATTTCTGAGTGGTTGTATGCGTCAATGTCTAATTAGAGAAATGTAGCCATGTATATAAGCTAATGAGTACAGACAAAATTAATCAAATATACTCAGAAGTTTGAATTTTTTAGGTAGACCCATGTAAAATTTAGACTATTCTTCATGAACATCAGATGACAGGGTAAAGTAGAAACCCAAGTTTGCCCAGTGACAAAATAATTATTGAGCGGTTGTATGTTCATGCATGCAGTCTGATAAATGTAGCTATAGATTTCAGCTGCGTGATAATGAAAACTAGACTCAAAATATATTCAGAACTTTTCATTTTATTGTATTTTTCGTAGAACGTTCAAATACAACCGATACGGCAATAGGCCTCATACTCGTAGGCCTACTCAGGCTACTGCTGCGCGCCGTGGCGAACCTGTCCGATAACATGTCGTATCTATTATCAATTTCCTAACATATCAATAAAATATTTAATACCTACAGTTCCTAATTACACATATATATGTCATCAGGTATAGGACATGTTGTGTTTGAACTCTGAATGCATCGTATCCTTCGCTGGCGGACAGAGTAGGCCGGCCGAATCGGTCCAAGTCCGGGTGCAAGACAGCGATGTCCGGCGACGGGTACTTTTGCAGTTTAGGCCCGCACCTCGACAAAAACATGAAAACGCTCACCTACAGTCACCAAACTTCACATCATATATCTACAATACGTATTCTACACATACATAATTATTACGTGATAAAAAAGTAAAATTTAGTGTCTTATCGATCAAACTGTACAAGAAATTCACTCGTTTTTGCATGTATTCATTAGTTCCACCAGAAACTCCGGTAGGTGGCGTCACTTTATGGTTGACTTCAGACATGGGGATAGGCTGAAGGCAACCATAAAGTGTCGCCACCTGCCGGAGTTTACGGTGGAACTAATGAATACACTCAAAAACAAGCGAATATTTTGATCAATAAGACAGTAAATTTAATTGTTTGATCACGTGACAAATGTATATATGTGTAGAATAAGTGTTGTAGATATATGATGTGAAGTTTGGTGACTGTAGGTGACTATTATCATGGTTTTCTCGAGGTGCGGGCCTAAACTGCAAAAGTACCCGGCGGATTAGCTATTTCTGAATCATGACGTGATAAAACTTATTGATAAAAATGCCGCAGGAAGAATAATAATTCAGCTTTTCAATGATACCTCGCGTTCCCCTGTCAGTTGCTAATGACAGAAACGAAAATTGTTTAAGAAGAGTGATACTGAATCGGGCCGAAATTCGGCCGGGAGCAGTTTTGCACTGATCGCGCAGGCCAAATTCAGCCCAGTGGTCAACCCTAACCCTAGGTTAAGGGTTGACCCTAGAAGTGACCACTGAAAATCCTCTGTAGCATACTGTTTCTATAAAACATCATAACTTTCCTAATATTTGGTATAAAAATATGGATGAAGTATAATTTTATTGCTAAAGGAATGCTTGATTATAATAAAATTATAATAACTATATCATATAGTAAAATCACGGGGATATTAGTATCTGAACTTCATCCAAACAAATATTTAAAAAAAAACATTTCATCGTGCTGCCAGATAATTACTGAGTGGCTGTTCGTCCTACATCCAGTGAGACAAATGTAGCCATATATGTTAGCTACCAAATAACAAAAAAATAAAACTCCAGGATGTGTCGAAAACTTGCTGAAGGTGCTGCACTGGGAAAGCCTTAAAGTGTAGAGGAAGAACAACTGTCTTAGTCTCCTTCACAGAATCAACAGCGGGCGCATTGACATCTTTGTAGACCAATACCTCCAGCGGAATGACCCGAGAACTCGAAGAGACCAGCGTTTTCGTCAAGCGTGGGCAGACCACCCAGCCCTTTACCACTCCTTTTTCCCTGCAACACTCAGAGAGTGGAATAGGCTCCCCACAAGCCTATCAGCCACTCTCTGCCCAGAATCTTTTAAGGCTGGCCTTGGTGGCCTCAACATCTTCCGCCAGATAGCTTCTTGCCGAGAAATCCAAGTACATCGTACATAGTTTTAAAACTTTCCAGTGCTCTATACAATACCTTTTTAACACTTCAACTATGTTTTAAAGAAAGAATATGCCGTCCCCCAATGCGCAAATGCCCTTTAACGCCCTGTAGAGACCCAGTCCAGTGTTTGGAGGAAGAAGAAGAAAACAAATCCGTTGAGACCTGTTTTTATGATTTTTTCTGACATAAAAATGGGCTGATTCAAGCAGGCTGATCACTACCACACTTGTTACTATTGCATTCCAAATAAGCATATATATATATACGGATGTTTATTTATAAAAAAAATGCCAGCCTATACGGTCTTATTCGGGTCTGTACGCTTATTTAATATTGATAGTTCCACCCTATATGTTTTTTATTTGGGTCAACATTATTTACTGTTGTTGGTTCCACCTTATATGGTTTTTATTAGGTACTACATGTATTTATTTGCATCACCGATACAATGTACTGAGAAATATGTATATATATATATAAATTATTCTTGCCGGCGGATCGACGAAGCCAAATGCGCAGTGCTCTTCATTCTTACGGCGACGCTGTTTACGCCGGTCACCATGCCAATCATGGCAGATAACGATCTCTACTAGGTTTGTTATGTTTTATTGGGATCATGTTGTGGTCAGGACGTTAGTATTATGGCTAGTAAATTGCGAATCTTTTGTTGGCACATACAATTATGAATTTAACGGCGATTGGGATAGGTGTTGAGATATGGGCACCTGAACAATCGAACTGATGTCTGCAAGTGCCCTGATTTTGACTTTGTATCCCATTCCTAATTGCGGGACACGCTCTGTTGGATTGTTGAAAAATTGAACCGCACACATGGCACAATTGGGATAGAGACTTTTACAGTTAGATCTGTAATTTTATTCCTAATCGTGAAGTGTTCAAAAATTATTAAAATATAGTTTGATCTGAGGGGCCGACTGCAAGTCGACAGACCAGAGTCTGTTTGCAACAGACTGTCGCAAAGCGCCAGCAGGACCGCAGCAGGCATGTGTGATTAGAAAATGTTTTGAATTTTATTTTATTTTATTCAACATAACATACATACATACATATACAGCATAATTCCTATAATGCATACTAAATAATATAGTATATAATATATTTAAATGTTGAAAGGAAAAATGCAAGAAGTGCAATACTTATAGTTAGCATTTCCCTTTCCATAATACATGTACTTAATTTAAAAGATAATTTGACGAATGAGGTACATGAAGTATAATTTAATACTCCTTATTTTAACATAGGACTTATACATGCTAATAAGCATGTTTTACTAATTATAGACAATGCAGACTTGATGACATCAGTCATCAGACAGGAACAAGTATCTTTGATGTAGATAAATTTGACACATAAAAGGATTTGAACATGATGTATAACAAATGAGTAAAAAATATTTTTTTTTAAATAGATATATATATATTTTAAAGAATTCGAAGAGTACATAATGTATTTATTTACCAATAGGAATAAGTATCGTTGATGTAAGAATACTTTATACAAAATCAAGATTTGAATACGATTATAGCGATAAAATAAAATGTACTATATATTGTATTTACTGACCAGTAGTGATCTATACCTTTTCTTAAAGCTATTTTTTATTCATACACTCTTTATGTGTTAATGTACCTATATATAATGATACCTAACGACATTTAATATAACATAGCTGAACAATAGTACTGCATATTTGTGTAATGTGTGCATTAAAACAACCAACTCCCCTCAATATGCAATGACCCGACAGCACACGAAGGTGTTTATGCTCATGCAAGGCATCCCGTTTCTAGATCACAATGTCACATGCGTGTGTAGTGGACTAGCCAGGGGTGCTAAGGTTGCTGGCGGCCAGCATCTTGTTTTGGCCAAATTGTTTAGTAGTAGCTACCTGAAATAATTATTATTCAGAGGGGTACCATTAAACAGTGGCTTAAAACAAGTGATAGTTACTTTTTTTGTTGTTGACTGATTGTTAACATTGAGATTGTGTGTGGGTGTTTTTTTGTGTGTAAATAAAACAAAATTAGCTATGCATTATTTTAATGTATGACATCACACCTTTTCAGTTACACCTTTTACTATTTGCAGTGCAATGTATCTAAATTTCTGTTCAGCCTAGCCCAACAATATTTTGTATACCTTTTGCTTATATAATTGTCTCTGGGAATATTAAATATGATGTGAATTTATACATAAAATATTATGTATAATAATATTGTGTTTTGTGTTTTGCTAAAACTTAAATAAAGTTAAGACATGCCAATTTAACTAAATTAAACATGTTGTATTGTCTATATATACTATAATGTTCCATTTGTCCACATTTATATTTATCTAAATGTAATTTTTGAAAATTAATATTTTGCTTGTACATTTAAAATTTTCAAAATTGAACATAATAGTATATCTCAATTATGTTAAACCTAGCCCAACGGAATTTGGCAGAGATATTACCTGTATAATATTCTCCGTGTACGTTGAATATTATGCAGATTGACACAAATTAAAAAGTTATGTAAAGCTGAATATTATGTTTTGTTCTACAATGCCCGAGCCTATATTATCGTACATAAATATATGTATACACTGTGTACATAATATAGTATATGTAAGTAGTATGATATTAAACTTCAAGCTGTACACTGCTACTACATCTCATGTATTTAATTTAGTCGCGTGTCGCAAGTGCCCTTTTAGCAACTGCTCACCGTGCTCTATGTGCCCTTTTACTTAAATGGCACCCTGCCCTTTTGATAATCTGGGCAGAACACTGTATATATGTATATATGTCTATAATCCTAACGGCAGCAGCATAGGTCGACCGCTCCATTATGAGAGATAGGATATACCACCTCCAAGAAAATGTCTGTGAAAATCACCAAACATTTTTATTTGGATGGAAATAATTATTGATATCATTGTATGTCTGGGTATACTACGCATACTAACAGTTTGAATTTTAAAATATAAAATAATCTTGGACAACAGGAAAGAGAGAAGAAAGGCAATATTGCGATTTAGTCAGTTTAAGGGGTGTACAACAGGGAGAAAAGAGGATCAGAGTCTTGAAGGCTTGCTTAGGCCACATTGTTTGCTGGGAGCATAAGCCACCGGCTTAAGTTCTTCACTGTGGAACTAACTTATTAGTAAGAAAAAGCTTTTCAGGGAATAATTGGAACAATCCCAGCAGGTATGTTTTACAATCTGTACACTGGCTGTGGATATAGCCACAGGAAGTCTAAATGCTTTTACTTGAGTAATCGTTTAATGAGCCTGTGATCAAACAATTTTACAATGACTAGTGCTAATTACTGTGATAATCAGCTAGTTGACTAACACTTGACAAACCAGAAGTAGGATCAAATACATGTTTATATTTGAATTGGTATACACACATTTAGCTTATATGTATGTCAGACCCGTAGCCAGCTTTTCACAATGGGGGGGTTCACATTTTATCAATTCAGACTCCAGGGGCGCCACAAGTTCATGTGGGGTTATATTTTTTTACAATACAGAGGGCCCCACATGTTCACATCAGGGCTCATAATGCAGAAGGTTACATTTCTAAGTGGAAGAACAATGAAGTGGGTGTGAGATTGGTGGACAATGTGGTCTTATATTCTTTCATCTTATATACAAACACCTCATTAGTATCCCCAGCAGGCCCATAATGAGGTCGGTTTTTTTTTTGGGGGGTGTTTTCAAACAAAGTGGGACTCCTATGTGGTCTGTGGAGATTGGTCCCATTTTGTTGCCTGATTAAGCCTAATTTACACCCAATTGTATTCATAAAAGCCAACACACAGTGATAGTTTGTTGTTAATGTAAATGGATTATTTACTCGAAACCCTTCGCCGTGTGTGCAATTGTTTTGAATATAATCATATTAATATAATAAACGAGGCACCAAGGAGTGTGGGTGTATCCAAGTTATTTTTCAGAATAAACAGTTAAAGTATGACATTTACAATCTGGTTTTCACTCAAACTGTATTTTGCAACTATACGGAACACAAAATGGACATAATAATTGATAATAAAGGCCCTTCACACATTCTTGCCTCCTCATCAGCGATAAGGCTCCCCTTTCTGAGATCTACAAACATGCAACTAGCAACCACAGTATTTCGGCAACCATACAGCCACACAATTACACGATATCTCACCAGTACGCATATTTTAAAATGGTGAAACTAAACTTTATTTTGTATTGGTTAAATACAATTATTCAGCAAAATTCGCGTTCCAGCTCAATAGATGAAAATTATGATTCGTGTTAAGCCAGATGAGTTCGTCTGCCGGGTTTGCAGCTTGTAAGAAATACACTCGCTACACATCTTAAATTGCTGATTGTTGAGAATAGCCTCTTTGACAGTCGGTAGTTACCTGAATCAGCATACTAAAAATAAAAAGCCGCACCTTTCGTTCACTTTTTAACAGAATTCTGATGAGAAATAATGAATTATTTTATATGGCTTAATTTATGTGCTCGTAATTGTTAAATCATCGTCACCCCGTTCATTCACCAGTATTTTGTCTGCATCTGTCACCTCTGAGTGACTACAATTAGGACTCATAATTTTACGTCTGGTGTAAAACTGGCTAGTTGTGTATTTGTTACCCCATGCGTTTACATAACAGGAGACCCTGGGATAGTGTGTTTCTGCATGGCTAAATGGATGCAATGGTCCTTTGATACACATTCCTCTAGTGACTGCCCTTTTCACACATGGCATTGCAGACTGATCCCTCAGCCAGGCTCCCATACATTCACTGATGATCATTTAATAGATAACAGTTCTCCCTTTATCATCTGCACAAATCAGTCTTTCTTGGCATTTCTTGTAATGCTTGAACACTATCCAGCAGCTTTTAGGAGGGGGGTTAACGCTTTTGAGAAACATGGAATACAATTAGTGGTTCACATTTTAAAGATGCAATTTTGAGGGGGTTTCACATTTTGGAGAAAGGGGTTCACAAAAAGGGTGCTTCACATGAACCCCGTGAACCCCCCCTGGCTACGGGCCTGTATGCACTTGAATTCATATAAAACATTTTCCAGAAGCCCATAATTGTAAATTGTATTTGGTTTTCAAATTAAGTATGTTTGAACAAACATACACGGAATATTTATTTTATCTGCTTAAAAATGCGTGAATTTTTTATTTAGTTCCCTGATTAATTAAAATAATGTACAGAATATTAACATGTGTTGCACAAATGAAAACCACTGAGAAGCATCCATCTAACTACAGATATATTGACTCGTTGAAACAAATTAATAACACGTATGTCCAAACATACCAAAATAACATCATATTTAAACAATATCTGTTTGACTTCAGGCACTAACCATCCATGTGTATTTAACTGAATCACAATTAAAAAAATATATTTAGACCGTTATTTGTTTAATCTGAATGTTTTTAATCAGATATCATGTTTGCATTGCAAGTTGTTGAATGGCAAATGCTACTGTTGTGGCCGTCCACCCATTAACTGATAATGGTCAAGCTATACTTCAAAATGTTGTTCATTAACACACGTTTGGTCACTTTGACTCTCAGAATTATTAGAATAAGTCCATAGTCTATATTACATCATAACTTAAACTAGCTGAATTGTTTTTGTGTCCAGAGATAAAAAAAACCTACCTGGTATGTATAGGATTTTAATGTTTTCTGGTTAAAGCTGCCTCTAGATCAGAGTGTTTACAAGTTGTCCATGGATAGCTGAAATGTTACTATATAATGCCATACTGGCGTTCGTTGCTTGGTGACCATGCCTAGAATGGCAAACATTTATTCAGCTGGCTCTCACTGGCTGCCGGTGAGATCAGCAACAGACAGTGCACACATTCTGTTTGTGCCCCAAATCCCTGTCCCATTGGGTTCCTGTGTGAAATTAAAAACCCTACGAACCACCTAATGGGCCCACCTACACAGTTTCAGTCCCATACACATGTAACTGAGAATAACAAATCGAGACCCACACTTTGTTTTATATTGTAGAAGTTACATTAAAGGCAGACATTTTACCAATAATAAACTATTTCACATCTGGATCAAGGCACAACAGCATATGTTGTTAATTCACCCATCGATCAACTAGCATGTTAGTGCATTTATGTGTCCTACATTGCAAATATGTAGGTTAAATGGTAACGGTAAACATTGTTGCCGACCTGAAATAGTACCAAAGCCCAGTGACTGTGGTACTCATATATCCAGGAGTGAATTGTGAGAGTCGCTCGGCCCCAACAAATACCATTCATATCAAGCAGAACTGGTCAGTGCTTCAATTAACAGCAGTAAATTTATCACACAAATATATATGCATTAGCAGCACCGTAAACACGCCGCTCGACATTTCACACAATACGACTAAGTGGATAAGTTCAAAGCTTATGAATTGCTAATCCATTTGGAAAACTAATGCTCCAGTAGTACAGTTGCTTCCCAGGTTTGCAGATATGCTTAAAAAATATTATTTTGGACATCAATTGAAGTCACCAACACACCAAGATTTAACACACCATGTACCCCATTCACCAAAAGTGTATTTTGTATAATTGTTTTATCTTTGATTTTTTAGTGAAATAGTAGCATTTGGTATGTTGTTCCATGGATGGGTGTAAGCTATCTAGCATTCATAGCAAATATAATGTAATTAATTCTGAATAAATCTATTGACCCTGTGTAAAACCAAACAGCTACAATTTGGAAAAACTTGATATGGAGCTGTTGTTACTGTTGATGATTTCCTAAATGAATACCACAAGTACGTCAACCTCATGACTACGTTCTCTGTATCAGGGTCTAACCAGTACCACAATGGACATATTCACCTGCTTTGATTACTGCAAAGCCTTTGACACTGAACTCTTAAACCTTTCCTCTATAAACTGTTCGCTATATTTATACCTGTTCTAAAGACAGGTGAGTTGGTCCTTGGGATTAGTGCCACGGTGGCATTGTAACTTGGCAGAAGCATGGTCATTTACATACTCCACTTAAGGAGAGCTGTTCCAAGCAGAACTCTGGCGGTATAGAATCTAGAGGCATTTAATTGTAAGTTGGATTGTGATGTGGAAGCAACGGCCGCCACCAGCAACACGAGGTATTGGGGCAACTCACCCAGTTGTGAAACTCTGGATTATATTTACTGTCCTATAACTGTTTGCTTTCTTCAGCCAGTGACACTGTGATAGCCATAAGTTACAAATACACTTGTACAAGTGTACACAATGGTTCACAAAAGTGATCATTGATAGCTTAAATATGAGTATATGACAATCTGTGATGTAATTTTAAAATTTCACTTTGTTTTTTATTTAAAAAACTGACAGTTTTGTTTGTTTTTTGCTGCATAGTCACATTGGAATATACACAAACAGTAAGTATGTGTACACAAACAGTAAGTATGTGTACTACAAAACATGGAGATCAGTTGTCTGTCATTTATTGTTTGATTGCAGTTGTGTTTTAGCTTTGATTTCTCTGTGTTTTGTTCTGTTGTCATATGTATTTAATGGCAGTTAAATTTGCATTGATTTTATGTTCATTGTGCATACGTGTATATGTACTGTGGTATGTAGGATGATGTTCATTGTGCATACGTGTATATGTACTGTGGTATGTAGGATGATGTTCATTGTGCATACGTGTATATGTACTGTGGTATGTAGGATGATGTTCATTGTGCATACGTGTATATGTACTGTGGTATGTAGGATGATGTTCATTGTGCATACGTGTATATGTACTGTGGTATGTAGGATGATGTTCATTGTGCATACGTGTATATGTACTGTGGTATGTAGGATGATGTTCATTGTGCATACGTGTATATGTACTGTGGTATGTAGGATGATGTTCATTGTGCATACGTGTATATGTACTGTGGTATGTAGGATGATGTTCATTGTGCATACGTGTATATGTACTGTGGTATGTAGGATGATGTTCATTGTGCATACGTGTATATGTACTGTGGTATGTAGGATGATGTTCATTGTGCATACGTGTATATGTACTGTGGTATGTAGGATGATGTTCATTGTGCATACGTGTATATGTACTGTGGTATGTAGGATGATGTTCATTGTGCATACGTGTATATGTACTGTGGTATGTAGGATGATGTTCATTGTGCATACGTGTATATGTACTGTGGTATGTAGGATGATGTTCATTGTGCATACGTGTATATGTACTGTGGTATGTAGGATGATGTTCATTGTGCATACGTGTATATGTACTGTGGTATGTAGGATGATGTTCATTGTGCATACGTGTATATGTACTGTGGTATGTAGGATGATGTTCATTGTGCATACGTGTATATGTACTGTGGTATGTAGGATGATGTTCATTGTGCATACGTGTATATGTACTGTGGTATGAAGGATGATGTTCATTGTGCATACGTGTATATGTACTGTGGTATGTAGGATGATGTTCATTGTGCATACGTGTATATGTACTGTGGTATGTAGGATGATGTTCATTGTGCATACGTGTATATGTACTGTGGTATGTAGGATGATGTTCATTGTGCATACGTGTATATGTACTGTGGTATGTAGGATGATGTTCATTGTGCATACGTGTATATGTACTGTGGTATGTAGGATGATGTTCATTGTGCATACGTGTATATGTACTGTGGTATGTAGGATGATGTTCATTGTGCATACGTGTATATGTACTGTGGTATGTAGGATGATGTTCATTGTGCATACGTGTATATGTACTGTGGTATGTAGGATGATGTTCATTGTGCATACGTGTATATGTACTGTGGTATGTAGGATGATGTTCATTGTGCATACGTGTATATGTACTGTGGTATGTAGGATGATGTTCATTGTGCATACGTGTATATGTACTGTGGTATGTAGGATGATGTTCATTGTGCATACGTGTATATGTACTGTGGTATGTAGGATGATGTTCATTGTGCATACGTGTATATGTACTGTGGTATGTAGGATGATGTTCATTGTGCATACGTGTATATGTACTGTGGTATGAAGGATGATGTTCTGTGTTTTAGATCAGTTTTGTTGTCATAGGTGTTTCAGTATCATACTTACAGATCACCTTCCTTATCCTCTGATCCTCAGTGAAACTTGTATTGGATCTCTAAAGTATATCCTGTGATTGTTTCCTTTTTGACATCCATTGATGGAACCTTATCTTAGTTGTTACGACTTCACAGATAATTGTTATGGCAGGAAAAACATGGCAATTAATGATTAACAGTAATTTATGAATTAGATCACCCATTATCAAAGCAAATGTAGATTCTTCAAGCCTGTGTTTGTTATTAAGTTAACCAAATTCAGATGAGAAATGTTAATGATGTTGTAAGTTACTTCTGCTCCCTGTGTTTTAGCTCGAAGAAGCGAACAAGAAGATCCGAAATACGATTCAGTTGTCTCCAGGCGGCCGCTACAAAACCGGCAAAGCCGACAAACCAGTTAGTAATGCAACGTCAATTATCTAACTTGTATTCATGTACCTGGGGTAGGTTCTAAATTTAGAAAACGTTGAACCCTTTGTAAATAACATTGGTAATGTAAGAGTAATGTACTTGCTGGCCAGAAATTAGCCCAATAATATGACGTGATTGTTATGTGGGTTTTTGTATCCATCTCTCTTAAGGGTACACATCTAATGATATGGTACTGGTATGCTGATGTGAAAGGACAGCACATCTATACAGAGTGAAATATATCCAAACTATTCATTATTCCCCCATGATGTAGGGTACACATCTAATGATATGGTACTGGTATGCTGATGTGAAAGGACAGCACATCTATACAGAGTGAAATATATCCAAACTATTCATTATTCCCCCATGATGTAATAATCACTTTAGCAGTATTATCATATTTCAGTTAATTTTGATGTCAAAAACATACAGATAGTGTAATTTATAAAATAGTTAAGTTTGTCTACGTGAGTGAGACAAGTACTTAAATGAGTGTGTGCACATATCACACTCACAAATAAACTGTTGTATTTTTTCGTAACTTTGACTGGACAGTTGTAAATAAGTAACACACACTTATAAAAATGGTGTAAATTATGTTAATGAAAATACAAAAATATCAATTGCATACAGTATGTATGGCTCATATCCCGTAAATGTAGTACAGATCATATCAAAGGATGACATTGTTGGTTCTGTAGGTGTCTTTATAAATGATATACTGGATAATAAATGTGTGACTGCTAAGCAATTCTGTGATTTCGGCAGAAATGCATCCTTATAATCATCTCATCTTTTCACCATTCAATGTCCGGTTTATTTTCATTGACAAATAATCCAAAACTAATAAAGTACCTGCATTGACGAACCCACCGATTAAAAAACTAGACAAATGAGTCCAAATTACCTTATTTCTCAAAACATTACTTTTTTTATTTTGTTTCAACTTTAGTGATAAATCAAAAACTTGTTCAACTTAATACCCACTTTGCTGTGGTGGGCAACATATCTACATAGTGTAACATCTTTATGACACTTGTAGGCCCGACAAGAGAGCCCCCCCAAGAAGGCCCCATCCTCCCCCGAACCCACTGACCCGCAGGGAGATGGTAACTTGCCCAGTCCGCCACGGCCTAAGAAGAGTCTCAGTGACGTGTCAGTGACCATCACCGACAAGCCATGGAATGTTGATACTTGTGACATCACAAAGACATGTGACAGAATGTCAGAAAGCTCGTCACAGTTGAACAGTGTCGGTGATGACACTGACGACCCCGCCATGAAGACGACAGAGGGAAACAACACGTCCGATACGGGCAAGACTGTCAGTGCGTCCAGCTCGGCCCCAGAACTGACCGTTACTCCAAAGGATAAGACATCCAGAGAAAGTGAGTATACTGTTTTAGTTGGCATCAATTTTTGGAGAAAATCCATATTTTGTACATGAAATTTTGACGAAATTTTATTATCACATTTTGCGTTTGGTTAACCTCTTCTGCGGGGGTTGAGCTTCAACATCACTCAGGTTATGGAATATACATACATATCACTGTCTGCTAGGTTTCATCTGGAATTATTTAGTTTTACCATTTGTTAGGCTGTGAAATACAGGCGTGTTTATACATCAAACTAAATCTGTTTGGTTTTTGTTGGGAATCAGTTCTACTCACTCACTCACTCACTCACTCACTCACTCACTCACTCACTCACTCACTCACTCACTCACTCACTCACTCACTCACTCTCCTGTAACCAGGCAGTTGTTGGGGCACCACTGATGAGTTGACAGCTCCCGCATTTCTTTTGGTTTTCTGCCGCCCTCTGGGAGGTGCCTAAGGTTAAACCTCTTCCTCAAAAAATAGTTATTTATATATGTGAAATACATACTAGTATATGGCAAATCTGAGGACTGGTACGATCTTACATACTCACCTCACCTGTCCTATAATTGGGTGGACATTGGAGCACCTGTGATGAAGATCTTGCAATTTGTCTCCACCTTTGCCAAACATCTGTGTTTTATTTGAATTCACCAGGGTGCATTGTTGATCTATATTCACTAGAGTGCAACACTAAATCAGCTATGTTCAGCTGCAGTGAAATGAGGCGTGAAAGCAAATGCTCAGCCGAGCCATGGTTACTGATCCCTAATTTAATCAATGCCTGCTTGTGAAGGAGATATACATTGTTAGTGTAAGAGAACATTATTTTCTATGGGTTATTTTCAATGGCATAAGTGGTCGTGTATTCTGTATGTTTCTTGTGCATTAATAACCTTTGTTTGGTGTGAGGCTTGATAAAGACTGGTTGTGTGACCAGTCACCTCGGTGGTACTGTCATGGAGATAAGTGTCGTTTAACTGTACATTGATTGACCAGATTGATTGGTGCCTAGTCTGAGTAGCGGTTTGTTCGTGTTGGATTATTGCTTCGCGCTTGGCTTGAGCCGAGTGTGTGTTAGACGAAGGTCAGTAGTTACTCTGACTTTGTCCTGTGTGCTAGCCGCCGATGATTGCGTTTACATGAGGCATGTTGACTTGGCGGCGTGTGTAAGTACATCATATACACTTGTTGTTGTTATGAGTTCATTGTAAACGTTGTTGTTGTTGTTGCACATGATATCATCACAAAACATTGTTGTGGATGATTTGATAGTCTAACCATTTGATTTTACACTATTGTTGTTGTGGCTGTAAGTATTTATGTTTACACCTTAAACTCTGATGTTGTTGATGATTTGACTATTGAAAGTTTTGATTCATTTCCTTTACATACTGTTTATGTTGAGGATAATCCAGAAGTTGTTATTTGATTTTGTTGTTACCAGTTACTCATCACCGAGTCATCGGTACAGTGGTCAGTTGTATGTTTACGTAATTAAGGTTTTTTATGGGTAAGTGAACCCATGCAGAAGTTTCCCTTAGTTACTAACCAAATTTGGTCAGCAAGATGCTAAGATACTACCCCAATGAGACAGTTGGATAACATAATGTCTTTGCTGCATATTTCAGGAAGATGTGAAATTTAGTAATCCTCAATTACATTGTTTATGTACACAATGTACAAATGTAAGTGCACCAGTTTAAGAGTAGTAGTTCAATTGTAATTGTAATTAATTGCAATCGTGCAATTGCTTCTAGGATTACAACATAACCCTGTAATCACTTGTGTGTAAGTAATGTCACAGGTTCCCGCATATATCCACCACAGTTGCTGGATAGTGTCTGACACCAACTTTCTCTCTCAATTTCACTTCTTCCTGTTTGTCCTTGGAAGAACAGGTGTTAGATGCAAGGGAAGAGAGACATGTCCACGGGCAAGATTTGTGCTGTTCTTCCTGTTTGTTCTTGGAAGAACGGGTGTTAGGTGCAAGGGAAGAGAGACATGTCCACGGGCAGGATTTGTGCTGTTCTTCCTGTTTGTTCTTGGAAGAACGGGTGTTAGGTGCAAAGGAAGAGAGACATGTCCGCGGGCAGGATTTGTGCTGTTCTTCCTGTTTGTTCTTGGAAGAACGGGTGTTAGGTGCAAAGGAAGAAAGACATGTCCACGGGCAGGATTTGTGTTGTTCTTCCTGTTTGTTCTTGGAAGAACGGGTGTTAGGTGCAAAGGAAGAGAGACATGTCCACGGGCAGGATTTGTGCTGTTCTTCCTGTTTGTCCTTGGAAGAACGGATGTTAGGTGCAAAGGAAGAGAGACATGTCCACGGGCAGGATTTGTGCTGTTCTTCCTGTTTGTTCTTGGAAGAACGGATGTTAGGTGCAAAGGAAGAGAGACATGTCCATGGGCAGGATTTGTACTGTTCTTCCTGTTTGTCCTTGGAAGAACAGGTGTTAGATGCAAAGGAAGAGAGACATGTCCACGGGCAGGATTTGTGCTGTTCTTCCTGTTTTTCCTTGGAAGAACGGATGTTAGGTGCAAAGGAAGAGAGACATGTCCACGGGCAGGATTTATGCTGTTCTTCCTGTTTGTTCTTGGAAGAACGGATGTTAGGTGCAAAGGAAGAGAGACATGTCCATGGGCAGGATTTGTACTGTTCTTCTTGTTTGTCCTTGGAAGAACGGGTGTTAGGTGCAAAGGAAGAGAGACATGTCCACGGGCAGGATTTGTACTGTTCTTTCTTGGACTTGGCAATGAGAAAGCATTTGATCAGGTAGAATGGAAACAGTTGACCATCGTGGAAGACCAAGGAAGATGGAGAGAAATACTAAGGCTGACAGGATGGACCACCAAATGACATGGATCCTGTCCTGCAAGGGAGCAATGGAGGTAAGAAGACTGGAAACGGTTGATGAACGAATTTAATGAATGTAGGCATGGATTAGGGAAACACTTAGTTGATTGAAGAAATATACATCAGACAAACAGTGGTATTACCCTGGTCAAAATTATTACCTAATCATGGCGGTGTAGCTTGCATGCCTCCATGACCCCGTGAGCTATGCTGGTGGGAGTCTTGTACTCCTATCACATCAAGGGGCATAGGTCAGACAAAATTAATCTCCCGGATTTCTTGGTTGGGGATTGAGCACAGAGCTAACTAACAACTCTACTTGACAAAAATTCAAATAACCCCTATTAGCAAGGAAGTATTTGTGATGCAGAAGAATGCCAATGAACGACACCAGGAGCTACTACCATGAATACCAGCCTCCTAGAAGCAAAACTCAGACTGCAGATTGGGATATGGAAAGTGAGCGATGCAGCAAGAGAGCCGAAGACTTACACAAGATGTTGATGTAAAGCTGCACATCTTGGAATTAGCAAGACCAGGCAGTCAGGTTTTGGTAGCAGGGGAGACAGTCTTGTGCTCTGGAAGATATGACAATTGCCAAAGTTGCACAGGTCCTCAAGAAAGTGATTAAAAAGACATTAAATGGAATCAGTCATTTCTAAACTAAGTAGAGCTGGGGACTATGACAAGCAGAAGATAGAGTTATCAAGATGGAGGCACTACAGTTAAACTTCAGAAAAGGGTTGATGCATCAGAAGATGAAACAGACATGTCTGATCAAGTACACGAAAGGAGGAAAAACACCAAAACAGCCTACTAAAAAGATACTATGAAATTACTACGGAGACAGTGGGCACTAAAACTCAAACAATGGATCAGCACTGTAATATAGAAACTCATGCATGAACAAATATGATTGAAATGAAAAAGAACCATACTTTTTTTCTGAAACATTAAAAGAAAGATTTGAATATAGTACACTGTCGAATGTATGTTTCAAGATATCAGCTACAAGTAACAAAATGACGCATTTAGAGGAATGTGTAAACAAAGCTGAAACAGCCGCTTCCAGGCAATAGATGAGCATGGTGTACAAGATAACCACACTAATTTGTGGAAACACTGACTACATGGTCAACAAATCCAGTGACAGACAAAAAGGGAGGCTGCTGGACAAAGGACACAAGGAGATTGACAGACTGGGTGCTTAAAGGAAGTACTAAACAAACAAGATCCAGAACACCACGGAGCAGACATCAAACATTTCATGTTCTCCAAGAACATCCTGGCTGAACTCAATCCATCCTGAAGAAACAGCATTCAGAAGAGAGAGATGAACAGCAGAATGCTTCTTCTCTTTGTTCAACAGGCTGGAGCATTTTTATGGACTACATTTCTTCTGTACAACAGTCTAGATACAACAGGTAATCTGATCTTTTGGATATATGTTAATAATAAATATACTAAGTTGTATATATATGTCCTATCCTCGAGTCTTTTACCTTATGAAGAAAACAATGTTTGTGTATTAATTTAATACAAAATACGTAAGTAAAGGAAATATAGTGATTTTAGTATTCAATAGATGAGAAACATAATAAACACATAGAGCATGAACATTGTTATATAGGGAATAAAATGATCATAACAATTAATCTTAATGTTTTAATGTATTTCCTAATCCGACAAACTTTATTTACAAGTTCTATCATCAATGAATATGAGAAGCATGTTCTGTGAAATATAAATACGTGTCTTTGTCCTGGGCCTGTTGATGCCTGATTTGTCAGTATATCAGGATCACTGAGGCACATATCAAAGACCATAGCTGTTTCTTTGTGATGTTTGCAGATGTTAATTATATAGCAACAGGTCTAATACATGGCTAGACACTGTCGTCTTGCCTGACCTCTGAATGCTGTCTCATTATCTCCGTTGTATTTGACTTGAACAGGCTTCATTATTAATTGATGTCAAATGTAGTCAAACGTCTATCGTACCAAGGATTTGTAATGAATAATGAACACGCAATCCCTAATGAATGGTTGTTTGGTGCAGAAATGTGTGGCATCTCATAATCTCTCAAGCTGACACATTGATTCGTCTTGATCTCACGCTGTGTCGTGTGCTGAAACAGGTATTGTTAAACGCCACGTTTCTGATCATGCATGATGGCTTTCTTCCGTATCTTCATGGTCAAAGACCTTCTTTTCTCCAACGAATGTAACATCGTTTACGCCTATATAAAAAGACATTCTTTTGTCAAAGGGCATTTACACATCTGGCTGGATTTGGGTTAATTGTAAACCACATAATTATGGCCTGTGGCATTCCATAGGTCCAGTATTGCTGGTAGATATGCCACCAACTTCAGTCAGATCTGTGTTAGGCTCGATAATGAAGGACTAAACTTTTGCAACTCTGGTCTCAGTTGGTTTTGGCATTTGTTTCAGTATAATAAAAACTTCTTTAAACAGTAAAATCCAATGTAAAAATCTGTTCAGCAGTATTTACAATGATTGCCTAAAATGCGAAAGAAATGTATGGCAGAGAGTCATGAAATTGTGATGTTACCTACATAAAATGTTTTTTCCAAGTTGTGTGAATTCCATTAAATTTGTTGCCTGTCCAAAGTAGACTTATCAACACATAACTGGCAGAAAGTGGACATGAATTGCTTTGTTTCTCTGCATTAGTAGAGTGGTGACAAAAAATGCAATGCCCTGATTAAATATGTGTCGGCGTCGCACACATACAGACAACAATACACATGTCTGTGTCACTCACACCACAGCCCAACTCCTGGAAGAGGGAACAGGTGGAAAACACACCATTGCATACTCTGTCAACTTTATATGGAAATGGAAAGAGTAAGGAAGGAGCTAGAAGAGATATTGGGTCAGATTGAAAGCAGGATGAAATTGGTTACTGAGAGGAACCTGGACAATGTGTACTGAGAACAGAGTAGAATGTGTTACTGGGGTAACTCCTGCCTCAGTCATCTAGTCGTATTTAATTCATTCCAAATGGAAAATACATTTGATTATATCACAGTAAAAACATTAGATCAAAGGAATGTGTACAATACAAAAAGTTGCAGAGAAAAATAAATCAATTTAAGAAATAAACACCCAAGAATAATATATATATATATATTGTGCAAGTATGAATATAGCAAGCAGACATGAATAAACAGAAATTTTTCAATAAGACATGAGTGAAATTGACAGACTCATCCCATTTTTTTAACAGTCTGCATCAGGAATAAATGAGTCTGAGTATCTCGTTGTTCTCGCTTTTAAAGAGATATGCCTTTTAGCACACTTTGCTGTTACAAAGAGTGGATGTAGGGGGTGACAGGATCAGTTCAGAGTGGATGTAGGGGGTGACAGGATCAGTTCAGAGTGGATGTAGGGGGTGACAGGATCAGTTCAGAGTGGATGTAGGGGGTGACAGGATCAGTTCAGAGTGGATGTAGGGGGTGACAGGATCAGTTCAGAGTGGATGTAGGGAGTGACAGGATCAGTTCAGAGTGGATGTAGGGGGTGACAGGATCAGTTCAGAGTGGATGTAGGGGGTGACAGGATCAGTTCAGAGTGGATGTAGGGGGTGACAGGATCAGTTCAGATTGGCTTAGTCTGTCTTGCCGTGTGTGACAGATGGATAGGATCAATGGGAGAAAACTTAGTCCTAGCGATTTTTGATGATCAGGAGATTACTCGCTGCAGCTTCATTCTGTCTCTTACTGTCAGCTGACTGAACCAACAGATGGTGGAGAATGTCACTTCATTCTGTCTCTTACTGTCAGCTGACTGAACCAACAGATGGTGGAGAATGTCACTTCATTCTGTCTCGTACTGTCAGCTGACTGAACCAACAGATGGTGGAGAATGTCACTTCATTCTGTCTCTTACTGTCAGCTGACTGAACCAACAGATGGTGGAGAATGTCACTTCATTCTGTCTCTTACTGTCAGCTGACTGAACCAACAGATGGTGGAGAATGTCACTTCATTCTGTCGCTTACTGTCAGCCGACTGAACCAACAGATGGTGGAGAATGCCACTTCATTCTGTCTCTTACTGTCAACTCACTGAACCAACAGATGGTGGAGAATGTCACTTCATTCTGTTCCTTAATGTCAGCTGACTGAACCAACAGATGGTGGAGAATGTCACTTCATTCTGTTCCTTACTGTCAGCTGACTGAACCAACAGATGGTGGAGAATGTCACTTCATTCTGTTCCTTACTGTCAGCTGACTGAACCAACAGATGGTGGAGAATGCCACTTCATTCTGTCTCTTACTGTCAACTGACTGAACCAACAGATGGTGGAGAATGTCACTTCATTCTGTCTCTTACTGTCAGCCGACTGAACCAACAGATGGTGGAGAATGTCACTTCATTCTGTTCCTTACTGTCAGCCGACTGAACCAACAGATGGTGGACAATGTCACTTCATTCTGTCTCTTACTGTCAGCCGACTGAACCAACAGATGGTGGAGAATGTCACTTCATTCTGTCCCTTACTGTCAGCCGACTGAACCAACAGATGGTGGAGAATGCCACTTCATTCTGTCTCTTTCTGTCAGCCGACTGAACCAACAGATGGTGGAGAATGCCACTTCATTCTGTCTCTTACTGTCAGCCGACTGAACCAACAGATGGTGGAGAATGCCACTTCATTCTGTCTCTTACTGTCAGCCGACTGAACCAACAGATGGTGGAGAATGCCACTTCATTCTGTCTCTTACTGTCAGCTGACTGAACCAACAGATGGTAAAGAATGTCACTTCATTCTGTCTCTTACTGTCAGCTGACTGAACCAACAGATGGTGGAGAATGTCACTTCATTCTGTTCCTTACTGTCAGCCAACTGAACCAACAGATGGTGGAGAATGTCACTTCATTTTGTCTCTTACTGTCAGCTGACTGAACCAACAGATGATGGAGAATGCCATTTCATTCTGTCTCTTACTGTCAGCTGACTGAACCAACAGATGGTGGAGAATGTCACTTCATTCTGTTCCTTACTGTCAGCCGACTGAACCAACAGATGGTGGAGAATGTCACTTCATTCTGTCTCTTACTGTCAGCCGACTGAACCAACAGATGGTGGAGAATGTCACTTCATTCTGTCCCTTACTGTCAGCCGACTGAACCAACAGATGGTGGAGAATGCCACTTCATTCTGTCTCTTACTGTCAGCCGACTGAACCAACAGATGGTGGAGAATGTCACTTCATTCTGTCTTTTACTGTCAGCCGACTGAACCAACAGATGGTGGAGAATGTCACTTCATTCTGTCTCTTACTGTCAGCCGACTGAACCAACAGATGGTGGAGAATGCCACTTCATTCTGTCTCTTACTGTCAGCCGACTGAACCAACAGATGGTGGATAATGCCACTTCATTCTGTCTCTTACTGTCAGCCGACTGAACCAATATGGTGGAGAATGCCACTTCATTCTGTCTCTTACTGTCAGCTGACTGAACCAACAGATGGTGGAGAATGCCACTTCATTCTGTCTCTTACTGTCAGCTGACTGAACCAACAGATGGTGGAGAATGTCACTTCATTCTGTCTCTTACTGTCAGCTGACTGAACCAACAGATGGTGGAGAATGTCACTTCATTCTGTCTCTTACTGTCAACTGACTGAACCAACAGATGGTGGAGAATGTCACTTCATTCTGTCTCTTACTGTCAGCCGACTGAACCAACAGATGGTGGAGAATGTCACTTCATTCTGTTCCTTACTGTCAGCCGACTGAACCAACAGATGGTGGACAATGTCGCTTCATTCTGTCTCTTACTGTCAGCCGACTGAACCAACAGATGGTGGAGAATGTCACTTCATTCTGTCCCTTACTGTCAGCCGACTGAACCAACAGATGGTGGAGAATGCCACTTCATTCTGTCTCTTTCTGTCAGCCGACTGAACCAACAGATGGTGGAGAATGTCACTTCATTCTGTCTCTTACTGTCAGCCGACTGAACCAACAGATGGTGGAGAATGCCACTTCATTCTGTCTCTTACTGTCAGCCGACTGAACCAACAGATGGTGGAGAATGCCACTTCATTCTGTCTCTTACTGTCAGCCGACTGAACCAACAGATGGTGGAGAATGCCACTTCATTCTGTCTCTTACTGTCAGCTGACTGAACCAACAGATGGTAAAGAATGTCACTTCATTCTGTCTCTTACTGTCAGCTGACTGAACCAACAGATGGTGGAGAATGTCACTTCATTCTGTTCCTTACTGTCAGCCGACTGAACCAACAGATGGTGGAGAATGTCACTTCATTTTGTCTCTTACTGTCAGCTGACTGAACCAACAGATGATGGAGAATGCCACTTTATTCTGTCTCTTACTGTCAGCTGACTGAACCAACAGATGGTGGAGAATGTCACTTCATTCTGTTCCTTACTGTCAGCCGACTGAACCAACAGATGGTGGAGAATGTCACTTCATTCTGTCTCTTACTGTCAGCCGACTGAACCAACAGATGGTGGAGAATGTCACTTCATTCTGTCCCTTACTGTCAGCCGACTGAACCAACAGATGGTGGAGAATGCCACTTCATTCTGTCTCTTACTGTCAGCCGACTGAACCAACAGATGGTGGAGAATGTCACTTCATTCTGTCTCTTACTGTCAGCCGACTGAACCAACAGATGGTGGAGAATGTCACTTCATTCTGTCTCTTACTGTCAGCCGACTGAACCAACAGATGGTGGAGAATGCCACTTCATTCTGTCTCTTACTGTCAGCCAACTGAACCAACAGATGGTGGAGAATGCCACTTCATTCTGTCTCTTACTGTCAGCCGACTGAACCAATATGGTGGAGAATGCCACTTCATTCTGTCTCTTACTGTCAGCTGACTGAACCAACAGATGGTGGAGAATGCCACTTCATTCTGTCTCTTACTGTCAGCTGACTGAACCAACAGATGGTGGAGAATGTCACTTCATTCTGTTCCTTACTGTCAGCCGACTGAACCAACAGATGTCACTTCATTCTGTCTCTTACTGTCAGCCGACTGAACCAACAGATGGTGGAGAATGCCAGTTCAGTTTCTACAAGTGCATGGTGGAAATGTTATAGAATTGCTTTGTCCACTTTGAAAATTCTTAGTATTCACATAAAGCAGTCTCCTCTGCCCTTTCTTCTGCTAATGGCCAACAAGCATGTGAGGCCAACAAAGTAGCAAAAGATGTGAAATAGCTACTTGAGATATTTTATCATTAAACGTTTTCCAAAGGCTGCATTGCCTTCATCTTAATAAATTAATACTCAGTAATTAACAACTACGGTCAAAATCTTTTTTGTATGGCATTGTTTATATACGAACATGCCAATGTACAAGTTTCTCCAATTGGTTGTCACTATTTGTATTGTTCCTTTCCAGCTGCTATCTTTGTGTGTCAGAGTTATCCTGATTCTACTGTCCTAATTATTTCTCAACACAGTCTAAATGTACAATATTGATTTCTGACGGGGCAGTTTTGCCTCTTGCGCAGCATCACTTGATTGCATGTCTTGTATGAAGCTGATTATCTTCTTTTGTGTCTAATTAGCCATAGTAATTCTGAAGAAATACAATTACATGACACAGACTTCCTGTTCAGCAACCGATCCATGTCTCGCCAGACTATCAAGTGAAAACATACATGCCTTTTTGTTTAAAGTTATGGTAGCTACTGAGTTAATGTTTGAAATTCTAAATAACTATCTTTATACTACTTATTATAAATACTACCGGTACTATTTATTATTGTGTCTTTTAAAGGCAGGTGTCTCATGGTTAAAAAGGTTGTTTCACAATAAATGTTATGAACCATGCGTAATAAAGGCAGGTGATCTCTTCGGGTATGTGTATGTTTTGGATATACATGTTTCTTCCTGTAATGACTTATTGACAGATATTATTGGTGGCACTGTTCCACTTTATTTCTGCTTGGTTATTTTTGGTGGCATTGAGTCATGTTTTACATTACCATTGTTATTTCAGATGGCACTGCGCCACATTTTACATTAACCTAGTTATTTCAGATGGTATTGAGCCATGTTTTACAATAACATTCACCCACATTTTACATTTTGTGTGATATTAAGCCACTTATTTATATCAGTATTGTTGTTTAACATGACATTGAGCCAAGGTTTACATTTACATGTTTCTTTCAGATGGCACTGAGCCGAATTCGCCAGGACACATAAGTGAATGTCGCAGTAAAACGATGCCACCAAACAGTTCAGCTACTGGCCAACTACAGTGTAAAATGGCCAATTTCAACCTCGATCGCATGAAGAATGCAAAAGTACTCGCTGAGAAAGCTATCAAGGTATTCACATTAAAATTCCCTCCACAGTTGATTTAGTGCATCACAAATTGGGTTCATTCATTATCAGATCTGTGTAGTCTGATTAATGAAAGATTGCCTACTTTTTCTGTCAATAATCATCAAAATAATAATCACTGACTTTGATCATTAGATTTGGTAGCTCGTGAAAGTGGGATTAGTGTTATGCCATAGTAAACGCATAGTTGTGGAGCACAGTAGCGCAGCGGTAAGAGTTTCGGACTTTCGACTGAGAGAACCCGGGTTCGAATCCTGTGCGGCGGTGTCGAACCTTGGGCAAGTTAATTTACTCTACATTGCTTCAGTTCCCTCAGCTGTATGAGTGAGTACCTGGCTACAGACAGTGGTGGATATTTGTGTACGAATAGTCTTCGCGCATTAATTGCAGTGTGGCTGAATGCTTCCCAGAGAAGTCGAGATGGTGTTCGATTGAACGAGTCTGCCAGGGAGTAAAGTGTAAAATGCTTTGAGCAGTCCTGAGGACTGGATACTGCGCCATATAAGAACTTGCCTTTTAAACAAAGACAGGCAACTTTTTCAAAATATTTTTACTGGATCTGATAAAATATGATTTATGTGGGACAGTGTTCCCTGTTAATGTAGTGGTGTTACTGACTCAGAATCGTAGCTAGTTTGCTGTAAATAACAAGGCAGATGTAAGTTTGTACCAGAGCTTTGTATTAAGCCAAACATTAAACCATACAATACAATATATACATGAAGTGCCTTAGCCTATATAATTCTAATAAATAAATTACAGCAAAGGTGAGGGGAACCAACCACACACAGGTGGTGGAACTCACCCATGAATTGCCAAACTAAAACCCTATGCAGAAGGGGAAAGCGTCAAAGCGCCCCAAAACCCCTTCGCTACCTCATGTAGGGAGATGAATACCAGAAACGCCCGTGAGGTCAGTTGGAATTGACCAATGTCAACCTTATAACTACAAACATTCTATACAAATATCCAACATGCATATACAATGTGACATGTAAAAACGCCACAGAATTCTACTAAAAACCTGCAAACATGACATGTTAAGTTGCCAAGACATACTAGCGGTCAGATACCGCAAACAAATCCCACTAGAAATTAATCACCTAGGTGCAGATGGGGTAGGCGGGTGGGAACAACAGGTCTAAATGCAATGTAACCGCAAATTATCGCAGGATATAATAAACTCTTAAATCAGAGCAAACGAACAATATGTAAGAGACAAATGTAATACCTTTTCTCTGTGACAATTTCAAAGTGGGAAGCTAACATGGTGTCATGCCTTTATATACGCAGGAATTGTCACGTGACTTAGCTCCCCGGATATACCGTAAAAACCAAATTTAGGAGTCGGGCCAATGCCCACATAAAAGTCATTTGATGTGCATCATAATGTCATATTTAATAACTTGTTCAATAATTTTACAAAACTAAGTATCGGTAACATATTTTCACAAAAGAACTGGCATATCATCGTGGACATTAGAACTGATTAGATGAATGAGACAAACAAAACATCATGTCGAGGATTAACCTTTGAGTGACGAGAGCAGAACTAACAACAATAATTGTATTAATATAAGAGTTTGTATGATTTATATTTAGTAACTTTTAAATGAAATGTTATCAGCAAACTTGTTGTATGTCAGGCCCTTACTCAGAAATAATATTTTGCCAGTCTTTAATAAATCAAAAGTGTGCCTTTTAGCACACGAATGGCTTGTGTGAAAGTCATTCACATCAATCACAACCATTATTGGCCAGTTTAGTTTATTCAATAACTAACCAGTGTCATTTGAGTCTTTTATTTAATTAATACGGAACCATTCGATTCGTTTCACTACCAGTTGTGCCAATGATAGTCATTAATGTTGGCACCTAGACTTGGAACTATTAGTTAATCTAGTGGCCAGCTGACCCCTCTAAATTCACCTGTCTTATCAGTTTTAATTACCTTGGCCAATCATCTGCCAGTTTTGAAGACGGGCAGACGGGTCTCTGGTAAGCTCCTGGTATATCTGTACATACAGCATTGGTATGGATCTGCTACTGTTACTGCATCAATCCCACTACCTGCTGTTATTTCTTGAGTCTTGAGGGTGCATATACTCCACGCAGCCTCTTCAGGGGTTCACAAACCCTGAGATTGGCGTTTGCGTGTGGTGTGCATGTGAATAAATGTGAAAACAAATTTTAACAAAAAACTGCACCATAATACATGTCGATAAAATCAGTAGTTATTTTATATTCAACCAATGAAGCCAGGTGAGCTGCAGGGACATCAGGCTGGAAGGGTGTATGACACGGAGTCTTATTAGTTTTGGACAGGAATACAGATGAAGTTTCAATGCTCTTATTACCCTGGGATAGCATCAGGGCCTCACCCAGGATCAAATTTTTGCCAGTCCAAATTTGTTCCGACATGCTACAAAGCGCAGTCGGGCATGCGATCGGACGCGCGATCGAATGTATTGAATGAGAAATCCTAATTTGTATGTATATTTTTTGTTCAAAGCATGTGATCCACAATTTTAATGCCACTTACAATATAGCACATATAAGTTGTTTCATTATAACACATTTAATTGCCACATTTTTCAAAATTATTAACAATACCATAAGAAATTAGCAAACATATTTAATGTGGAATGCCAATTTTTATATACAATTAAAATGTGTGTATACAAATTGTATACAAGGTCTGATAGACTACGGAAGCTTGGAATTTGGAATTTGAAAGCATTCGATTTTTTGGTGTACAAGTATCATATAATAATATTAGAAATACTACAGTTCAATTTTGTTTAATTTCTAAAACAAAATATTAGATTGACAAATATTGTTTTTAATAAGTCGCCATGCAATGGCCGTAATCAGTTACAGTTATTAATTAAAACATTGTGTATTCATGTTGTTGTGAATGTTTCAATTGTTAAACTATAAATCAGTCAAGACATTAATTAATTTAATTATCAAGCGACGCGTAGCTTCATGCCTTGGACCACCCAACACGCGACCAAACAACGCGCGTCGAACGAGACTCACCACGGCAATGCCCTAAAAATAGCGCAGACATAACTAAATCTAGCACAGTCACCATACGTTCAGCCTGAATGCTCCACTGCAGGCTGATTATCGCAATCCTGTTAAAAAATGATGCGACATCGTCAAAAAAAATCTAGTTTCCGCACTTGTAAATCATGTTTAATTATCACACAACATACATAATTTGAACAGTGGAAAACTGACAAATGGCATCGGTGATGCACGAAGTTGTATATCGGGCGATAACATAGGTAAACCGACATGTTTACACTTCAACTGATCGTAACAATTTTGTTTCTCTGACGGCATCAATTTCGTGTAACATCAACAGTCAGGGCTGTCTACCTGACAAAAACAATTTCCATAATGATCCCCGTCGCACCCCGCCCCGCTCCCTGGTCCACAAGGTTGCCAATCAAACCTTTCTCTGAAGTAGATACAGTGACAAGTCCAGCCTGTTGACAGTGCCTGGGAATCCAGGAAGTTGCTCATTTAATCATCAAAAGTAGATATACTTTGTTTCAACATAATTATTGTGTGCTACACAGTAACTCCTGTCAGCAGTTAAGGTCCTGGTTAGCACTTCAAAGGGATGCTTGTTTAGCAACATCCAATAAGTTACATTGTGTTAATTACAGCTGTCAAAGTGCCTGCATGGTCAGACATGTCCAAGTGTTTACATCTGTAGAGCATCACCGTGAGAAAGACAGCGCCAGTGAATAGCCAATAATCATCCAACGAGCTTCTAAATTTACAACACACAGCAGGAACATTATAATTATTACTAACAATCAATGACAAAGTTAAATTGTTCTATTCAAATAAAACCTTTTAATACAAAATTGATAGTTTTATATTGCAATTACAATAATTATAATACTCATTTTATATTATTCTAAGACATTTTATAATTATATCCATAACTTTCAGAAAACCATAACTATTTAATGGTTCTACCGAACGTCATCTTCATTTATTTTTTTCACTATATAATTCTACACCTGTACATTTTATTAATGTCTAGACGAGCATTAATGACACTGATAATAATAATATGCTCACGTGTCACGTGCCACATGCCACGTGCCACGCAGTCATCAGCAGGCTGGTGGCAGTCAAAGTTGTAACATTGTACGCAGGCATAGCAACGGATGACGTCACCATACTGACTTTGTAGAACTTGTAGTGGATTAAATATGTGTTGATAAATTGTAACAAGTGAATGAGACAGTTTCTTCAGGGCAGTATTTATAGATTTAGCAATTCTTTAATGTATATCATTTTCTGTAGTCGGATATTTGTATTCCCGTAATACGGCGGCAGTTTCTGTAATGCCGTAATCTGAGGTGAATTTCCGTAATGAATACAAAGAATCCGTAATGGTAGGCAGCCCTGCAACAGTGAACACCAACATATCTCCTCGTTGGTTGATTAAAAACCATACGATCCAAATGTGATTACAAGTGTGAGTTTTCAATTTGCCGCGACCTGTGTTTTTGCGAAAACCGTACCTTGTAAAGAATGTTATGTTGTCGTTCCAATGATATTAAATATGTACCATTTAATGCGGACTGAATGATGTAAGGACTGCATGACCGGTGGTTTGTCATAGTTTTGCACCAGATCTGGCCAGATCCAACGTAATGCTAGTTAGTTACTGTGATAGTCACTGTTGTCTGTTAGTGGTCGCCAGTGCCTTTGATGCGGTTACAATTACTTCTAAGAAATCGTTTGGGAACGGAAAGAGCGGATTCTTCCCAGGCACTAATAATAACAGCAATACACTCAATTGGTGCCTGCGTAACATCACCCAATCAGTTCACTAAACTGTCCAATCGACGAGTGCTTATTGGAACTCCCCGCCCCGATTATTTGGTCTACGCAAATGTTGCCTGCTTTTCAAACAACCACCGCTAGCGGTTAGGTGACAATTACCCTAGCAAGTCGAGGCCTTAATTGGTTTCTGGCATGTGTCGGGCAGATGGCCAGGCGATCCGAGTGGTCGATTTTTAAAACCAATCTCAGTACATTTTGTAACTGGCTTCGCGGCAGTTTCAATGACGCCGTAAAAATGGCATGGGCGGGCTGTCCAGTGCAAAAATACGGCATGGACGGATATGGAAGCACCAGCCTGGCGGACCCGTCCACAATCAATTTCACCCAGTCCAAAATCGCGATTTTCAAATTTTACCCGTCCAAATGATGGGTGGACGGGTCTCTGGGTGAGACCCTGGATAGCATACACATTTGCTCTACCTGGCCAACGATATACTAGCGTATTGATCGCAAAATAAAACTTATGATATGCATGTTATTTTTATTTTCCTTGCACTATATTTCCAGAATCGTAAGATCTTCACCATCCAGGGCCCCTACGCCACCATCAGACAGGGCCTACGAAGACGTGGCTGGGTTGAGAAGTTCTACCGAACGTCGCCCAGTGTCAAGAAGTCTCCACGAGCAAAGAAACCTCGTCCCGCTGTCAGTGAGTCTGATGATGATGATGATGATGATGACGATGACTACACTGGAACTGATGATGACTATAGTAAGTGCCCATTTAAGATGACTGCATCATTATAGACTGTTCGAGCAAAGATGTTTACATCTGAAAACTATTTTCGAGTTCTGCTGCGATTATCGGTAGGCACAAGTGTGATTGTAAATTCATTATTTCTTATTCACCAAGAATTTGTTTAATCAAATAAATAATGGCTAGACACAATTTTAAACTTTGATCGTATACAAAAGTAACATTTTAAGATATTGCAAGTTCAGAATCATTCTTTTGTGTGTCAAATATTTTTTCTGAATTCCTTGAACCAATGTTCAGCTATATACTGCAAAATACATTACAGAGATATACAGCTTTAAAATATCTCTTAGTTATTGTATAGTTATTATTACAAAAAAACATTTTATCCAATAAATAATGGCTTAGGTGCATTTTAAAAAGTTCAACTAATGGAAGTGTGGGGGAATATAGCATGTCCTGTTCTGTCTTGTGAAATAATACCAGCATTAACCTGATTAGTGAGCATTTTCATACTGTCAGAAGAATAATTTAAACATATTTTCCGAGTCACACGAGAGACAGCCAGCTCACCACACCACTCACCACACCGTCTGGTGAGCAGAGGAAGAACTAAACCAGTTGCAGATGAAGACTGCTGCTAGCGGTTGAAACGTTGACACGTAATTTAAGTTCTATGTTGTGACATCAGGAAAATTATTTGTTTTAAAATAATGTGATTGTCAACATTTTCAGCTGATGACCACGGAGGAAAGGTGCCTCCTTGGGAAGAAGAGGACGGGATTTATGGAATTATGGTGAGTTTGATAATTCTCTATTCTAGACCGCCAACATTCTGTGATATTAAACGTTGGATGACACTGTGTTGCATGATAACACACAAATAAATTGTGCATGTGCATGCTTGTGTGCGTGCGTGTGTGTGTGCGTGTTTAAAAGAGTGACCTTGAGTGACCTATATATTGACTCGCACCACTCCTAAACTTAGCTTTGGTGAAAATCATAGTAAATTAGCCTGCTGTTGGCTGCTGATTGGAAATAAATTAATACAGTGGTTCCACCTATCAAATGAAACTTACATTAATTCACACTGATGCTATTGTGTATTATTATTAGAATAAATTTGTAAAGCGCCATGCATCCGGGTTAAAAACCTGCTCAAAGGCGCTAACAAAATAAAGCAAGTAAAGCAAGGTAAGCTAAATAAATAAGTTAAAAATATGTTAAATCAATAAGTTAAATAGTGTTTATCAGAACTGGGCAGCATGGTGGGTAATGCCTCACCAGTTTAATCTTATGGCTATTGGTTGTAGTTTTGAAGTGATTTTGGACCAGTACTGCATACTGATGAGGGTGGGTGGTGGTTAGAATCAGTGCAAAACATTGTACATCTCTGTGGACTGTGCAGGTTTATGATACCACCCCTTAACTTTGCACACTTATAAGACCATCCCTTAACTGTGCAGACTTATGAGACCACCCCTTAACTTTGCAGACTTATGAGGCCACCCATTAACTTTGCAAACTTATGAGAACCACCCCTTAGCTTTGTAGATTTATGAGACCACCCCTTAACTTTGCAGACTTATGAGATCACCCATTAACTTTGCAGACTTATGAGACCACCCCTTAGCTTTGCAGACTTATGAGACCATCCCTTAACTTTGCAGACTTATGAGACCACCCCTTAGCTTTGCAGACTTATGAGACCACCCTTAAACTTTGCAGACTTATGAGACCACCCCTTAGCTTTGCAGACTTATGAGACCACCTCTTAACCTTGCAGACTTATGAGACCACCCCTTAACTTTGCTGACTTATGAGACCACCCCTTAACTTTGTTGACTATGAGACCACCCCTTAACTTTCTTTGCAGACTTATGATACCACCCCTTAACTTTGCAGACTTATGAGACCATCCCTTAACTTTGCAGACTTATGAGACCACCCCTTAGCTTTGCAGACTTATGAGACCCCCCTTAAACTTTGCAGACTTATGAGACCACCCCTTAGCTTTGCAGACTTATGAGAACACCCTTAAACTTTGCAGACTTATGAGAACACCCCTTGACTTTGCAGACTTATGAGACCACCCCTTAACTTTGCAGACTTATGAGACCACCCCAACTCACAACTTTCAGTTCTCTAAGATAAGAAATAACAAAAAGAGGTTTGAGACCCATGTCCCTTGCCTTGCAATTGTGTTGACAGTCGCGGATCGTGCGAAATAGTGAGTCGAACTTCATCTGGTCCGTGCGGAGGGACGCCCTGGATCTGAGAGAACTGAAGAAGGATCAGGTCATCAACCACTACGGCAAGGCAGGATCTTTCACAACAAAGGTAATGTCTTTGTACCGTCCGATGAGAAGTCTGCTGTTGTGCGATTGTTCTCTCACATGTTGTGCCATAGACACAATGTTCTTTAGAGTTCTTGTTCAATACATTTGAGTTTTGTTTTAGGTTACACCCACAATATTGTACAATGTGACATAATAAATGAACAATTACAAAGATACAACATAAAACGTGGTATCCCACCAGAACGTGTCCTCGTGGTGCACAGTGATGTAAGCAAGGAGTACAGGAAACAAAAGAAATGGTGCACAGTGATGTAAGCAAGGAGTACAGGAAACAAAAGAAATGGTATGCAGTGATGTAAGCAAGGAGTACAGGAAACAAAAGAAATGGTGCACAGTGATGTAAGCAAGGAGTACAGGAAACAAAGGAAATGGTACGCAGTGATGTAAGCAAGGAGTACAGGAAACAAAAGAAATGGTACGCAGTGATGTAAGCAAGGAGTACAGGAAACAAAAGAAATGGTGCACAGTGATGTAAGCAAGGAGTACAGGAAACAAAAGAAATGGTGCACAGTGATGTAAGCAAGGAGTACAGGAAACAAAAGAAATGGTGCACAGTGATGTAAGCAAGGAGTACAGGAAACAAAAGAAATGGTATGCAGTGATGTAAGCAAGGAGTACAGGAAACAAAAGAAATGGTGCACAGTGATGTAAGCAAGGAGTACAGGAAACAAAAGAAATGGTGCACAGTGATGTAAGCAAGGAGTACAGGAAACAAAAGAAATGGTGCACAGTTGTAAGCAAGGAGTACAGGAAACAAAAGAAATGGTATGCAGTGATGTAAGCAAGGAGTACAGGAAACAAAAGAAATGGTGCACAGTGATGTAAGCAAGGAGTACAGGAAAGAAATGGTGCACAGTGATGTAAGCAAGGAGTACAGGAAACAAAAGAAATGGTACGCAGTGATGTAAGCAAGGAGTACAGGAAACAAAAGAAATGGTATGCAGTGATGTAAGCAAGCAGTACAGGAAACAAAAGAAATGGTACGCAGTGATGTAAGCAAGGAGTACAGGAAACAAAAGAAATGAACTAAACATTATGGTAGAAGATATTGACCCTCACATAATAGGTATAACCGAATCCAGGACCACCACCGATATATCAGATGCCGAATTGGGACTGACAGGATATGTAATGTTTAGGAAAGATAGAATAGGAAGAAAGGGAGGTGGAGTTATTTTATATATTAAAGAATCTATTCAGGCGTATGAAATACAATTAGAAAGAGAAGCAGATAGCGAAGAAGCCGTTTGGTGTAACATAGTTACAGGAAACTTAATGTTAACAGTTGGGTTAGTTTGTAGAAGTCCAAACATAAGTGTAGAAGAGAATGAAAACGTACAAAACGCTATAAGGGAAGTAAGCAAATGGGACCGTATTATTATGGGGGATTTTAACCACGGGCATATACAATGGAAATCTCTACAGAGTATGGGGCGTGAGGACCACAAGTTTTTTGTTTTAGTTCAAGATACTTTCCTTTCTCAACATGTGCTAGAACCAACCAGGGGTGAGAATGTGTTAGACATAGTTTTGTCCTCACAGAATAAATTAGTTGACAATGTCAAGATATGTGAGCCACTGGGGAGTAGTGATCACAACCAGATACATTTTACCATCAAAGTAAAATCAGAAAGGAATAGTAAAAAGCAGTATAGGAGAAATTTCCACAAAGGAAGGTATAAGGACATGAGGAAATATTTAGCAAAGATAGACTGGAATAATACACTAAAAAATAAGACAGCAACAGAATGCTGGAATATATTAAAGAGTAAAATTAAGTGCATAGTTGAGAAATTTGTACCCTTCAAAAAACAAGGGAAACGGTCCAAAAAGAAACACTTATCGAAAGAAGCCATTACAAATAAACATGATGTGGAAGTCATATAGATATACTGGAAATGATGAAGACTACAACAGTTATAAAGAAGCATTTAACCAAGCTACAGCTGAAATTAGAAATTCAAAGAGAAGCTATGAACAACAATTAGCTAGTAATATAAAACATGACACCAAGAGTTTTTATGCGTATGTTCGAAGCAAACAGAAAGTTCAAGATAAGGTCGGTCCTCTAGAAGATAGTGTTGGAAATATAATATCAGAGGGATTCTTAATGGCAGAAGACCTGAATGAGTACTTTAGTTCAGTGTTTACCAGGGAAGATATTAGTTCACTGCCAGTACCAGAGGCTAAGTTCAAGGGGGCAGATTCGGACTATTTAGGACAATTAATTGTAACCCCGGAAATGGTAGCTAAGAAAATAAGGGCTGTGAAGGATAATAAATCACCTGGAGTGGATGGGATTCCGCCCAAACTACTATTGGAAATTGTAGAACAAATTAGCTTACCGCTTGCAACAGTTTTCAATTTGTCATTAGAAGAGGGAGTGGTTCCTTTAGAATGGAAAGAGGCAAACATTATACCATTATTTAAAAAAGGTTCGAGAAACAAGTCAGAGAACTATAGACCAGTGAGTTTAACATCAGTGATTTGCAAATTATTAGAAAGACTAATTAAAGATCACATGGTGGATTTTCTTGTTAAACCTAACTTGATAAACCCATCTCAACATGGGTATTTTAAAGCGAGGTCATGCTTAACAAATATGTTATGTTTTTTGGAAGACATCACTAAGTGGGTAGATGAGGGATCACCAGTAGATATCGTCTACTTAGATTTTCAAAAAGCTTTCGACAAAGTACCACATCAAAGATTACTGCTTAAACTAAAGGCCCATGGCATAGGAAATGGTATAATAAACTGGATAGAAAAATGGCTGATTGACAGAAGACAACGTGTAGTAGTTGATGGGGAGGCTTCAAACTGGAAATCGGTATTGAGTGGGGTACCACAGGGATCAGTACTAGGACCTATATTATTCTTAATATATATCAACGATTTGGATGATGAAATAACAAGCAAGGTGTTGAAATTTGCGGATGATACAAGTGTTTAGAAGGATTAAAAGTGATGGAGATAGACAGCATTTACAAGATGATCTTGACAGGTTGATCAAATGGTCTGAAAAGTGGCAAATGCTGTTCAATTTTGGGAAATGTAAATGCCTCCACACAGGACATGGGAACGAAGAGGTAGAATATACAATGGGGGGTACTGTACTAAGTACTACTGTAAAAGAAAAGGACTTAGGGTTAACCATTAGTGTTGATATGAAGGTTTCAGAGCAGTGCGGAATTGCAGCTTCAAAGGGAAATCAAATCCTTGGATTAATTAGGCGAAACATAACGTAAAAAAGAGCTAATAATACCGCTGTACAAAACAATAGTTAGGCCTCATTTAGAATATTGTATTCAAGCATGGAGGCCATATCGCAGGAAGGACATAGATATGCTAGAAAGAGTACAGAGGAGAGCAACTAAAATGATACAAAAACTGAGGGATCTTAGTTACGAAATATGCCTAAAAAATGTGGCTTAACAACACCAGAGACCAGGAGATTGAGAGGATATCAGATAGAAGTGTTTAAAATAATGAATGGTTATGAAAATATTGATAGAAATATTTTTTTCAGTTAAGAAAGATAGAAGGACTAGAGGACATGAAGTTACATTAGCAAAGGAGCAGTGTAGATTAGATATACGAAAGTTCTCATTTTCACAAAGGACTGTAAATGAATGGAACAGATTATCTGCTGATTGTGTGGGTGCTAGTAGCGTGAATATGTTTAAAAATAAAATCGTCACATACCTCAGAAGAGTGGGATACACGTAGATAAAAGGGTCGGACTATCGATAAGCCAAAGGGCTTCCTTGTCCACCTGCCACCTAGAGTTAATTCTCTGGGTGGCAATCTTGTTAAATCTTGTTAAATAATTATGATGTTGCACTTGAGAGATTTCTGGTACAAATACTTTTGCTGCCTTTTCAAAACTTTGGGCACATTTGTTCACTCCGCATTGCTCCAGTTCACTGGCTGTGGAGTCTATACAGTGATGGATATTTGTTTACGAACAGTCTTCATACAGTAACTACTGCATGGCTGAATGCTTCCCAGAGAAGTCGAGATGGTGTTCAATTGAACGGGTCTGCCAGGGAGTAAAATGTAAAGCACTCTGAGCAATCCTCAGGACTCGATACTGCACTATGTAAGAACTCGCCTTTGCCTATACTAACAGTAGACAGGTTACGTGGTATTATCATGTGATGGATGTCACAGGTTGGACTGTGTCTAAACATGGGGACTGTTCCATGGTTTGATCATGTGATGGATGTTACAGGTTGGACTGTGTCTAAACATGGGGACTGTTCCATGGTTTGATTATGTGACGGATGTTACAGGTTGGACTGTGTCTAAACATGGGGACTGTTCCATGGTTTGATCATGTGACGAATGTTACAGGTTGGACTGTGTCTAAACATGGGGACTGTTCCATGGTTTGATCATGTGACGGATGTTACAGGTTGGACTGAGTCTAAACATGGGGACTGTTCCATTGTTTGATCATGTGACGGATGTAACAGGTTGGACTGTGTCTAAACATGGGGACTGTTCCATGGTTTGATCATGTGACGGATGTTACAGGTTGGACTGTGTCTAAACATGGGGACTGTTCTATGGTTTGATCATGTGATGGATGTTACAGGTTGGACTGTGTCTAAACATGGGGACTGTTCCATGGTTTGATCATGTGATGGATGTTACAGGTTGGACTGTGTCTAAACATGGGGACTGTTCCATGGTTTGATCATGTGACGGATGTTACAGGTTGGACTGTGTCTAAACATGGGGACTGTTCCATGGTTTGATCATGTGACGGATGTCACAGGTTGGACTGTGTCTAAACATGGGGACTGTTCCATGGTTTGATCATGTGACGGATGTCACAGGTTGGACTGTGTCTAAACATGGGGACTGTTCCATGGTTTGATCATGTGACGGATGTCACAGGTTGGACTGTGTCTAAACATGGGGACTGTTCCATGGTTTGATCATGTGACGGATGTTACAGGTTGGACTGTGTCTAAACATAGGGGACTGTTCCATGGTTTGATCATGTGACGGATGTTACAGGTTGGAGTGTGTCTAAACATGGGGACTGTTCCATGGTTTGATCATGTGACGGATGTCACAGTTTGGACTGTGTCTAAACATGGGGACTTTTCCATGGTTTGATCATGTGATGGATGTTCCAGGTTGGACTGTGTCTAAACATGGGGACTGTTCTATGGTTTGATCATGTGGTGGATGTCAATGGTTGGACTGAGTCTAAACATGGGGACTGTTCCATTGTTTGATCATGTGATGGATGTCACAGGTTGGACTGAGTCTAAACATGGGGACTGTTCCATGGTTTGATCATGTGATGGATGTTACAGGCTGGACTGTGTCTAAACATGGGGACTGTTCCATGGTTTGATCATGTGGTGGATGTCACAGGTTGGACTGTCTCTAAACATGGGGACTGTTCCATGGTTTGATCATGTGACGGATGTTACAGGTTGGACTGTGTCTAATCATGGGGACTGTTCCATGGTTTGATCATGTGACGGATGTTACAGGTTGGACTGAGTCTAAACATGGGGACTGTTCCATGGTTTTATCATGTGACGGATGTTACGGGTTGGACTGTCTCTAAACATGGGGACTGTTCTATGGTTTGATCATGTGATGGATGTTACAGGTTGGACTGTGTCTAAACATGGGGACTGTTCTATGGTTTGATCATGTGACGGATGTTACAGGTTGGACTGTGTCTAATCATGGGGACTGTTCCATGGTTTGATTATGTGACGGATGTTACAGGTTGGACTGAGTCTAAACATGGGGACTGTTCCATGGTTTGATCATGTGACGGATGTTACGGGTTGGACTGTCTCTAAACATGGGGACTGTTCTATGGTTTGATCATGTGATGGATGTTACAGGTTGGACTGTGTCTAAACATGGGGACTGTTCCATGGTTTGATCATGTGATGGATGTTACAGGTTGGACTGTGTCTAAACATGGGGACTGTTCCATGGTTTGATCATGTGATGGATGTTACGGGTTGGACTGTCTCTAAACATGGGGACTGTTCTATGGTTTGATCATGTGATGGATGTTACAGGTTGGACTGTGTCTAAACATGGGGACTGTTCTATGGTTTGATCATGTGATGGATGTTACAGGTTGGACTGTGTCTAATCATGGGGACTGTTCCATGGTTTGATTATGTGACGGATGTTACAGGTTGGACTGAGTCTAAACATGGGGACTGTTCCATGGTTTGATCATGTGACGGATGTTACGGGTTGGACTGTCTCTAAACATGGGGACTGTTCTATGGTTTGATCATGTGATGGATGTTACAGGTTGGACTGTGTCTAAACATGGGGACTGTTCCATGGTTTGATCATGTGATGGATGTTACATGTTGGACTGTGTCTAAACATGGGGACTGTTCCATGGTTTGATCATGTGATGGATGTCACAGGTTGGACTGTGTCTAAACATGGGGACTGTTCTATGGTTTGATCATGTGGTGGATGTTACAGGTTGGACTGAGTCTAAACATGGGGACTGTTCCATGGATGAATCATGTGACGGATGTTACGGGTTGGACTGTCTCTAAACATGGGGACTGTTCTATGGTTTGATCATGTGATGGATGTTACAGGTTGTACTGTGTCTAAACACGGGGACTGTTCTAATGTTTGATCATGTGACAGATGTTACAGGTTGGACTGTGTCTAATCATGGGGACTGTTCCATGGTTTGATCATGTGACGGATGTTACAGGTTGGACTGAGTCAAAACATGGGGACTGTTCCATGGTTTGATCATGTGATGGATGTTACAGGTTGGACTGTGTCTAAACATGGGGACTGTTCCATGGTTTGATCATGTGACAGATGTCACAGGTTGGACTGTGTCTAAACATGGGGACTGTTCTATGGTTTGATCATGTGGTGGATGTCACAGGTTGGACTGTGTCTAAACATGGAGACTTTTCCATGGTTTGATCATGTGATGGATGTTACAGGTTGGACTGTGTCTAAACATGGGGACTGTTCCATGGTTTGATCATGTGATGGATGTTACAGGTTGGAGTGTGTCTAAACATGGGGATTGTTCTATGGTTTGATCATGTGGTGGATGTCACAGGTTGGACTGAGTCTAAACATGGGGACTGTTCCATTGTTTAATCATGTGATGGATGTTACAGGTTGGACTGTGTCTAAACATGGGGACTGTTCCATGGTTTGATCATGTGATGTATGTTACATGTTGGACTGTGTCTAAACATGGGGTCTGTTCTATGGTTTGATCATGTGACGGATGTTACAGGTTGGACTGTGTCTAAACATGGGGACTGTTCCATGGTTTGATCATGTGATGGATGTTACAGGTTGGACTCTGCCTCAATATGAGGAATGTTCCATGGTTTGAGGACGCTGATCCAGACACGTTCTTTCCCCGCTGCTATCGACTCAGTCACGATGAAGAGAAACAAAGCTTCATAGGTTCGCACAAATGTACTTGGGTGACCATCTGAAGGATTTAAACAGAATCAACCATGTAGTAGAGATGAGTGCATGTGTCAATGCTCGGATGATATTAAATTGTTGCTACCTACACACTAAGCAGTTACCAGGTATCTTAATGAACACAGCACTAAGTTGGAAATGAGAATCTGCTTGACTGTCAACATGTCAATGCCATAACTTCTTATGTGTCATTGTCATCATAGCTACTGATGCATTGACATCACAGTTGATGTCATAACTTATGATGCATTGACATAATGTAAAATAACTACATTGGTTCAGTGGTGAACGATAGATAAGCATCACACTTCTGTTGGTCCCCTTACCAACACACTGTTGTTTAATATTTGCCAACATTACCTTTCAAGACACTGTTTTTTTCTCCATGTATTTCAACTGTATCACACGGCTTTCACCAGCGAATGTTGTTGCCGTTCTATGGACATTCTGATTGAAGACTGTTTCACACAGTTTAAATATACACAAAACAGAAACAGTTTCTTGAGAGGTGTTGTTATTCTCTTTGTCTTTCACTCTAGGTACGAGTGGGGGGCGGATGAGGGGGGGATGGTTGAGGCCAGCTTCAATATGGGCCTTCAATTTCTGTTTTCTTTTTCTTTCCCTTTTTGAGAGGTAGTTTTAACAAATATTGATTTATGCCAAGAAACTGGATCGTCATTACGCAAGGACAGTATTGTGTATCTATTTATTTATCCTTACACTTTACATGTTATAAATGGTGTTGTATTTTGTAATTATTAATTTACACCATAAGTTGCTGGAAATAAAGTAGAAAATGGTGATGTGATAACCATTAATATGTTTCCAGATGACTACCACCTGACTGCGTGTGTCAACCTGCTCAAGTGGGCTCAACTCAACCACGACAAGGACTGTTCATGCTTGAGTGAGCAGGGAATAAATGAGGGGGTGAACCAATACAAGGATGGAAAGAAGGAGACGGGAGATGGGCAGGAGGAGGAGGGGGAGAAAGAGTGCATGACGACAAACAACACTGACCACGAGGTGGCGCCGGTAGAAATAGCCCAGTCAATGGGAAACATGACAATGACGAAGAACACAAAAGGTACAGATCGGTGCTCATTCAGTGTAGTGATTCGTTTTCTTTTCTGTCATGTTGTAAATGGGGTGAAAGTTGTTAACCCTGTGTGAATGTCCGGGGACAAAGTTAATCCTGGGTGCAGTTTTTAACATGTTTTATTAAGGGTAGAGTGAGTAAAGATGTAGGGGCCAGTAATGTAGTGGGTAGAACTTCAGCCTCTCAATCGAGGGAACTTAGTTTCGAGTTCTCTAGTTGCCATTCCAAAGCATTGGCCATCTCACTCACCCCACATTGCCTTAGTTCACTTGGACAATGGCAGTGGTGGTTTGCTAATTTTGTTAACAATTAATAAATGCAACTAATAAAACTATATATTTAACTGTTTAAAACCACATCAATGTTTCCCTCTATTTGTAGTCCAAAGTTAGATCAATTTGACTATGTCATGAAAGATAACTGGTTGCAGACATAGTAAACATCTGATATGAATACTAGTGATTAATATTACTTACCTTTTCTGTGTGCATTTCACATTTTGCACACTTGAGGCTATTTACATGTCTGTACAGTTTATCTATAATAATAATACAATTAATGATATTAATAATAAAGTGTAATAATTAATAAACCAAAATGCACATTTACTAACTGCAAACTGTAGAATGCAAGGCAGGATTGTTAGCAACACTGATCGTCTACTGATAAATATATTCTTCAGTTATGAATGGACTTTGGATTAAGTCTTCACATATTCTGTGGAATGTTGGTTTTTGTGTGCATTCTTCAAGCAAATTTGCCAGTACCTGCCCCTGTATTTACTTAATTACTATTTGGAGCCTTGTTGTATCAATTTAACAACTTAATACGCGCACGCGTGTGTGAATCTTGGGTATGAAACAGTCCAGGCCAGTATGGATGTTCAGGCATACCAATATGTATATATGTATATATATATACATATATATATATATACATATATATGTGTCAAAATGATATATGTATGTACATATCAATGCATAGTTTGCACCCGTCTGCCCTCTCTGTCTCACTGTATTTTACACAAAGTAACACACATTGCGACACTTGGCTCTTTCAGCAATGCGTTTTCCGCCAATCGTACATGGCAACCGGCGACCTCAACTGACCTCTAGCCTGCCAGGTTTGACCTTGACATGTCCCGCACCGCCCGGCTTGTGATTACCCCCACATGTGCACTCGTGGCGTTGTTGTGTCAATAGTTGAAGTTAATAACTTACCACAGTTTGCGACAATGGTTTTCTGGAGTTGTCTCTAACACATCATGAACACCACATAAAAATCACTCATTAAATAACTGTTTGATGATCTACCTCATGGATGATGTGTCAGTCTTAATGTAGATTTCAAAAAGGTTATGAGTTATTTTATTTTATATATGCCTTCACATTGTTCAAAGATACAAAACAGGTACTACAAATAACTGGGTATATAGATTTGTCTAAGGTACTTGATACTGCAGCATAACTAATCAGCCACTGTTGAAGTGACCTGCTTTTCATCAACAGAACCATTCAGCTATTGTTGTAGTCCCTTTTTTAGTAGAAACAATAGGTGAGTTTTGTCGTAGACCAGTAAAATATATCAGTCATTGTGTGTTAGACACTGTGTGACTAGCATGTTCAGAAATACCCTTTTGACTTAATGAATGTGGTGATAGTGTTATCATAAGCCAGTGATAGTGATTTATAATCTGAGTATATCAGTTGTGATTCGGATGTTGCAAAGCAATGAAGCAGATTAATTTTGTATTTTGTCAAAAAATATATAATTTTACTTACTTACTTTCAGAGTACAATATACTCTGCTTAAATAGAATGACTTCAGACTGGAGAAACTCAGTTCAAATAAGTAACTGATTCACTCAAAGTTGCTTACTCATGGTTCAATTTAACAGGTATCGGATAACAGAATCAGATATTGGCTGGGGTGAATTAATTTCCAGTTCTATTCCCGCTGTAGTAAAATATGAACCAGCCGAATAACATCAAATAACACTGGCCGAACTGATTCTGTTAAGTGGAGTCCACTACCGGTTATATCCACCAGATACTTGGCTGGTGGTCTTCTCTTTCTGGAGGTGAAACAAACTATATTCTAATTACTACATTACTAATACAACAGTCAACCTTGAAATGGTTAGTGTAGGTGTGCCTTTAGGGAATTGGCATGCCTAGAGGATGAATCCCCCCGTCTTCCTCAATCCCAAACCCTGTATTTCCCCTTCCCTTGGTTGTATTCCCAGGTTTCCTGTGTGATCATAGATTGATTGCCCAATTTTGGTAGGTGAATTCATTTGCTGTGTAGCAACTGGTTTTGTGATTAACTAATAAATTGTGTACCTTTTTCAAATGAATACTTTATGTGTGGGGATGTCCAGACTTCTTAATAATGGTTTTTATACAGTGCACAATGCACATCAAATCAGTTATGTGCAAATTTGATAATTTGATTTATTACTTATTCTCAGGTTATTTTAGGGTGTGTACGGCTTATATTTCACAAAACATATGTAAATATACATCAAGTTTGATGTAACAATTGTTTAAAATGAAGTATAATTTTTGAATTTTTTTTTCTTTTAATAACATTACATACATACTTTTTGTAACTTGTATGTATTTATATAGAAATATTCTCTCAGAGAATGGAAAGCTGTGTACTCTACAGATCCCCGTTATTTTAAGGGCATATTTTAGTCACGTTGTTCAAACTGTTGTGACTGGTTTAAACAGGTGAAGTTTCAAACAAGAATAACTTGTGTGCTCTGGGCCTGAGATTTGTGTGTTGCAGTGTTCGCATATATATATATATATATATATGAGTATATATATATATATACACATATATATATATATACACATATATATATATATATACATATATATATATATATGTATACATATACCTGGTATATATATATTTACAGTGGAACCTCCCTATTAAGGTCACTTTTGGGACTGGTCAAAAGTGACCTGAATTGCGAGGTGACCATATTAGTGAGACTAATTTCCTATGCTTTTCCGTATGTGGAAATAATTTGGGACTGTCCTAGGGTGACCTTAATTGCGAGGTGGCTGTATTAACAGGGTGACTGTAAAGCAAGTTTCAACTGTATAGTTATAATATATACATGTATTTATATATATATGTGTTTGTGTGTGTTTTTGCTACGTGTATTCACAAATGTGTGTGTATGGTTTCTTCTGCCATCTGTTCATCACCACATAACCCATCTTTCTTACCTTCTCTCCATCACCTCCTGACACCTCCTCCTGCCCTCTGTTCATCCAGGTCACAGCCAGAGGAAGAGGAAGAAGGGCGGGGTAGTGCCCCTCCTCGCTGTAGACATGGCCATCACCAAGTGTGGCAGCTTCCTCAAGTTCCAGGCTCACGAAGACATCGACAACCTGACAGACGTGAGACAACTTTTGTAAATCCTCAAACTATGTGATGTCAGCATCTCAAGTATTGTTGGGATGGAATTATGTGATGTCAGCATCTCAAGTATAGTTGGGATGGAATTAGCTGATATCAGCATCTCAAGTACAGTTGGGATGGAATTAGCTGATGTCAGCATCTCAAGTATAGTTGGGATGGAATTAGCTGATGTCAGCATCTCAAGCACTGTTAGGATGGAGTTAGGATTTCAGGCACCACCAGGATGGAATTAGTTGATGTCAGGATGTTAGGCACTGTTAGAATTGAGTTAGATGATGTCAGGATTTCAAGCATTAGTAAGATGGAGTAACATGATGTCAGGATCTCAAGTACTATTAGGATGGAGTTAGATGATACGAGGATCTCAAGCACTGTTAGGATGGAGTTAGGTGATATCAGGATCTCCAGCAATGTTGGGTGGATTTTGGTAATGTCAGGATATTGAGCAATGTTAGGATTGAATTAGATTATGTCAGATGTCAATGTTAGGATGTTAAGCACTGTTAATATATAATTAGGTGATGTCAGGATGTCAAGCACTGTTGGGTTGTATTAGGATATTTATGTATTTGTAGGATTGCAACTATTTAAATAACACTGCCAGGATTGAGTTAGGTGATGTCAGGATATCAGGCATTTTCAGGATGAAGTTAGATGATGTTAGGATATCAAGCATTATCAGGATGGAATTAGGTGATGTCAGGTTTTAAGCACTGAAGTAAGACTGTGAAGATATGTAAGTGTTTGTAAGGTTGCTACTATGTAATGCCAGCTGAGAGTGTAAGTTGCTGGCTTGTACACTGTAGGAGCACAGCTTCACCGACACAGACTGGAACCAGTTCCTGCAGTGGTACTACAGAGTGATACAGTGAGTACAGGTAGATAGAATTCAGGCTACCCACATAAGACACCTCTATAAAATGTACATTTTTATTTTTAAAATAATGTCTTATTTTTGTGTTTTAAAGCGATAAAAACAAGACTACTGATATATAATGATCATGTTGTTCACTTTTACATAACAAGAAACTCGATGTTGGTTTCTTTTTTCAAATAAATTGGGGGGTCATTCGCAATTGTCAGTATCTACATATTCGTATATAGTGTACAAAGCTAATATACTAATTATAAAAAATGCTGGTCACATATGAATTGCATAACCGGAGTGATTGGTCCCGTGAACGGGTCATTAATCCCAGATTTTATGGTGTGTAAATAAAGTTTATTACTATTATTATTGTAACTAAATATTTGCAAACAGTAGGTGGTTGTTATCATGTCCTTTGCAAGTATCATGTCCACATTATTACGTACCTACCACACACCATTTTCAGTTTGGACAGTTATCAACATTTTAAAGTACCAATTCAGACGGATTGTACTAGAATTAGTACAATCTGTGTGAATAGGTTAATGGTTAAATATTGTCAATGACCCTTAATAAAAAATATGTAGGAAGAAAATAATAACAACAAAATTACATAATAAATTAATATAAATCAACCAAACTGTATTAGCAAGGAAGGTCTGATTTGGAAGTTGGATTTAAATAGTAACTAAAAATAAGTTTTTATGGGTTTGAGAAAACTGTTGCATAGTAAATTTACCAGTACCTTGTCCATGCCCCCTGGTGGTGCTGACAATGACTAGTTGATGTACCATGTGTCCCAGTGATGGCGCCACCATCAACCAGCTGTGTCTACGGATGAACGAGATCGACATCCTTCTCAACCAGATGTTTAGCAAGTGGCCTCAGTTTGGCATGGACGGGATCAAGAACGTGTGGATTGTGAAACCTGGGGCAAAATCACGGGGCCGAGGTGATATTTAATGAAAATTGTACAACTAATGTTTGTTAAAACTATAATTAATGTTTGTTAAAAAATTGTGTAAATAACTTTAGTTTAAATTGTGTAATATATTTTTCTCATGAAATGCGTGTAATCAGTACCCGTCGTTAACATAACAAATAAATACAGTTTAACTTAACATTTATTTTTTATTTTAAAGTCATAACTTTTTGGAAGATAACATTTATATTTTAGAAAGTTGTTATGGATAAACAGTATTTATAATAATGTTGTGATATTATGTATTATTTAATTTTGTATATCCAATGTTATGCTCCTTACTGGAACTATGGCCCTGTCTCCAGGTATCATATGCTACGACCGCCTAGAGGGCATGCTCAAGCTGGTATCATCACAGATTGTGAAGAAAGATAGCAAATACATCGTCCAGAAATATATCGGTGAGTTAAACTCTGTTTTGTTTGGAATTTGGTTGTCAATATGTTTTCAAAGAAAGAAAGACATAGGCCACGTAGAATGCAAGGGAGGGAAGGGTTTCTGTTTTCGTCTTTGCGGAGATATAGTTGATTAAATTTTCAAGGGTCTTTCCTACATTTCCTCAGAGATATTGGGAATAGGGAGATGAGACGCTCCTGTCCATTACGATGCGACCCAGTACACGTACTCCAACATGCACAGTCAAATGGCAACGCGCCATTGAGACAAGTGATGAGCTGCCTGGGGATGTAATAATTCCCCCAAAAAATGCCCCAATATGTATTTTCCGCGATTCCCGAAGGATGAAGAACGGTATATAAATGTTACCGATTACGCAGTAAAGAATCACAATAGAAAGTGTCATCTGAGCTGGTTATGACCGGTAAAGGTCATAAATAAATCCTGGCATGAACGACAGCTTGTAACAAAGTGTTTTCTAGAGCCCTTTTGAGATTTTCTTCCTAGACTAGCAGTATCATTCAATCCCAAGTCGAAATACAGCATGTTACATTCACAGTGCTGCTTCTGGTGAATGAGATGTGACGTTAAATCCAGTGTACTGGCGACACCTGCTCTAGTGAATATAGCATACCACCAGAGGGAGAGAAGGGTGAAAGACAGACATTATGCACCACCCGCAGTGTTTTTGTATTCGTCCCAGGTACTCGTAAGCCACTGAAGGGCACTGCGAAAATAACGTCACAAAAGCATCTACACGCGCATTGGAGTGTCTCAACGCCCTATTCCTAATATCTCTACAAGCATGACATTGAATCGTACATTTTATTCTGAAATCTAAAAAGTGGCATACATTGATGATCTGGAGTAAACAGTACTAAACCAGTATTTCATAATTAGTTAATAAACTTGATTAATCTCAGTTAGATTGACACTACAGATATGACTGACAAATTTCACATAATATTTGAAATATCAAATTATACTGATGTTCCAAATGCAACATTCAATTTATGTTCTTGGTTATATGCTTGGTTATATGCTTGGTTATATGCTTGGTTATATGCTTGGTTATACATATCACAGTCACGTGTATATTTCACAATATTTCCACTTTCTAGAGTGTTCACTTTCTGTCCATCTAGAATGTCCACTTTCTGTCCCTCTAGAGTGTCCAATTTCTGTCCCTCTAGAGTGTCCACTTTCTGTCCCTCTAGAGTTCATTTTCTGTCCATCTAGAGTGTCCACTGCTGGTCTACCAGACCAAGTTTGACATCCGGCAGTGGTTCCTGGTGACCGACTGGAACCCGCTGACCGTGTGGCTCTACAAAGACAGCTACATCCGCTTCTGCTCCCAGGAGTACACACTTGAGAACTTTGATGAGTGAGTCAAAGATCAGTCAGCGTTGTCACTGATGTGAAGTACCATGACTGGATTCACAATTTAATCATTTTTATGAAATTTGCTAAAATTATCATGATTTGGGGACTAATTTTAGAATTAATCACATCACATAAAAGATTGGAGTACAGGAAATTATGTAGATGTTATCATTTGATAGATTATACATGTTTAGTTAATATTGTGCACATCAAAGCAATATATTTTTGTAAAGATTAAATTATTTAAACTTATGTGACAGTTAGATGTGTAGAACAGTGAGTTTATGGTAATTAGTTGTAAGGCAGTCAAGCAGTAGACTTTTTTTTAATGTACACGCTGTGTAGTGAAACAATATGATAAAATGCAGTCAGTAGCTGTAAAGAAAGACATGGATATGTCGCAAAGGGTTGGTAGGATACTAGACTGGTAAAAACCTGTGAAACAGTCATTACAGTAAATGTCCGGGCATAGTAAAATGCATGTTTTGTAAACTTACCATTGCACAACTATCTTCTTACTATTTCCTGTCATTATGAGGTTGTTGCAAAATTATTAAAGTTGTTATCTGTTTTTTTAATGAATTTGAAGTTTGAACATCTTTGCCACACTTTTGTATATGAGTATCAAACATAGCGATATGACTACAGAGCGATACATCTGGCCAACAACTCTATACAGAAGTATCACGCAAATGGGACACGGTCATCAAACCTGCCAGACGACAACATGTGGTCAAGCGACATGTTTAAGGACTACCTCAAGTGAGTAGTGACCACTTACTTCTGGTATCATGTTTCATCTTGGTATCAGTCAAAAATAATTTAATAGTTTACCTGAAATTTTTATAAAATCTAAGTAACACAGTTTAACTAAATTTTAGCTCAATTTCTTCTTCTTCTTTGGCGTTCGCTCAGACTGCAACTCTGGTTTCTCATATGTAGGTCGCTGTACCCCATAGAAGGCCAATGATCTTGTCTTTCGTTGATGTGGGCCAGGTTGTCTTTCTATTTAAAAAACGATTATAAAATTAGGTGAGTATAAAATTAAATTCCGGAACAAGTTGTAAGGTTGGACATTCAGTTTGAGAAGTCAGATTGCCTTGTACAGCGGCGACGCTGCAACTATTTTGTTTATGTCGCCTGTAGACAACAAGGCGTAGGGCATGTGTGGGATGAACGCATCTACCCTAACATGAAGAAGGCCCTAGTGTGTGCACTACTGTCTTCCCAGGACTTCATTGAGTACAGAAAGGTCAGTTTAGCCAAGTATCTTCTCCTGTCTCCATGATTTCAGTCAAATATGTTTTCCAGAGTAGTCGAGTTGGCGTTCGATTGAACAGATCTGCCAGGGGGAAGTGAAATGTGCTTTGAATAGTCCTAAGGACTAGCTACTGTGCTATGTAAGAACATACCTTTTCCTCTTTTCAGTCAAATATGTAATTTTCTTGAATATGCTGATTTTGCATATTTGTAGTTGATTTATCCAAAAACCCATATTTGGATTGTCATTCATATTTGGTGTTCTCACCAAATACAGCAACTTGTTGTATTGTGTATTTCACCTGCTTGAATACACATTGAACATGTTTAAATATTAGTAATTGCATACCTACCGAACCTAGTTTCCCCATGAAAGAAATGTTTGATTTTCACTAATTATTGTTTTGCACGAATACATCCTCCAGCAAATAAAAAATAGGTAAGTTCTTATATAACACAGTACTTATCTGGTCCTCAGGACTGCTCAAAGCTCTTTACATACAACTACCTGGCATACCAATTCATTCGAACTCCATCACGACTTCTCTGGGAAGCATTCAGCTACACAGCAATTAATGTGCAAAGATTATTCGAACACAAATATCCACCACTGTCCATAGCCAGGTACTCATTCATATAGCTTGCGTGAACTGGAGCAACATAGAGCGAACAAACTTGTCCAAGGTTTGACACAGCAGCACAGGATTCGAACCCGGATTTTCTCAGTCGAGCCACTGCACTACGGCGCTCCATAAATAAACAACATACAATGACAAAATGCACAAACAATAAAATCCTTAAAGCGGTTTGTTGTTTCTCTTACAGTGTAGTTAGTACTGGCGGTAAGTTTGCTAAACTGAACCTCATTCGGAATAGCATAAGCATCAAATCCACAAAAACGTCTTCCAAAAAAAAATTCAAACTAGTTTTTTAACAATAATTTCCTCCTGTGAAAATGTAATGTTTTGCCAGTACAACACTGGTAGGAATGTAATGTTTTGCAGTACAACACTGGTAGGAATGTATTGTTTTGCCAGTACAACACTGGTAGGAATGTAATGTTTTGTAGTACAACACTGGTAGGAATGTAATGTTTTGCAGTACAACACTGGTAGGAATGTAATGTTTTGCAGTACAACACTGGTAGGAATGTAATGTTTTGTAGTACAACACTGGTAGGAATGTATTGTTTTGCAGTACAACACTGGTATGAATGTAATGTTTTGCAGTACAACACTGGTAGGAATGTAATGTTTTGCCAGTACAACACTGGTAGGAATGTAATGTTTTGCCAGTACAACACTGGTAGGAATGTAATGTTTTGCAGTACAACACTGGTAGGAATGTAATGTTTTGCCAGTACAACACTGGTAGGAATGTAATGTTTTGCCAGTACAACACTGGTAGGAATGTAATGTTTTGTCAGTACAACACTGGTAGGAATGTAATGTTTTGCCAGTACAACACTGGTAGGAATGTAATGTTTTGCAGTACAACACTGGTAGGAATGTAATGTTTTGCCAGTACAACACTGGTAGGAATGTAATGTTTTGCCAGTACAACACTGGTAGGAATGTAATGTTTTGCCAGTACAACACTGGTAGGAATGTAATGTTTTGCAGTACAACACTGGTAGGAATGTAATGTTTTGCCAGTACAACACTGGTAGGAATGTAATGTTTTGCCAGTACAACACTGGTAGGAATGTAATGTTTTGCCAGTACAACACTGGTAGGAATGTAATGTTTTGCCAGTACAACACTGGTAGGAATGTGATTATAAGACAGTGAGTTGTGTTTTCAGAGTGCCTTTGCGTTGTATGGCGCTGACTTCATGTTGACTGAGGACTACCAGCCATGGCTCCTGGAGATCAACTGTAGTCCAGCAATGTCCTTCAGCACTAAAGTAACCGCCAAGCTGTGCTCCAGCGTCATGGAAGACACCCTCAAAGGTAGGCTCAGTTGTCATCGTTGGGGTGACAAGTCAATTCTGACGATACACGACCCATCATATGGTTGGTGGTAGGGTATGTTATGGTAGCCAGATAACACCACTGTACATTATATCTGCAATTAATTTTTTTTCGATATTTTATGATTTGAAAGAAAATGTCAACTGTTCAATAGCTTAACACTATTGCTTAATCTACTCTTAATCTCCTGCAGGAACTCTTCACCAACAGTCATGAGTTCATAGACCCGATTTTGCTTTTTTAAATTTTGCCCCAAGACAGTGATTTTATATACTGAAAACTGTCAACACCACGACGCTCGACTTGGAAACTTTTGCTGGAGTGCCACAGAAATAGTGTTCTTTGTAATATGGCAATTACTTTTTGCATTTTGAAAAGCTCCATAAATTTAACGACAAATTGTGTTTAATGATGGATTATGCTTATGAGCTTAGTGAAAAGTAGTTAGTGAAACGGTCCTCTGGCCATGTCCGACCCACCCCACTTGACCATAGTTTCTGTTGCAGTGGTGCTGGACCGACGGTACGACCGCAACTGTGACATTGGTCTGTTTGAGCTGGCATACCGTCAGACCCAGGTGATCATTCCTCCCTATATTGGCATCAACCTTGTCATCGAGGGCCAGACGATTCGCAAACCAGGCGGTGGACAGCACCGCAACAGTGTCCCGACGGCAACGATAGGCACAGACCAGACCCCGTCAGAGTCAAAGTCAAACACCAATGCTGTGAGTGTGAAAACTGTCAAGCCAACGATGTCTCAAGTGCAGGGGAACAATGCCCGCACCACAACGCAGTGGAGCGGGCCGGATAAGGGCTGCACGACATCAAAGAAGACAGTATCGAAAGCGAAACAGGACACTAAATCATCGACTGACGCCACCGCCGTGACTCAGCCAGTGGCAGCGATCGATGAAGAAGACACAACAAACCAGGTTGATGTGGGCATCATCCAGCAGTACGACAGTGAGGAATGCTCGGCTGAGATGATAAAATCTCGTCTCACGGAGGCTCTTATTCAGATGAAGACAAGCGTCGAGAAAACGGCAGCTGTGCGAGACGAGATGTTGCTTCCTCTGCGCCGCAGCACCACCGAGTCAGTCATGGAGCACCGCGACCCAAACAAACGTAAGTTTGCCAAACTCGCGCGGACCTCAATGGACATTAACGAATCGATGTCGTCGATGTTCGAGCATGGCTTGCAGCCCCCCGAGAAGAGCGGCAGGGTTTTCACCTCGAAGCGTCTCACCATCTCGGGTCAACAGCCACCGCTCCATGCTGGTTCGTTCATCACAGACCCACTCAAAGGTAAATTCAGTTTTCCACTCTTACAAATGGATGCTAGCAGTATTGGGCAGGAGACTGTGTACAGCAGCATGATGTGGCCATCGAAGCCACGTCACGAAGGGAATCATCTCGGCGAACCACCCCCCGGATGGCGCATCAACCAGCGACATCGGAGGAGGATCCAGCCGCGATTGCAGCCGAAACTTAGCTTGGAAGTGCCCGGGATTGCTCCCATGGGAATCGGGATGCTGCAGGTTGCTTCCCCACCTGTCCCTGTTGTGACGGGGAAACCAAATATGACAAATGTGCCAAAGCTGCGTTACGCGAACACCACAAGACCATTGGGAGGGCAACTTCCGCAGGTTCACAGCAGGGCCATTCAGCAGAAGTTGCCCTCAGTCGCTGATCTGTGGCAGCAGATCACTTAGCGGCGATTTCCACATTGCCTGCAACTGCCATTGACCGGATGCCTTCTCTATGCCTTTGTCATTTATAAACTACTGTTGCATTGTGTTGCCTTTAAGCAGACGATGTTTACATGTGTATACTGCCTGGCTGTCACTCTTACACTGTGGTTGTGATCTAACCTCGAGTTATGACAGTGATATTGTCATTGCCTTACTACCATTGGTGCAGACGGGAACGTTTTTTTATCGCAGTACTGACAATTTGTGCATGATATTAATTCTGTTTGCTTGCTACCAACGTGGTCTGTGATATTTACAACATTTTTTAACCATTTTTTGCACGATATTTTGTATAGTTTCTCTGATATTTATATCAGAAAGCATAGTTGCATTTTACATAACTTTTGTTAACACTGGTGCATGTATGTGTTGAGTGAGTGCTTATTACAGACATGCTGTTTGTTGAAATCCTTCTTATCGACTTGATATATTGCTTAATCGGCTGGTAGTATTCAGATTCCAATAGATTGCCACCATCAGTCTAGGAAAGATCCCTACATCTAATAAAACATGCTAGTTTTAACCAGATATCTACCTAGCTATCACCTTAATTACTTTGAATGCATGCATCAAAATGTCAATGAACCGCTGCTATACTTCTGCCATTCGATATTATAGTTTTGCGATATTTAAAAAAAATATGTACTTCATCACAACAAATATTTCCATAAATTGTAAAAAAATCTGTACAAATATAGGATACCGTATTACTCATCCCAAATTCACAAAACAGCATGTCTGCTATTAATACAATGATATTATATTTGTGTTTCACTATAATTAACAGTGCCATGTCTCTGTTGTACATAGGTGGATATGCCTGGTTTGAATCTGGTGCTCTGGTAGTATATATAGCATGTCCAGTAGTTTCTAAAAAAGTTAATGAGAAGGAAACTAGAGATAGGGTTCCCTTGTGGCTCCTGCCTATAAATATATGTTGGGGAGTCGCCAAGTAACATGTCTTAATCTGTTGTTGACTTGCTGCGGTACGTGTCTGCTAATGAGACAAGTCTGAAGAAGTGCATACACTATGTACAATTACAGAAATAGGTACCACTTGCTGACCTGTTCCACTGGCAGTAGAACTTCAAAGGTGATAAGCTCATGTGAAAGAGCATGCTCTTTAACAAATAAAACAATGTTTTCCGAGTGATTTATGTTTGCATGTTTTGCGTGACTCTAACCAGATTTTGGCGTAATTAACATCGTTTCTTTCACTTTTATATCAGTTTAATAAAAAACTTACGTTCAACACCACATAGCGATGACAAAACCATTGCTTGTTCACAGCTGTTGGATGAAATGCTGCCATCTGTCCTATTCCAAACGTCAACCGTGTTTATAATGGCCAGTGTTTCTCATCTCCGATTGAAGGGTCAAAGGTCACGAAAGCTGCACCAAAACCCCTTATGAGTCGTACGAGAGTCATTTACTCACACGTGATGCGCCTCCCTGTTCCCTCCCGCGTTCCGTTACCCGCTCTGCCGCAGGTCACGACCCACACGTCTCTCCGCTGCGCCCCTAGGAGGCGCTCACAGCGAGCGTCCGGTGTCGTGGCTCAAGCCCTGAGGAAACGACAGTAAGACTTTGAGTCAGTCTTTGCTGCTTACGCACTGCACCTCTTATTAAACGCTTCGACTCGTAGTTTCCCACAATCCTTCGGCTCGACACCGTTAAAGTAATGCACTTGTCGTTTTGTACTATTTGCGTTCCTGCTTGACGAATTTTAAGTTTGCATGTCGATGTTGCATATTGTGCCTGTATTGCATCTGTTTTATAGCCCAGTTTCATGTGCTTGCCTGTACTTTGTGTATTTATTTTTTCAAATGTATGTTACAGCTACGTGCACACGCGTGCACACACACTTTGTATGTGCATTCTTATTTGTGTGTGGCACTTTCATTTCTCATGTTTTGTGCTAATCCGTATGATAATATTTAATGATAATCACTGTAACATCCAGTCCTATGTTTGATGGTTTGTCCTCAGTTCAAATTTCTTACTTGTCTCATCTCAGATTAATTTTGATAGAAAATTAACGTTGAAGAACCTACCTACTGGTAGCATCAACTACAACTCTCCCTCGTCTTGTACACATTTTTATTTAGCTTCGGTGTAACATTATTTTGAACCGGATCCGCTGAAAACTTTGGAAAAAAGATCAGATCATTCACACTTGTATATTATACAATATAATGATCATAGTAAATTATATTGAAGATTTTTATCAGAATTAGACACTTTGTTTAAATGTGCACATTGTGTAGTGCAGATACAGCATGGTGTATGCCCACGGAATTATTTTTACTATTTTTAGGTCTCTTTGAATTTCTTAAATGCCTTTAAATGTGTTCTTTCTGCATGTACCCTGGTTACCAATTATGCACACACGTGAGTGTACTGATTTGTAATGTATACATAATATGTGTGTGCGTATGTACGTGCGTGCGTGCGTGCGTGCGTGCATGTAGTGTGTATACATATATACAACATTGTACATACATACACATATCTATTTGTTGTTCCGCCTACATATTTGCAGCATACACATGCCACTAACAGCTGGTTGTTTTCAGCACCCAGACAGTCATTTATTGTATTTTTATAACTTACATTTCCCTTTGAGACTTGAACCAATCTGATTTTTGCCATATCTTCCTTGTTTTGCTTAATTAATGGAAATAGTTTTCCGACAATGCCAGGTGTCATAACAATTTCCACATTGTTGTTTTTACAGAAGATGTGTGAATGTTGTACGTTACCAGTCACATTTTGTAGCTGTGCCCTAGTAAAGCATTGTTTGGCACATTAGACCATGGTGGCAGACCGGGTGGCAGAATTGTTATCCATCAGTATTCTGGTTTTGTTGTTTGGATAACAAAATGTGTAAAGTAAGTTATGTACTGGAACAAAATATCATGAAATGTGTAATGTCTTACGAAAACAATTGCTGAGTATTGATTATATGGACTCATCTATCCTGAATAAGTGTCAACCAAACCATCCCACTTCTGACACCAATTCGTATTTATACATGTCACTCAAAAAATCGCACTTGCAGACGAGCTGCACGACAGTTACTATAACCGTTGCTGACATATCTGCCACTTTGCGAATTGAAAGAAATGGTCTTGTTTTACGAACTTAGTATGTAACGACCAAAGGTGTTTCACAACAGTGTTACTAGTCTTGTTGTAAATGTTGTGCCCTATGTCTGTCGGTTGCCACGTTCCACTAATCATACCGTCTTCTTCCACTTGCTGCAGGCATTCCACCAATGGTGCGCGCCCCGTTGCCCGATAGCCAGTGGGGTCGATCGTGCGGCATGTGCGGCAGCCGCGGTCCCAACTTTAAACTGGACGTGACGAGACTCCACAACCCGCACGCCGACGGCACCGCCACCTGCCGGTGTCAGCTCGACGGCATCCAGCTGGGCCGCACCGCCGAATGGCACTGTCGGCGCCCGACGCCGCGTCTGTCTCCGCACCGCTCGCAGCGCGGCCGCTCGATCGCGCAGCATCAGCAGCGACGGGCGACTCTGCCGCTGACGGCGGCGCTCAATAACACGACGGCGAACCGCAACGCGCGGCCGCTGCTGAAGGGCGCGTCGACGTCGCGTGTGCACGTCAGCCCCAACCACCTTCTGTGCCCCGTTTACGGCAACGTGCCGAGTCGCACGCGCGTCGACGCGCTGCGTCGCTACACGGACACGGGCGTGCGCAACCCGCGGGCGACGCTGCCCTGCTACATGGCCAACGACTACCCGGACCTCGTTTTCCGCTACATCGGCCAGGGCGGCGGCGGGCCGGCGTCGCACAGTCGCTCGGCGTCCAAGTCGATGCCGCTCTACCTTCAGCTGTACAAGCAGAACTCGAAGCTCGCTGTCGTCGCGCGCAACATTTGCAACACGGAGAAATGACCGGGCGGACGCGGCGGTGGCCGTTGCAGCTTCGATGCATGTCACGTCCTCCTGCTGCAGCCACCGACGCCCTCAACAGCGTTGGCGACATCGATGGCACATAGTCATAGACGATTTCCGAAACCAAAGCGGAAGCGGAAAAGCAAATCTACGCAGTCATCTAAACCCACCCATCCACTTTAATGCAATTAAGCTTGACGCACAGAGACGGTGAGAATTAACACGGATGACATTTCGAGATTGTTTGGTTCGATATCATTAATATGTACAGGCATATGCGGAGTGCCAGAAATTGGTGGTCTGGCGGTCGAAACGTGAATTGCTTCGTTCGCAAATGTTTATATGTGCGTATTTTCACAACTAAGTTGTCATGTAAAACGTCTTAATTTTGCGTATGTACGCAGTGCATTCTCAATCTTGCAGACAACTATACTTGTCGACGTAGAATGTTATCATTTATGTGTGAAGCTGCCTAACTGGCATGTGCGAATAAATCTTCAAAAACAATGATATTACTAGAGGTAAAATGTTGTTTTAACTCGTATATACATATCAGACCCCAAGCAGTACCATGTTGGATGGATTAAGGAAGTCGTCCATGTGCATGGTTATAGGGTCGTGTAGTCTGTAGAGGTATATTTGGATTGTTTTAATTAGACACCAACATGTTTATTGTTGGTGTAAACCTATTATTGTATACATTGCTTTTGCTATTATTTATGATTTATATGGCCCGTGTTTGAGGCCGTCTGTGACGGACATGTACGTGTCACGGACGCCTGTATTTGCTCAATGGCTAGGCCTAGGGCCTAGCTCCAAACGCACCAACTAGTCTACCGACAGCTGGTCGTAATACTAAACTATTTAAACTAGACTCCACCGACGAGCTGTCATTTCACACCGAGAACTGTCGTCCACAGTTCATATTTATGGATTTGGCTGCCCTCTTCTGGGCACTGCTTGTACTTGGCATTTGTTAACGATAACACAGCGGTGTTTTCCGTTGGACATTTGACTTGCTGAGCTTGTTTGGTGTGCTCTAACACCGTTGTTACAGCTTGTTATATAGTATTATTATGTACTGTTGACTAGACATTTTGGGGGCCGTTTTCACGGAAAGTCAGGCGTACAGCAGTTAATATTGTATCATTCATAATAACCATTGTTGCTTATAATGTAGGCTGCTGTAGCTTCTGTGTGATAGTTATTCATATGTGCATTGATCGTAATAACTTGAGCTAGGAACGAAGTTTGTGAAGCTTATTCGGTGTACTAATTAGTACAATAAACAAACACGTTATGCCTTAAGGTACTTCATCGACAGAACGTCATTCTAGCTAGCGCAGTGTATGGCTGCAATTGGCGGCGACCGGTGCTACTGCATAATATATTAGTTAACATGCTGCTATAATCGCAATGCTGCACAAATAGCCCGCAGTTGCAAGGTACCATTATGTCAATTGGACTTATGTGCAGTTGATTACGTTTCTCAAAACCTGCTGTGTATATTACAATTACTTGCCTCTCAGTGAAACTATTGTGATTTGGTTTATAAATTACATGTACAACATATGCACTAAATCCCCGCACTAGTGACGAGTATGTCATGTTTAATAGGAAAACTGCACACGTCTATGGAATAGACGACTTTGTGTCATTAAAGCAGCACTATTGTACAGAAATTGCTTTGAAAAATACTCTCAGCGTCAACCCGTTTCATGGGTCAACATGATAAAGCGGTCTGTGATAGTTTATCCATCTGATTTTTACGCGTTGCTGCTGTCATAACAGAGTAACGTGATCACAGATAATCGTGTGCAACTAATCGTATGTGATTATGTGTAAATGAGATATTAAAATTGTAAAGTATTATTGGCATGTTGTTTCTTGTTGATCATAATTGTGCAATTTCATTGTCATCAAGTGTTGTACAACACATATTCCAGAAACATGTTTAATGTAAACATCACGCAACTATAGACAGTAAGTATGACAGACTAGGAGCATTTCATTTCCCCTCACCCTCGTGCCTCCCGACACGGCTCTAATCACAACCCTGCTACGTCACCTCGACATTACGTCCCATGTCAAAGTGCGCATACGTTTATCCCGGACTAGCTTTTGAACAGAATCCTTCACATTTTGAGCTTAATGTCCTGACTAATCCATCATGTCGAAACACTGCACACATATTCACAACTGAACATCAACATTTCCACTTTTAGTATATAATGTCATCACATTTCAATAGATATCACAAACTATTTGTACATGTCCAAGACAATCGCGGTGCACGGAACGAAAAGGCACCGACATGTTGTCAACTGTGGACCCACTGTGAAATGGCCACATTACAGACAACGACGAATAACAGAAACAGCCTGCCTGGTTGCATGTACCACGCCAGCGATCCTCGTTAAATATATACACAACAGTATCCAACATTCGTGTTATTTAGTCTCTCCAAACGCGTACGATCCTCCCTCAACTTGACGAAGAAGAACGCGGCGTTCAACGAAAACATCCAAATTTAAATACACGCACACAATACAAAATATGCAAACAGTCTATGTAACAAACATTGTACAGGAAGTATGCAGCAAACACCCGTCGACGTTGGCGTACTCCAGTGGATTGTTGTCCCGCAACCAAGTTTTTAGTGATGCAAAATCAACTGTGCAGCAGCGACAACACGGTGTCGTTGCATCAACAAGTAACATGTGAGTTGTCTTCAACGGTGCACAAAACATAATGGTGAAGTAGTTTTTCAATGAGTTTTTCCCTTTATTCGCGTCTCTCTGCATGCCTAGGCCAAGCCGAATCCCTGTGAACATTCGTGGATGGCAATCAGCAGCATCTTCTTGAGTTTGTCGTATGTCTCATAGGCAGGCAAGTCCAACTGGTTGAAACTGAAACAAAAATACCAGTGCATCAGAAAAACCTATGTGCACCTGATGCTTTTATCTAACTACAAACCATAAATGACTGCCTATTAAAAAATTTATACTTGATACTAACACATAATTTTTCACTGCTAGTACCATACTGGTGGAATATGCATTGGTATTGTCCGACTTTAATCATGTAAGAGGCCACAGGGGATACATTTGTCTTTCTAAGACAATCAACTGGTACACACATCATGAGGAAATACATCGCATTGCACTTCAAAGTTTCTAATTTTACATTCTGTCCAGTGGCTACTTCTATGCATACATAACACAACCACACCCACCCAATGCCAAATTATGGTAGTGCTCAAAAACAACTGCTTCACATTCGGTGACACGTACCAGGTGTGAGCAGAAGGCAGTCGATCCGTTGACCTGTCGTCACGGTGGATCTGAAACTTCTGGATGCCAGTCATGCCTTCGAGGAATGCAAACCCTTGTAGAGGCACCTTTGACGTTCCCGTCACAAACTGTAGCAGGCATGCACGGTCTGCCTCGTCAAACGCACGCAGGGCACGCCAAAACCATTGGATCTGGACAAAGAAAACAATGTTAGATGCAATTATAATTATTGTAGAAGTATTGTGATATCTCTTCCTCCTGTGTTACTGTAACCATCTAACTCTCCACAGGTCATGCAAGATTATAATACAGCTAAGTAATCAGCTTCAATAATTACCTAATCCATACAGGCATGCCATGCCAACCTCCTGAAGTATTGTAAAGGTAATAATCTAAATTATACAACACGTTGCAACAATGTATAATAATAATACCTAAGTGGAGATCCCATGTGACTATGAAACATTTCATTCTAATCCCTGCCAAGTGTCTTTTAACATCACCTTATGCAAATTCTTCTAAACAACCTATTAAATGTAAGTTTGGAAGAACTCAAAAAAATACCATCTTCATTTCAAAAGGCCACAGCTATCATTAGTAATAATCACAAATGTTGAAAAAACATCCCACTTCTGACACCAAATCATACGTCACTATCTCGCAAAAAATGACACCTGCTGACGAGCTGATCCCTGCAATTACATCAGATAATATTAACAATACAACAACTGGAAGTAGACAGATGTTTACCTGCAGTGAGTTCGCCTGATACTTATGGTACTCCGTGTTCGCCTTCAAGTCGTCAATGTCGATTGTCGGCAGTCCAGAGATGAGCAGCTCGAGCTCCTGCTCGTTGAAGATTGCGATGAGCCGCTTCGGGATGATGTCGTAGAATCCCTCGAGGAAGGCGTTCAGCTGCTGGCGGATCGCTCCCGTCATCTTCATCTGACACACAAGCTTTACGTACTCCTTCTTTCGGCTCTCAACCACCTTGATGTTGCGGCCGTTCGGCACAATGTCACGAACCTCCGTCACGCCAAACTCTCGGATCTAAGACAAGGAGCAAACTCGTTACGATGAGATTCAGAACATTTGTGCGTGAGACAGAGTGGTTTTGGTTATCAGTAAATGCCCACAATCATTAAGTTGATTTGATTATTCTGACATTGGGTAACAGTAATTATAAGACGTAATGGCTGTTTTTCTTCCGAAACAGACCGGGTTTGTTTTGAAGGTAACTAACAATAATAGATTCTGAACTAGCAGATAATAATGCATTATTTTTATGATGTTGATAACACTCCAATTTACATTATTATTCATGTTTCTTTGCATATTACCTTGAAATAAATATAAATCAAATAAATTACTGAAGTGTTGGTATTGTAAAATTGTATTATAAACCCACAGGCCAAATGACGTCCATCTCCATTAATTGTAAGATATTGTGGCGAGTTAAATATAAAAATAGTTGCAGCCCAGTGTAATCATATAAATAACTGTACAATGAAAAAATGGGCCAAGAGGCCCTGAAGTCCTTTGGGCTATGTTGTGAATTTGTAATTATTAATTAAATGTTTTTTGGTAAATCATAGTTACAGATCATTAAGAGTTATGATGGAAGTGTTAACAAGTTTAGTAGCTCTCTAGACTATATGCATGCCAGTGAAGATACACCTGGAAATAAAGTATTCAAGTAGACCATTTCGTGAATATTGTATATATTAGTTAATATGTTAACAAATATTGTCGGATTTTATCCCAATACTCTGCTATTTAGGCCGATTTCCAGTGGTTGTAGATACCTTGCAGGAGAGTTGGTGAGCTGCAATCGCGCATGTAGCACAGTAAAACGTTGTTTAAGAAAATGCACACGCATTATCTGTTCTCATTTTGCCCCTACCACCTTCCCCCAGAATGGGAAGAAGAAAGAGATGAATTATGATAAAACTTTATATGTTAACAAGGTACATATGCAAAGCATCCATTTTGACTTAAAAACAGTAGTAATGACAGTTAAAAACAGTAGTAACAACAGAATACTAATATAACTGGAGTAACAGAATAGCTGCAACATGTATAATAAAATATTCCTTATAACTGGCTAAATATGCTTTACATTTTTTCGAGTATACCTATGTTATTTTACTTTATATATTATATTATACCTAAGTTATTTTATTACAATCCTAGGTCATATCTTTATATTGCATTGATAATTATGTCTATTGCCGTTTTAAAGTTCCTCAGGTTCTACCAGTGCAGTAGGGATTCCCATTACACATTAGTTACAGCCCACAGTTGGACACAGGTTAAAACCTACATGGTTTAACAGGGGTCTACTGGGTTAATGCTGTCTGTTGACACAAGCCTCTCCCAGTGACAAATTACAGATTAGCCAAAGTTTCCATCAAACAAAAGCAGGCAGAGAATCTTAGCTCCACAGTGGGGTGGGTGTAATACACAATCAATTGGCACTCTGCTAACCTAGTCCAGACAGAAATAGACAAAATGTGAATATTTAGCTTTTTGGGAGGCCCTGAGAATTATTCAATTTAATCAAATACAAATTTCTTGTGTACAGTGACACTACCCTAAGAGATGTCTATGCAAAATGAGAGAAAAAGTTACTCAACAGTAAACAACAATAACAGAAAAGACAAACTCTGATCCATGCAAGACACAGACTCCGCATGTGACAGATGTTGTAGGAAAAGGGATTAGTTGTGTGACGGGTGTAGCCAGTCAGTTATAAATAGAGCTGCAGGGCTGTTCTCCTGCAGTAGACAATTTAGTTAGCAAATTTAGCATTTATGGGGACCTTTGGTGCCCTTAGAATGATTCGATCAAATGCAGATTTCTTGTGTATAGTGGCATTACCCCATGAAATGCAAAATTAGAGAAAACGTTACTGAAGAGTTTTTGAAAAAATAGGCAAAATGTGAAAATTTACGTTTTTTTTACCTTGAGTGGCTACAGAGCCTTTAGAATGATTCAATCAAATACAGATTTCTTGTGCATAGTGGCAGTACTCTAAGATACATCTATGCAAAATTAGAGAAAAGTTACTGAACATTTTCTGAGATACGGCAGCTAACGGCGGACGTAGAGTGATGGCAATAGTCTGTTGGACCTTCAGCCCAAATAATAACCAGTTAGATTATAAGTGGTAGCCTAGCCCTGTAATCACCCACTAAGGAAGGGTGATTCTTACCTCTGTACTAAAGGTGAGGTCATATCCGAGGTCATCGACGGTGTTCTCGAGCAAGAAGACGAGGCCGCGGTAGAAATCGTAGTCTTCACTCTCCATGTCTGTGTACCTGGCGGCACACAAACTTTGTAAAATTACATCAACAATATTATGATTTTGTCACAAATACGCTTCTGTGTAATCAATGATCAACTACGCGGCTATCTGTTATCAGTTGTTCAAAACTAAAAAGTTTATGCTGCATTTTTTGCAGTTGATCTTCACGATACCAAGCTGGTGTTTTGGTGCTGGCAATGAGTGCTATTTTGAAGCTTTCCCTGCCAAAATTATGACACAAACCAACAGTCTTATGATGGAAATTGTTAACTGGAAATGCCTTAGAGGATAATGATTCCACATCAAGACAACGCTGTTAAATTACACATCAATGTAACATCAGAATCGGAAGTGTTTATTTGACACACAATTATGCAACATCATATTATCGCAGTAAGCCATTTAAGTCTTTTTATAAACATTTCTAAAATAAGAATTGGACTAAGATGTCATTGGCAAACAAATCTCAGGATTTATACAATCGGCATTTTGAAAACACGAGCTTACTTGACAGGCACACCAAGGATGTGCTTGTAGAATGAACGTGTGAAGTAGCACTCGAGCAGCTTGTTGTCATAGATTGCCTTCGCCATTACCCGCCCGACAAACTTGTAGTAGCTGAGGTGGTTGGAGTTGCAGTGAGATGACGGGTTGATGGTGTAGGTGACGCGGTCGCCAGGGGACGTCATGAAGAGAGCGTACATTGGGTTGAAGATCTCACGCGACATAATCAGGTACCACTCACGCAGCAGGCCACCTGCGTCCTGCCCCTCCTCACCTACACACGCAACCAGACTGTGTTAGTACAACTATACACAACAGCAGGGAATCCCTTGCACAGCGGAAACGCGTCAATGACGCGTTGTACGCTGGGATGCCGTATACATCTTTGCTGCATGTGCTCAAAAGACGCATACAAAAATATGTCTGAGAAATCTGCAAAAATTGAGGGGCACTTCTGTTGAGTCTGGCCCACTACGATTTTGTTGTTATTAACTAATTTTTCCCTAAATTTTACACATTGACGTGATAATTAAATAATGTTATGTCATCCCAGGCATATATACAAATATATATATAAATATTGAGTCTTAGCGCATTATGAAGCCCAAATTGCGCTTGGTTTGTTCCACTGGAACTGGCTCCAGTCTGCGCCCAAACACAGACAACCGCCCGCGGATGACAAACAGAACAATGGCCTGAATGGAGTTATTTACATCACATTTTATATTGATGACTGGGCACCGAGAAGAGTCTAATCTATACCCTTGTACGTTGCCTACCCCTTGCCTGTCGTTGACATTGTTTATAAGCTTTAGACGAGCACTGTGAACAGCATTTGTTGCCGCCGACACTATATTATCACCCATCATCAACATTCAAGTCTTGCCAAACAAAGTGCAATCTGTTCATATCTATACAAATAATAACCATCAATATATCTACACTATATGCACATTTTAAAAATGTATGTTTGCTAAATATTACAATTGTAGTACATTATAAAAGAAAAATAAACATTTTTGAAAGCATGTTTATAAATCATGCCTCCGTCACCAAGGCTCTCAAATAATACATTCATTACAAATGCCCCTGTTACTCAGGGTCATAAACTTTGAAAAAAGACAACGCTATGTTCTAGTCTTACATGTAATAGTCATATTTATGTATGATTGAATTGGGCTAATTTGATTGGGTGATTTTCCCACAAATTATAATCTAAGTTCATCTCTCAAAAGACTGCCCCAATGCAGTCTCATCCACAGACTGTGTAAGGCAGTTCCATACATCTGTTCATCGGTGTATAAATGAGTTTTTTTTATCTTTAACCAACATTGATCTTTGAATATTTTTAGGTGATGCTCTCTCGTATGTAAATCGTTGTCACTTAATGTCACAAACTGCTGCATTGTATTTCTCAGAATGTCTGTATGCTTGGAGCAGTAGATGACCGGTCTACGAAAAATGGAGCACACCTACCCAGAATGTTTCTAGTTTCGTAACATCACATATTTTGAAGAAAAAAAAATTTCTTAGCATGTTGACATTCATGGTTATATATATTATGTACACAGACATGTCGCGCAGGCAGTCCTGAATAGAATTCAAACATGTTAAATAATAACATGATTACATGCCAAATATAAAAAGTAATGTTCACATTTACAAGGATATTTAAGCGAGCATAGTATCATGCAAATAAATTAATACAATTTTAATCAACTGATTTGGCGCACATAAAATTTCGAAAAAGGCACATAGTTCTATCTCTGATGTGCCTGAAGGGCACATGCATGTCTTTTTCCAGATCGATCCCTGCAACAGGTATATTTTGGAATGTTATGTAATTTTGTTGGCACTAACATTAATTGTAGTCATCAAGTCCGGTCTACTTGCTTAAAACAAAGTCAGATGTCCAATGTCCAATTGCCATCTAGAGTTAATTCTCTGGGTGGCAATCTTCATAAATATTGGTAAGTTTGCAGTCTGGCGCCTCATACAATTGATCTCCTGGTTCGTCTGGTACACTTCGATGTCTGTATAGTAAAACAAGCTACCCAGGTGGCTGTCTTCAGCAATGGTTTGCCAATGCAGAGGGTCAATAGATGTCTTGATATCAACTTTGAATGTCAATTTCAGTCTGCCTTCTGGATGTCCATTTTCAATTAGCTCCCCACAGAGGATGGTCTTTGGGAGATAGCCACTGAGCTTCGTTTAAGTATTTGGGCATTTAACACTGTATAGTAAAATAGACAAAATATTTTCAATTCAAACAAAATTTAAGGGATTCAACATCACTTCTTTTACAGTAACTTCCACTGCACTGTGTCTACACAAGAAGCGATGTAAGACTGACCTTCAAAGACGATGTAGAAGCGGTGTTTCCACTCCTCGGCACTGCGCCGATGCAGCTCTCGATACGAGTCCTCGAAAATGTGCTCACGGCGCACAGGCACCGCGAGGTCCTCGCGCCGGATGCCCTCGTCGCGGTGCTCTAGCTCCTGGCGGAAATAGCGCCGCTTCACGTCGAAGTCGAGGACCCGTGTGTGGTCCACCAGCACCGCGAACGGACCGTCAGCCAGCGGCGCCGTTGACTGGCGCAGGATCTGGTTCAGTACGACGTGGTGCTTTTCTGGCAGACACAACATGCAGGGGATGTAGATATATCGAGTTATAGAGAAGCACATCGCTACAGTATGAGGCTGCGTTTGTTCACTTTTATTCTGTGAACATTAGAGACAGATAACTTTTGTATTTCTGAGATGGTCATCAAAGAAATAGCTGATCCAATCACATCAATCAAGAAAACGGCAATCAACAAACTTAGATTAGTAACGTCAAGTATAACGTCAAGGTGTTTTCCTGTAAGTAGCTTATATATATGTCTATGTTAGTGTCTTCCTGTCTATCTGTTGTTACTTACATAAGGACACATTTCTTGGCCAATCTGAAGGAAAAATTAACTAAACGTCTCGAGTTGAGGTGCCACAACATTATAACTTTCACAACAGGTGTGAAATGCTGAAGCATTGTTTACACTACTAGAATAATATACCTGGGCATTGCACTACTAACCCAGGGCTTCACTGAGTTACCCCTGTAGTATGTGAATATCAGTTGTTCAATGACAGCTACTAACTGACGGAAAGAACCTTACAAAAGTTGATATCCGGAGCATACAAAAGATTAATCTACTTGAACAAGGGAAACCAAGAGTGGAGCACTGACCTGCAAAGTTGAGGAACTTCTGTGTGTCTGGCGGTACGTTTGTGGCCCCAGACACTGACGCCACCGAGTTCTCTCGCGACAACATGCCCGTTTGAACCTCACCACCAGGCGGCGCTGGCGACAGTGGGGCTGTGTCGCTGATGTTGAGATGGGCAAGTTGGTCTTCGCCTCGCTGGTTGTGTGCCTCCTTCTTTTTGTCGGCCTTCTCACCTGTAGCAGCAAACATAACAGTGTTGATGTCACATCACACGTTTCCAAAAATGCACCATACTTAGAACACAACGTACTGCAGTAAACCTTCACATGTAAGTGACAGCACTCTTCTTGGGAATCGCTTCTGTTGCCGTGTCCTAGTTTCCCCAAATTATTGTCACCACAACATGAATGATATAGTGTGGTTTTCCACTTGGTATTCATATTCCTTCTAAACAGTTATTCATGGTAGTGAAATAGATAGGATAGTAATATGATTTGACAAGATGGGAAGATTAAGCGCAGTTCTGTGTTACCTACATACCTGCACTGCAATCATGCAAAATTTAAGTTGCAAAAGCCTTGAAACCTTTCTAGAATACAAGTCTATAAACCACATCTACGTCACATCATCACTGATGACCAAAACTCTACTTTACAACACAACGTACCAGCGTGTACAAGGAAGAATGCCTCTACAGTTGGCTGTAGGACGAGCACGGCATGATGGTCGGGTGTGCGACTGAGCTGCGTGAGACATTCACTCAACACATCCCACAACTCATCAAGCTGGAGCTGCTGACTGAGGGGAGGGAGTAACCATTCGTCCTCTCGCTGCTTCTCTGCAGCCGCACCCACCGCCGCCAGCGACTGCGCCGCAGACAGCATCGACGAACCTACAAAACACACACGGCGTAAGTGTTGCATCGTGGCGTACAGGATGGGTTTATTTACTATCAACTCATTGATGGATCTACGCAACAACACACATCATAAGTGTTGTCATAATGTACAAGATGGGTTTATTTACCATCAACTTGTTGATGGACTTACAGAATAACAGACATCAAACATGTCGTGTTTTACCATCAACTTGTTGATGGGATTACAGAATAACAGACATCAAACATGCCGTGTTTTACCATCAACTTGTTGATGGACCTACAGAATAACAGACATCAAACATGCTATGTTCTAACATACAAGATGGGTTTATTTACCATCAACTTGTTGATGGACCTACAGAATAACAGACATCAAATATGCTATGTTCTAACCTACAAGATGGGTTTATTTACCATGAAATCACTGAAGGATCTACGCAAAAATAGATGTCATAAGGGCAATGTTGTAAGATACAAGATTTCCTTTACGACTTTGATACATATTATTACGTACAGTGAATTTTCACCCCTCCGCAATTTGAATAAGGTTAAATTACGACAGAACAGTAGCATTTCTACTTTGTTATTTGTTGAGGGTTTCGGGGTAGGACACATGTTGTGTTGTTGTGATATCGTAGTTGAACAGCCCATATGCTACATAAACAGATATACTTGCTTCCATCAAACATGTTTATGTGACACCAAAGCCAGTTGAGTGGTCTGCAATAACAGTGCCAAAACCATGTTGAGTTTGGCCTCATCTGTGTATGCGCTTCATATTTTGTTTCTTCTGTCACTTAAAACCAACATGCAAACAAATGGTGCTAATGGAAAACTCACTACATTTTTATTCACGAGTGCATTTAATAACACCTAATCAAAATCTGGTATTCAAACCAGGTGGTATAGTTGTTATTAAAATTTGGCCGATTTCACTACGCTGTTTGCAGGGCTGCCTACCAGACAAAAACAACTTCCATAATGACCCCCCTCCCGTCGCATCCTGCCCCACTCCCCAGTCCCCAAGGTTGTCAATCAAACCATTCTAATTTAATCATCAAAAGCAGATATACTTTGTTTCAACTTATTTTTTATTATTGTGTTTCTACACAGTAACTCCTGTCAGCAGTTAAGGTCCTGGTTAGCACTTCAAAGGGATGCTTGTTTAGCAACATCCAATAAGTTACATTGTGTTAATTACAGCTGTCAAAGTGCCTGCATGGCCAGACATGTCCAATCATCCAACGAGCTTCTAAATTTACAACACACAGCAGGAACATTATAATTATTACTAACAGTCGGTGACAAAGTTTTATTCAAATAAAAACCTTTAAATAAAAATATGATAGTTATATATTGCAATTACAACAATTATAATACTCATTTTATATTCTTCTAAGACATTTTATAATTATATTCATAACTTTCAGAAAACCCAAACTACTTAACCCATTTCATTCTGACAGCTAGTTAGCTGGCCACATTGCTCAGATCTGGACAAAATTACCAATTTACAGTTGTGATAAATTATTTCAACGGGTGGGTCACATACTAATTTTTTGCCAGGTTTCGGTTGAAGAAAAGTGTATAAACCCTTACATTTCTGGAATCAGAAGAGAATTGCCTACTGATGGTCTTAAAATTGTTTGTATAGAGTGAGCATAGAAGAAGTTATCTCAAGGTGAAGAAGAAGACTGAAAAGCAATAATAATAAAAACAGATTGTACATCGACTTTGGACTTGTTTTACCTGTATACAACCACTCAGGATGGTCATACATCCAATGAGAGAAATCTGCCAAATTCATTTCTTCAAACAGTGGTAAAAATGTCATGTAAATATCTTGTTTCAGTCGGAAGTTACACATTTCTGAATGAATGTTGTCGAGTATGTGAAAAGATATCTTTCCTGACAGGGATTCACCAACGCTTCAATTATAATATTTTTTCAGGCAACTGTTGAAGAAAAGTGTATAAACCCATACATTTCTGGAATCAGAAGAGAATTGCCTACATGATGGTGTTGAAACTGTTTCTGTAGAGTGAACATGGAGGAAGTTATCTCACGGAGAAGAAGAATGAAAGAAATAAAATAAAAACAAAATGTGTACACAGACTTGGGGCTAGTTTTACCTATATATAGCCACTTAGACATATCATATATCCAGTGAGAGAAACCTCCCAAATTAATTTCTTCAAACAGTGGTAAAAATTTGATGTAAATGTCATATGTCAGTCCAAAGTTATAGTTTTTAGAATGGAAGTCGTCACGTACACAAAATTAGTAATTTCCTTACAGTAATTCACCATTGCCATTGCCTTGGCATTGCAGTTTCCAATGAAAACGAATTACAACACAAGATATAATGTGCATAATAAAATTTAATGAAACAATAACCCTTCACCGAACTAAGGTAATAATGTCCATGACACTGTTCATGACATCGGCGATGTCACAGTTCATATTGTTCACGTCACTGACTGCCAAGTGCCAACTCACAAGTTGAACAGGCTGTGGAAGTGCGTACAGACACACTCCAAGCTGTTGGCACTGGACACAACAGATTCGTCTGCGTCGTTTTCAGTCTAAATACTGCTCGTACTACTGCCGATTTCACTGTCTTCCACGTCGATATCGCTTCCATCACTAACTGCACCATCATCCGCCATTTTTAAATGCCAAAAATCTCCAAAATATCGAACTCGAACTTCACTCCAAACTTGCAGATAAATACGCGGTTGAAAATTTGCAAATGGCTTCCAAACCGGTAGTGTGGTCATACTGCATCATGGGAAAAATGGTAAAAGCTTGCTACGATGCACACAGTTTCTATAAATACCCGATAAGGCCGTCACGTGCGTTGACTACGCCTGCAGGCGTATCCCGAATGAAAAGGTTAACTACGCCCGTAGGCGTATCCCGAATGAAATGGGTTAATGTAATTTAATGGTTCTACCTAACGTCATCTTAATTTATTTCTTTCATTATATCATTCTACACCTATAAATGTTATTAATGTCTAGAAGTGCATTAATGACACTGATATTTTTGGTCGCTGTAATTGCTGACAGATGCAGACATGATAATATGCTCACTTGCCACAGCAGTCATCAGCAGGCTGATGGTAGTCAAAGGTGTAACATTGTATACAGGCATAGCATTGGATGACGTCACCGTATTGACTTTGTAGAACTTGTAGTGGACTAAATATTTGTTGATAAATTGTAACAAGTGAATGATGACAGTTTCTTCAGGGCATCCCGAGCAGCTTTTTTTTTGTAGATTTAGCAATTCTTTAATGTGTATCATTTTCTGTAGTCAGATATTTGTATTCCCATAATATGGCGGCAGTTTCCGTAATCTGAGGTGAATTTCCGTAATGATTACGGAAAATCCATAATGGTAGGAAGCCGTGTTTGTAATAAATTTACTCATCCATTCAGTCTCACCTCCGAACTGGCATAAACAGAAGCTCTTACGATTGGCCTAAATTCAGCAAATGTAAATCATGACATATTGTTGCTCCCCGTTCTGCTAATGTTTTTGCTAGTGCTGCATTTGTTTTCCTCTGATGTTTTAAATTAAAATGAATTAATCTGATACCGAGAGTAACTTTCTGCAGTAATTAAATAAATGCTGCCAATAGCTGGACATGGGAAGGGGCATAAATTATAACACAATAATAATTTCAACATCAGCAGCTTTGCCCCAGACCTGAGCTGGAACCCACCTGGATTGTCCATCTCCATGGGTGTCTCGTGTCGCTCTGCCACCTCCTCCTCATCTGCCATGTGAGCAGCACCCGCCATCACCGAGCCACCACCCGCCGTCGCAGAGCCAGCAGTTGCTGTGACACTGTCGCGACCACTCGTCTCCACAGCCGCGCCCGTTGTTGCGGGCGGGGCGATGACGCTGCTTGTGGTGCCCTGGTCCTGGCGTCTCAGTCGCTCGATGATAGCCTCAGACTCAGCCTCCCAGTAACTCATTGCCTCGGCCATCGCCTCAGACACATTCGTCACGTCTCTGTTGTCTGCTGCAAGACACAAGTCTAGCTAACGTCCCAGTCGCTGGACACTCAACCTGCACATGAGTCTAGCTAACAGCCTAGCCGGTAGCTGCGGCTCCTACTCAGCCTATACATGCAAGTACACAGCTATGATCACTACATGGGAACGTCATTAGGCCGGGGTGCAACGAGACTGCGATCATGCTGAGTTGAGCTGTTCCATAATCACAACAGCTTTATTTATGTTGCTGCACATCCTGCAGACAAGCAGTAAACACTGCTTGACAGCTTTCCACTGACATCACATTTCTGGGTCAGTGGTTCATGAATGGATGAGTAAATTTACTACGCAATAAAATCAGCCCAACTTACATGCCAACAATACCACGTGTGTTCAATGTTTGATTCGCATCAGCCAAGTTTGAATCCGTGGAAGAATAAAGGAAAACTAATCACTGCACTTTTCATCAATACCTTACAGTACAGCGCTGGCTTGTAGTGAACGAATGGAACGCTGTTACCATGGAGCACATACAAAATCAGTCTGTGTACATTCAGCACTGAAATCAGGTCCAATTGTTTTGTCAATGCCATTCACAACATTTAAGCAAAAAGAAATCAACCCCGATATTTTCCCTCAATTGTAACCTGAGAGTTAGGACAATACCATTAGTTGCAAAAACCAGATTCTTCCCTCAAGTCTGTCAGTATCCCTCTAATGTTCTGTTTCCTGGCTCCCTACAATACAACATCGATGGGAGGGAGCAAGAGAGATTGTTACCTTGCTTCCTTGCCTTCTCAGCCGCAGCCCTGGCAGCATCCCTCAGGTGGATGATGGCCTTGAGAGTTCGCAGGAAGAAGTGCTGACTAGACGTCTTACTCGTCAGTGTTGACATGGATGGCAGCTGAAGGTCACGACCTCCGCTCTTCACCTTTGACGACGCATGCACCACGACCACGCCACCATGGAATCTGCAAGATGGATCTGCATTAAGGCTTGGAGGGGTGTATGATATTAGTAGGCCATTCCACAAGATGAAGCCGTATTAACATCTGGCACGGAGGTGTGTATGGTATGGGAAGTAGGCCATCCCATTACAACACTGAACAGGTTATATCACTAACTGCAAATACAAAAAGTTTGTGTTCACACAAAGTTGCCATTGTCCATAGTCAGGTACTTGTCCAGAGTGAACTGCTGCCTCCGGGAATGAAAGACACTGGGCATGCTTTATATGACTATAAGATATCACCCCAAGATCCACCATTCTGTCACTATGTAAACATCCTCACCACTCTACACAGTCCCAGGAGCGGTGATAGACTTTAAAAGCTGTTATCACAGACTTAGGATGGATAGGTAAACCAGAATTTAACAAAAAATAGCAGCTTGGAACAAAATTACAAACAGCGTCGCAAATTAACCCTTTCAAGGCCAGATTAATGCAAATATGTGCCTGTTATTGAATCCTATTAAATCAAGAGAATGTGCTGTGAGTGAATCGTGTGATATACTCGGGTTGCATGAATGCAAATAAATAATTTTTGATTCGATTCAAATAAAATTTTCACTACATCTGAAGAACTAATTCCTGGTGTAACTAGCCAAGTATGTGACATATTTGTCAATTTATTACCCAAATATGAATTGCTAAAGTTTGACAAAAATAAAATACTTAAATAATTTTCAACAATTATTTTTTTTAAAATATTTTTCATTACTAATTAGCGGTTACATGCTGCGTATGAAATGTTCATAAATTACTATGCTACAGAATGGAAAACTAATTAAATGATTATGGTAAATAAAACTGAAATAATTTAAGTTTTTCAGAGTGCATGTACTTTCAAGATTTTATACAAAATGGCGTTCTTTGTGATCATAGCCGTCATCTCGTCTGAACTATTAAGTTGGTGTTATGTTTAAAATGCGTAATCATAGTGCAAAACATTCCCCTTCGATGGCAGCGTTCGTTATAAACTCGATTCGAAAATCCCATCAAAGTCCGAATTATTGGAGTTCGACATAATGACAATGTCGAGAATTACACCAAAGCTAAAAAACACCACCGGCTTCGTCACGCGGCGCATTAATACTTCTTTACAAAAAAATAGACCGCTCAAAAGTTAGCATTTAATCGTAGAAATCGCCTGCGGACGCGTGTTTTGGAATAATTCCTGGGTGCTTCCATGTTTATGCCCGCAGCAAATGTTAAACTTTAATCTCATTGGCTGAAAATCACCATTAAAATATTCACTGCGTGGCATAAAAGAGGGACCGGAAATTGTTTGTCGCTGCGTTCGACTACAAAACCGCGTGGTGGTTGGCGCTATTTAGTCACGGAAATCGCCATCATTTCATAATTTGACGCTTCCCAGTGAAACTTCAATATTATTATATGTTAACTGCCGAAATAAATTGCCGTTATTGCATGACACTGTTTCGCGGTACCAGTTTAAATGTGCCCCTGTATTCGGGCGTATTCAGGCGTTCTGGCCGTGAGTGGGAGTCGGGTTGATTCGGGCGTTCTGACCACGAGAGGGTTAATAGACCAGTCACATTAGACCCGCTGAACTAGTACGTGTGTGAAGACAACATTAGACTTGAGAGAAGCCCAAGAGTTCACCTGTCAGGCATGACTCCCTTGGGCTGCAGCATGAGGCCGAGGCCGTCCTCCTTCGGTTCCTCCTCCTTCAACGTCTCCTTCAACTTCTCAGCCATCAACTCCAGCTCCTGCAGCAGGGTCCTGCAACCACGACACACACGTCTAGTTGGCTGTGTTTCAATACCTGTACATGTGCACCACTGACATTGTCATCATTATAAACTTGCCTTCTACAGTTAGGATTCCATATGTACGGAAACACGTACAAATGCGGTGTGTGAAATGGGGAATACATCTGTTAATGATGGCAACTTGGGAATTTCCAATCCGATTCCTGTGCGGATATGGGTTCGAATCACTACATGGAGCGATTCAATTTGCCACATCTGCATGAACCAACTCATCTGCCTACACATGGAACTACTTCTAATAATTTCGACTGGGCATTATATTAATTGTTTTGTTGTATGCCGTTTCAGTAATCTGGAATCCTAGCCTAATGTGTAGTCTTTATAAGTCACACGTTAATAGTTCATTATTCTAGTTATTTATTGATTTATATTTTATTAGATTTTTAATCCAATGTTTATATATTCTTTCTTGTCTGAATGTTACTACTGACAAAATATATTTAACCGGCCAATGAAAATCGTCTGTAGCATATTGATACAATAAAATCACAACTTTGCTAATACGTAACATAAAAATATGAACAACGTATCATTTTATTGGTAAAGGAATGCTTTTTTTTATAATAAAATCTGTATAACATTCGATAATCATGGGGATTTTATTTTCTGAACTTCATCAAAAAACAAAAATAAACATTTTATCTTGCTACAAGATAAATAGTAAAATAACCTTATTCATGATTACTGTCAGGCATTTTGTAGAAATATTGACGAGAAACTTGAGATACTTTTACACATTAACCATCAACTCAAAGTGAACAATTCTCCGCAACGACGTCCACCATTTTGTTGTTTAGTTCAGCACCGGAGGGCAGGTGGGTGCAGTGTTTCAAAAGCTGTTCTAATTCGCTGAATTAGCTTAGCCAACTGATGTAATTTTTGGCGGATTGGCCAGTAACAAAGCTTTCTATTGATACCACATGTGCAGGGGTTTAGACTTTATGAATGAATACATAAATTCATTACATGGGGCGTAGTAAAACCACCAACATTTTGCCACTGACTTGGTCATGTTTTGTCAGCTAGGCAGTCACAAGCTGTCGGTCAATCTGCTCATGAGTAAATATACACTATCATGAAAAATCTGTCAGCTATCCAATGATATCAAATGTTCTATTAGATAGTGATGAGAAGGAATTTAGAAATATTACATTTATTCTAGAAAGTTTTTTTTACTTTTTACAGGTTTACGCAGTGAATTAGACCTAGGATGACCCTGAGTAGAAAGAGAATGTAATAAATGAGGCTTGAAGTGACTGTCAGACCTGACATGCAAGCACACAGTGAGTCCGAGCTGTGTGGTGCCATCTAGTAGTAACGAGAGGACGCGGTCACGCGTCGCACTGTTCGCCCGAGACAGCTGCAGCAGCAGGTTGGTTGCGTCCTCAAGACCTTCTTCCGAGCACGACTTGGACGTCAACACCTGGTGCACACAAACATCAGTGCTTCAAGCGGCAACCACACAATCTTAACTCTTCATATAAACAGCTTGGCATCCTAACAAACTATTATCTCATGCTATAGGCAAGACAAATGTGAGACATTTGTTCCTCAACACGTGCCGGTGTCCTCCAAAAGTAAGAGCACCGAATATGCCAATAATTACTCCCAGCATTTTTCAGAAGATCGAACTACGAGAAGGTTCTGGCAGTGGAACCTCACTATTAAGGTCAAAGTGCTAGGGTGGCCATAAATGCAATGTGGCTGCACTACCCAAGTGACCGTAAAGCGAGGTTTAACTGTAGTTCTGATTACCTGCACAGCGAGCGACAGTTGTGACTCGAGCACAGCCCTCTGAGGTGAAGGCTCCTGCCTCACTTTCGTCCGTTTCGGTGTCGACGTCATGTACTCATCTGACATACAAATAAATGTGCATTAGTCAAATTACCCTAGCACTGCATGAGAGAAAAGGCACTTATTAATATCTTCTAGTTAAAGCGGCCTCTATATCAAAGAGGTTCGATAGCTGCAAAGTTACTATATAATTCCAAGCTACACTATTACCATATAATGTTAAGTTGCAAGTTAGCATATGCTCATCCGCAGGCGGCTGCTTACATGATTAGCCACAAGCAGTCAGTTTTATGTTTTTGATAAATCTTTTATGTACTCAGAGTGGGGGACAGAAGAAGAAAACTTCAACAAAGATGGGAGAACTGTGTGGAAAGATTTAGTGTGATTGGGAGGGGCAACCGTGAACAAGATGGGGTGGTAGAATACAGATGGCAGTGAAACAGGATCACAGAAACAAAAATCAAAGACCAGCATCAACACCAGCCTGACCCTGCACATCAGGTACAACAACATGTACACATCAGGTACAACACGTACACATCATAATCATACCATAGACCAGTGAAATCAGCGACTTGATTATTTGCTTAAGGAGCTAAAATGACATTTTTTTACAAAAATACTCAAAATGTGATTATTCTGTATTCTGATAGCATTGTATGTTTGCTATTAATAAAGACCTCTTTTATAACATTTACATACCTCTAAGTAACTTATATTCATGGATAAAGTAAGCTTCTGTCATGTGATAAATCCCATTACAGAATCTTTTACTTTAGAAGTAACAATGCTACATTAATTACATTTTGACCGATGTGTTCCTTGCTAACTTCTCTATGCAATGTCAAGGAGATATTTTTTACTTTCTTTTTAGTTATATGCTGAACATTCAGATTGTAATAAAAACTATGGATTCTTTACCAACATATTTTTAAATATTAAATAATGACAATAGATAGAATATCTTTTCAACATTTCATAGAATGAGGTGTTGTAAATAAGACCTAGAAAGAATTACATTGATTACTGCATTATTTGAGGAGCTACAATGTTTCCAAATTATGCTATATTTCCCTATCCAGTGGCCATCTTTGATTGTTGCCACAGAAACGGGGGGTCTGGCAATTTTTTTAATATACAGTATTTTATTCAATAAGCTATATGCTACAACTTGGGCACAAAACATTGCATTTAAAAAGATGTCCTATCTAGCTGCCATATCATAGTGATATGATCAGACATATACATTCTACCCACCAACATCTGCATCAGTTTCGTCGCTTCCACAGCCCTGTCTCCTGGTGGTGGCTTCGGATGTTACTGCCTCTTGGTGGCCAGTTAGAAGACTAGAATCGCCCACGGTCACCGTGGTGCTACAGACAGTGCCCATGATGCTCGTGGTCACCGTTGTGTTGCTCTGTGTTGTTGCCATGGTTGTGGTTGCCGTGGTGATGCCCAGAAGACCCGTGGCAGCGGCGCTTGTCACTGAGACAACATCACTTGGGTCACGCGCTGAAGCAAACCATCAAATTCATGGATTTATATAAACTGATATAATTGTCAGACTTATCTAGATTCATACATTTAATAGATCACACTAACTAATGCCATGTTCAAACTGAATAGTTTACCCGGTCTCACTTTACACCAATCTATCATGTACAAGACTGGTCTATTACCATATGCAGCTACATAATTGTTGTTAAATTAAGTTTAACCGGTTTATCTATCTGGTCTAACTCAGTGTAAACACAGCTTTAACATGTTTGATATTAACGAGCTATCAATTAGGCACTGGCCTTACAGGAGCAACTGCTTTATTTCACAGCAAACCTTATATTTGTAACTATCATACATATATGGCATATCATAAATGTAGCAGCTTCCAACTCTTACGTAAGGCACATTCAAACTGCCAGAGAGCCACTGTATTGTAATAATATTTAACAGTTTTTCTAGAGTTCCTAAATCCTCAGGAATTCAAGCTCAGAGGCACAATAAACCAGAATCGATAAACACAATATCATGAACAGGACATACAAGTCATCATCACGTGTGATACGTCTAGCCCCACACTACCAGCAGAGACACAACTGTACATGCTTCTGAATGTCGTCTTCAAGTCAATATGAGTGTACAAATAAAATGGGCCAAGAGGCCCTGAAGTCCTTTGGACTATATTGTGAGTTTTACCATTAGAAAGCAGATAAAATAAGCTCTGAAGTTATATTGACAAATTATAGTTGTTTGATAACATTTACTGTATGTGGCATATGGCAAAACATTTCCCAACAAATTAAAATTTGTGTTGCGTTTTGTCACTACTTTTCACCAGACATTTTCTCCATGAAGGAGGCAACATCTCAATGAGCAAGTTGATTTTTTTATACACCATTCTCCCCTGAAAACAATGGTATAAAACTTGTTCACGTATCTTGGATAATTATTTCGTTATGTACAATCCTGTAATAACACTACAGGGAGTGCGACTAGTGTAGTGGTTAGCACATCCGCCTGGCATGCCAGTGCTCCGAGTTCGAAACCTGGACCGAGCAGGCATGATATTTGGTGTCAAAACCTGGCTCTCAACATTGGGGACTGTGTATCCCTCATGACTTGGAGATCATGTTAATGTCGGTCCCATCTCAATTTGGGACATAAAAGAACCACTGAGGATGACAAGCACCCTGGCAACGACCACCCTCAGTGCCAGCATATAAAGGTCAGTTTGACGATAATGTTCTGAAAAAGGCTGACTACCGGTAGTTGAATGAGACTTCATAAGACCATTATATTGTAACCACAATAATACAGACTAGTCAGTTAATAGAATGTTGCAGAGCGATGGAAACAACTAGAACACCCTACGCAAAAGAACAGAATGGCAGCGTGTGGCATCACGGAGTGGATTTATGCAAATTTTTGAAATATCTTGGGTCTATTATGTCTATTTTTGTGTTTCGTTTCTTATATCAAATAAACCATCTAATTAAAGTAACGAATTTGGTAAACATTTCGATGTAAATTTATTTCTGAAGCAGTTTACCTTCGTTGAGAGTAACATTAAGTTTGTTGCTGCTGAAAATGTGTCACGGCACGAAGTGGGCGAAAATAGGTGCTGTTGTCAGTTCATTCCAATTCGAAGCCTTCAAAGTACATTTTCACAGATAAATATTGCACCAATTAGCATGCCCGTGCAAATTATATTGTCTATCCACTTGCCTGCATTCTTGTTATCACCAGTATGAAGTAAATTAGCAGAAAAATTGTAAAAATTTGACAATGTTTCATTGTTTGCGACTTGTCCACCATCTTTGATTTGGCGAGTCCTTCGTGTTTCCCAATGACGGTAAGATACTGACATCATTCAATGTAAAAATTTTGCATTTTGGGAGGCCCTGGGGGGGGGCCATTAATTAGAACGATTGAAGCAAATACAGACTTCTTGTGTATAGTGGCACTACCACATGGAATGTCAATACCAAATTAGAGAAAAAGTTACTGCAGAGTTTTTTAGAAAATAGGCAAAATGTGAACATTTTGCATTTTGGGGGGCCCTGAGGTGCCCTTATAATGATTAAATTAAATACAGATTTCTTGTGTTTTCCTAACGAAAAGTAGTCCAAACAATGCAACTTAGTCCGACAATATTGGTCCTTTTTTGCCATCTGCGTCAAATTCTGCTGGCTTTACCTTGTTCACCACTGCTATTTGCTGCCCCCGATTCACCTATAGAATTTTTTTTCTGATGACTTTGCAATCAGATCTACAAAATCACATGTATTTGTTTCTATTAATGCACATTTAGTTCCATATTTAATTGAAATGAGAAATGGCTTGTTTTCTTTATGAAATAAAGCCACTTTTATGTTAGTATGTGCCATAATGGTCACATTATTATTCACACATACGCACACACACACACACCACACACACACACCACACCACACACTCAGAAGCATGTACAGTTGTGTCTCTGCTGGTGGTGTGGGGCTAGACGTATTATATGTGATGATGACTCGTATGTCCTGTTCATGATATTGTGTTTAATGATTCTTTTTTTTTTTGCCTCTGCGCTGATACAATAGTATGATGGTACCCCGGGTCATTTATTTTTAAGGAGTAACTTAGTAAAACAATATCAGGACCAGCTGTTTCTGAGCCAGCCAGTCCGATTGACTATCTGTCAGCTAAAGCCATTGTGCATCTTGTGTATAGTTTTATTTTATCTCAGCACCAACCTGTATTTGCTCTTGTTGTGACAGCCTGTGTCGTCACCGTGCCCGTCAATGCGCTGGTGACTACCTGTTGCTGTGCGATGTCCGGCAGTCCAATAGACACCAGTCCGAGCAGCTTGAGGAGGCGATCTGTGAGGAGCTGACTGCGCCGCACCACGGGGTGGGCCAGCATTTTCATGAGCTGGCCGACGGGGGACGTCTCAAAGCTCTGCACCAACGAGTCCATCTCACTTGCGACATTGCCTGAGCCGACGCTGTGGGTCTTCAGCAGGTATTTACCCTTCTTACTCCCACTCATCCCGTCCAGCCGCAGCAACAAGTCCCAGAAGTCTGTATCGGGAGGCGACGTCACCGCCGACGCCTGTCGACTCGATGACGGCCGCCCTGACGCAGTGCTTTTTACAGCATGTGGCACTCTGTCTTTGTGGTCGGAGTCTGTCTTCTCTGCGGTGCCACCCCCCACTACTTCCTTGGTCCTCGGCTGCGGCAGGAAGTAGCTGGGGAAGCTGCGAGCGAGCGAGATGAGCGTGTCGAGGACGTGGCGACAGATCACCGGTGCCGCCTGGGCATGGACCGCGACATAACTGTTTGCAGCACCCGTTGAATGTTTCTTGCCGACAGGGTTCGCACTGGTGCCGCGGTGGTGTATTTGGAACACGTTGGCGCGGCAGCCGAGGGCAGCATCGAGACTGATGGACAGCCACGAGAGCGTCGCCGCGGTCGAACGCATGTCTGCCGCACTCAGCTTCAGCGAGTCGGTGCCAACATTTGACGACGCCTTCCGTTTGAGCCGTTCGACACTCTTGTCGTCGCTGCTCTCACAGCCGCCAGCTGTCTCTGCCAGCTTACATTCACTAGTCCGGTGGAGGATGGAAAGGAGAGACTGGATGATCCACGTTCGCGTCGGGCCGTGGTAACACAGGTTGCGCAGCACACGATGCAGCCGACTAGTGTTCATTCGCGGCTCGTCAACAAACAGCAGCACCATGAGGCAGGTGAGTGCCTCGTGGTCCAGCAGGTGGCGCCCTCGTAGTCGCACAGTGTTTGCGTTGGACGTCGTCGGGATGCGACTGGTGCCCCAGCCCCACTGTGTGCCACGAGCGTGTGACGGACGGATCATGTAGCGCGTGGGGCCCAGTCTGCCACCACCCCCTGCAAGGTACACCAACCATCAAACACATGGCAACTGAGAACATAGCAAGACACACATCAACCATCAAACACATGGCAACTGAGAACATAGCAAGACACACATCAACCATCAAACACAGCGTAACTGAGAACATAGCAAGACACACATCAACCATCAAACACATGGCAACTGAGAACATAGCAAGACACACATCAACCATCAAACACATGGCAACTGAGAACATAGCAAGACACATATCAACCATCAAACACATGGCAACTGAGAACATAGCAAGACACACATCAACCATCAAACACATGGCAACTGAGAACATAGCAAGACACATATCAACCATCAAACACAGCGCAACTGAGAAGATAGCAAGACACACATCAACCATCAAACACAGCGCAACTGAGAACATAGCAAGACACACATCAACCATCAAACACATGGCAACTGAGAACATAGCAAGACACACATCAACCATCAAACACATGGCAACTGAGAAGGTAGCAAGACACACATCAACCATCAAACACAGCGCAACTGAGAAGATAGCAAGACACACATCAACCATCAAACACAGCGCAACTGAGAACATAGCAAGACACATATCAACCATCAAACACAGCGCAACTGAGAACATAGCAAGACACACATCAATCATCAAACACATGGCAACTGAGAACATAGCAAGACACACATCAACCATCAAACACATGGCAACTGAGAACATAGCAAGACACACATCAATCATCAACCATCAAACACATGGCAACTGAGAACATAGCAAGACACACATCAACCATCAAACACAGCGCAACTGAGAAGATAGCAAGACACACATCAACCATCAAACACAGCGCAACTGAGAAGATAACAAGACACACATCAACCATCAAACACAGCGCAACTGAGAACATAGCAAGACACACATCAACCATCAAACACATGGCAACTGAGAACATAGCAAGACACACATCAACCATCAAACACAGCGCAACTGAGAAGATAGCAAGACACACATCAACTATCAAACACAGCGCAACTGAGAAGATAGCAAGACACATATCAACCATCAAACACAGCGCAACTGAGAACATAGCAAGACACACATCAATCATCAAACACAGCACAACTGAGAACGTACCAAACATCAAATACACGGCAACAGAGAACATACGAAGACAAACATCAACTATCAAACACACAGCACCTGAGAACATATCAAGACGCACATCAATCATCAAACACACTGCAACTTAGAACATACCAAGACACACATCAACCATCAAACACACTGAAACTTATACAATTTTTTTTTAGTAACATACCAAGACACACATCAACCTTCAAACAAACTGCAACTGAGAACATATCAAAACACATCAACCATCAAACACACTGCAACTTAGAACATACCAAGACACACATCAACCATCAAATAAACTGCAACTGAGAACTTATCAAGACACTCATCAACCATCAAACACACTGCAACTTAGAACATACCAAGACACACATCAACCATCAAACACAGTGCAACTGAGAACTTACCAAGACGCACATCAACCATCAAACACAGTGCAACTGAGAACATACCAAGACACACCAACCACCAAATACACGGCAACTGAGAACATACCAAGACATACATCAACCATCAAACACACAGCAACTGAGAACGTACGAAGACACACAGCAACCATCAAACACACTGAAACTGAGAACATACCAAGACGCACATCAAACATAAAACACACTGCTACTTAGAACATACCAAGACACACACCAACCATCAAATAGATGGCAACTGAGAACGTTACACGGCAACTGAGACCATACCAATACACATACCAAGCATAAAACACACTGCAACTGAGACTATACCAATACATACCAATCATAAAACACACTGCAACTGAGAACATACTAAGCCACATACCAATCATAAAACACACGGCAACTGAGAACATACCAAGACATACATCAACCATCAAACACACGGCTACCGAGACCGTACCAAGACACATATCAACCACCAAACACATGGCAACATAACAGTTTTACATACCTATGACTTTCAATCTAGACAATTATCGAAAAGTACTAATTCACATTGGTCTGAGAATTAGAATACTCTGTACGAATAGGTAAATGTTGATAATCTAGCACAACCCCTTACTAACAGAAGAAAATGCAGAGATTTTATCAGCAAGGCTACCTTTCTATTTCACGCATAATGTGAGGCTACTCTGCATGCTACCAAACCAAGTATAACTGTCATCATGCAAGTTGCTTTCAGATTCAATTAGGTTCTTGATTTCGAAATGTATATTATCTTTCTGAAACCTTATTACTGACAACAAGGAAGTTAATCAGGTCAACGCTGACGAAGGCATAGAGAGGATGCCGAAAGGTTCATCTAACCAAAGGACTCAGAAAGGTAACATACATTTCCAAATCAAGTAAAACTGAACAAAAATGAAGGATCAGGCGGGATCCACCACTCACCGGACTGCCTGAGGATGGCCGAGAGTGGCCCGGCTCCCTGAGCAAACAGTCGTTCCTGCATCAGTCGCTGGTGTCGCTCCTCCAGCTCGTGGCGGAGAACGTTCGCCTCGGCCACGAGTTCAGGTGGCAGCACCGCCACCATGCTGTCGTCCATGTCGGCGAGCACCTGTTGCCGTAATGACGGCGGCAGCGACTGGATGAAGCCGGCGGGATCGACCGGTACATCGGCACTGTCCGTGTTTGTTTGGACGGCGAGTCGCGCCTGCTCCGCTCGCTGCTGGGCCAACACCTACAGGGGCAGCACGTGTAGCATGTTGAGTGGATTAGCAGATAATGTGCAATGTAGTTCAATTATAAAGACCACGTAATTTTTTGAAAACTGAAAGCTGTATAATCATACAAAGAACTCGTCTAAAGAGACTAAGACTAAATATACATGATTTCAATACACTTACAAACATACCACCTATGACAACTACAAGGGTCTATTATCTCCAAGCCACATTATTCACATTAGACATTTAAAATATTGCCTTGTTCAAGAATGAATTCAGAATTTTACTCCCATGTTCTGTGATTACCTGCTGGCAGCAGGAACAGAAATCAACAAAGACTACAACAGGCCAAACTAGCATTGAGACTGCACCGTACCTCTTCCTGTATCGAAGGAGGCAGAGCTGCAAGGAACTCTGGGTTGACCTCGGTGATGCCAAGCGACTGTGCCTGTTGCTGCTGCTGCTGCGCCCTCTGGCGGATGCGCTGTAGACGCAGTTGTTCAGCAATCACCTCCTGCCTGATGCTGTCGGGCAGAGCCGCAAGGAAGGACGGATCAACCCCGTCAGGTACACTGGGTTCTGTAGACAGCAGGCATTCGGACATTACAACATGCTCTGTGAATCCAGATTGAATAGAAGCATGACACTTGATTCAATCACATAGAGAGTGACAGGCCCGTTCTTAGCCAGGGTTGCAAAATTTTCCAATTTACCTGTTCTCATTTTTTTATTTTCCAGTTATCCTCATGAAAATTGTTACACGTGCATTGATCAAAGGTGTCGGAACAAGGGCAGATCCAGAGAGGGTCGTCTGGGAGAGGGGGGGGGGGCAAAAACCTCCAATTGCACCCCCCTTGAGACTTGCCGAAAATCCCCAAAATATTGGGTGGGCTGAGCTGGAGCTTCAGCACAAGCCCGCTGTCAGTTCATGACATATCGGAAGACCGGGAGGGTAAATAGTTATTTACTGAGGAAGCATTAAGCATAGACCAGCAGGAAGGTCTATCCTCACAAGGAATAGCTAGAATATGTTCCTATTTTTAGTATGCTATAAGATTATATGAACTATTGCAAAAAGGGACAGCTGTTCGACTTTGTTTGCCCGACAGTGCATCCAAGAGTATGTATCAGTAAACGGCCTTTCCCAGCATGCATCACAACTCACCTGATCCAGCGGTTCCACTTGAGGTTGTCGTTGCCGATGTCGTCACAATCGTCGTATTAGCAGATGACGTTGCTACCGTACTTGATGACAGTAACTGTGACATTGTGGACGCAGCGCTATAACACCAAATAAATATGTTAAAAGTTTTACTACAATATTTAAAAGTGAACTGACATTTCAATTTTTTTTTATTTCAGATGTTGTTAGGTGCAAATCTGCCAACAGACCAATAACGAGAAATAACTTTGAAACAGGTGTTCAAAGAACAAGACCGAACATTTGAACATACACTGTTAGTTGCTCTGTTGACGACTAATGCCACTGTGTGTATTCAGGTACACTCAAGTGTGTACTCAGATGGTAACTGTTATTAGAACTGAATACAACCTTTTGCATTAACAGAATTCTCCCTACAAAAGTTTGTTTATGTTGCGATGCTTTCCAAGGGCAGATAGCACTGGTTGCAGCCAGCTGCCCAGGATAACATCGCTCACTTTACTCTTGCAGTAGTTCTCAGACACGGTCACTACATAGGAAGTGACCAGTCTTTATCTACTGCCAGATGAAGGCATCAGAAACATTTGTCTTACTGGTTATTTGATCACATTAACTGACAAATTGTCTTACTTATTTTGAAACTCCCCATAATATTCTGAAAATACATGCGAATCTTTAAAGTTCATTCAGAATGATTTACAAAATTTTAATATATTAAATATTACCGGAATCTTTACAAACTCACCTTGCTACTAATTCATGCAGACCCTGTGTGAGCAATGCCTGACTCGTGACGGTACTTGTGTGTGTAGCACTAGGAGGCGCAGTTATCCCTGCCACACTCGTCCTGGCTTGATTCGCCCGTGGTGTTGGTGTCGACATTGCTAACTCAGCTACCGGATTCAACACTGCACAGGAAACATAATGTGAGACAGAGAGAACAGTAGACAATGCAGAATGTTGGCTGGGGCTAATACACATCCTAAGCTGATTTACAACTTACACACACATGTACACAAATACTGAATGAGTGCTTATTAATAAGTAATTATTGTTAAACAGGTACTTATAAGTAACAAGTACTTCAGTGCCATCCAAGCATCTGCCCACACTACTCACCATCAGGGTTGTTTTATAGCAAATACAGGTACTTATAAGTAACAAGTACTTCAGTGCCATCCAAGCATCTGCCCACACTACTCACCATCAGGGTTGTTTTATAGCAAATACAGATATTAACCGACAACTACGACTGGTAATCTTGAATGTAATCAGTCAAGAGGTTCTAGTTATTGCCAAGGAAGCTGTAAGATAAGAAATAGTACTACTAGAAAACCAATACCTGTTTCTACCCAGAGAACACATAGTCTCAATTTATTTACTGATACAATAAATGTCTGTTTAAATAATGGGACCTTTCACAAACACAAAGAACTCACTGCTGGGCTGCTCGGCTTCATTCGAGCTTGATACCGACTCCATCGACACGACGACATCAGAGATATCAACCGAACGTGACGTCCCATCTAGTGCCGTCACTGAACGGTTCCGACTGAGGTCAGACAGGTCAATGGCGGCAGAGTCGTCAACTCCGGCTGAAGGCGCCGTGGTTGTGCTGGGGTACAAGTCAGTGACAGGTGACTGCATACGATGTCTCATACACGCAGCCTCAGCTCGCCGCAGCACGTCTGTGTCGAGCATTGCCGTCATCATCGCACTATAGAAGGAGGGTACAAAGAAAGATCACTGATAGAATGCAGCTTTGCTATGCCAATCAGGAGAATCTCCCAATATGTATTTTGGGTAATGTAAGTATATCTCCTCCCAAACACCGAGGTCCAGTCACTGCTTTCTATGCTCACTCACTAGACCAGCGGCCTCTCACCTACCAAATGGTGATATATTTTAAAAGGCAGTTATTTCAGGTTATTTACTGACAAACTTATATATAATTGTAAAAAAACACTGCCACACAAATTCTTCATAGAAACTGTGAAAACATCTCTACCAATTTCTACAAAAAAATTCTTTCGTTATTTTTACATCAATTTTAAGATATGCTTTTCTCGCAAAAATGACATGTTTCATGAAATGTTCGGCTACTCACCCTGTCACCCTGGGAGGTGCTGAGGGAGCGACAAGGGGTAGTGGCTGGTCAGGCGTGCTGGGTATTGTCACTGTCAGTGGAGATGTCATTGACAAAGCATTTGACAGATTTGCCGAAACTGTCGTAGTATGTGATGAGAGAGCACCACCTGAAATGGATATTTAACAATGTCATTCCTGTGTGGATCCACCAAACAGTAATGCTACCTTGCACTTCATTTAAACAATCACGAATCAGGTTCAGTTAATGTGATGTGAACAGTTATACAAAGCCGGCAAAATGTAATAATTTGTCTGATGTATCATCAAAACTATAACATATTTGCCAAAAAAATATGCACATCATAATTTATACAAGAGGTCTCCCTTTTTTGTGTGAAACAAGTCAAGAACGAGATGAGTGAAAAATCAAAGTATTGAGGACAGTGTGACATTAGGTAAAGTACACGTCGATTGTCACACATCACTTGCCCACACGTACACACCTGCTGTATTTGTAGAGGACACAATGGGTGTGGCCAGTGCATCGACAACAATTGCCGTGGCGATGGCCTCAGCGAGTGACTGTGTCGTCACTATACTGCTAGCTGCTGAAACACACCAAGCTGTCTCATCACATTCAACATAGGCTACATTACATGTCAAAATGTTCACAGGGGAACTTCTCGCATGACAACCAAGACGGGCATCTAGTCATCAACCTCTCACGTGTAGAATACCAGATGGTTCTTACTTGAGATACTAGTATGGCTTCCAAAGATTGCAGGATGGAGCATACAATAAGATTGCCTACTATGTGTGCCACAACCTGCAGGTGTCTTTATCATGTACAAATTCTAGTGACTGCGAGACACAAAAGACTCTGAAGCAGATGTCCATCAGAATCTGAGCACACAGATCAGAGCTTTCACAGAATGGTGTAGCCTACTTTGTGGAGTATAGCTTATTTGTCTCCACTACTTCAAAAGATTGTGCCACAATTGCACATTTGCAAGATTGCACATTTGTATACATTTTTGTAATGTTTTCATATGCATTATCTATGAGTTATTGAAACCTGCAACAACAATCAAACAATAGCAAGTGACTATACATTCCAGAAATTAGACTTGAGATATAGTTGTGCAACATGCTGCACTGACCTATCACTTGAGGTGTCGCCATGGGAATACTTGTTGGTGTATCTGTACTGATAACCTCTCCCTCATTCAACCTTGGCATAGCAACGCCTGCAGTTGCCATTGTGTCAATATTACTCTCAGCATCTCCCTGACAACAAACAAATCACATTTGTTGAAGAAAAAGAAACAGTAACCGAAGCTTTTTTCTCAATGTTAAAATGTTGTTTTGTATTTTATTTTTCAATTACAATTAAACATTTGAACACACATATTTCTGTCAGTCAACTGATTTAAAGAAACAAATGATATGCTGCAAAAGGACTTCAAAAACCTACACCATGCTCGACAGTAATATAGCCTGTAATGGCCAGACTTGCACTGTCAGTACTTAGAAAAGCTCCAAAGTTCACATTGGCTTGGAGAATATACAAAAAGCTCAATCGTAAAATACATATAAACCTTGATTGGAAATTTACATAAATCTGGCTAGGAAGAAAATACACACAAAAAAGGTTCAGAAAATACACATAAACCTGGCTGGGAATGTAAATGTAACCATGGCAACATTGAACCTTCACTCTGACCTGCAGCCGGGCGGTCCTGTTGGCCGTCCACACGAGACTGTCCGTGGCCGCCCCACTGACGGCAGCGGTCACTGCCGCTGACTGGATGTGGTCGAGGGCGGCGGTGACCTCTGACATCGACCCGTTCTTCTTCTCCCTCCGCACCTGCTCCTCCGCGGCCAGCTTGTGTCTCTTCTCCCGTCTCTCCGCCAGCTCCTTGTCCCGGTGCTGTTCCAACTCGTCTATGATGACCGGCTTCAGCACTACAACAAACACAGCCAGTTAGTGGCTTCAGCACTACAACAAACACAGCCAGTTAGTGGCTTCAGCACTACAACAAACACAGCCAGTTAGTGGCTTCAGCACTACAACAAACACAGCCAGTTAGTGGCTTCAGCACTACAACAAACACAGCCAGTTAGTGGCTTCAGAACTACAACAAACACAGCCATTTAGTGGCTTCAGAACTACAACAAACACAGCCAGTTAGTGGCTTCAGAACTACAATACCCTCACACATCTGGTTAGCTCATTAGTGGCTTAGGAAATATATCTAACATATATAATAATAGAAAATTTAACCCACCCATACACCATAACAATAATATTTGGGGCACTGTATCTGTTGTCAACAACAAATGACTGTGTGGTTTGGAGGGCCATGACTGTCAACGTCTGTGATGCAGCATTTAGAAGAATACATGTTGTTAATGTGGTGTAAGGGAAACCAATGGCTGCAAGATTTGAAACAGGGATACTTCTCAGAACCTTTCCATTTTTGATAATTTAAATGGACCCAGGGGAAATCCACCAACTGACGTGGATTTTTTTGGATTAAAATTGTTTTATTTATAAAGCTCCAAAGTACATTTAGTAAATAACGGAATGTTACTAAGAAATATATGATCTATTTTCTTACTAAACAACATACAAATAACATCTCTCTTCCATCAATGTACATCCACAAATATCTACTAAATCATGAAAAGTATCAACGTCAAAAGTGAAAACAGAAATGCATGCATTTTCAGGAGTTGCTGGTTGATGTTGCGGTGCTTTCCAAGGGCAGATAGCACTGGTTGCAGCCAGCTGCCCAGGATAACATCGCTCACTTTACTCTTGCAGTAGTTCTCAGACACGGTCACTACATAGGAAGTGACCAGTCTTTATCTACTGCCAAACAAGTTACTTCTCCACAACACATGAAACAACATCAAATGTACTCAAAACAATGACATTACTTCTCCACAACACATGAAACAACATCAAATGTACTCAAAACAATGACATTACTTCTCCACAACACATGAAACAACATCAAATGTACTCAAAACAATGACATTATGTCACACTTCTCCAGAACACATGAAACATGCCATTGTATAGCCTGAACCAGGAGACACTGGTTGATGTTGCGATGCTTTCCAAGGGCAGATAGCACTGGTTGCAGCCAGCTGCCCAGGATAACATCGCTCACTTTACTCTTGCAGTAGTTCTCAGACACGGTCACTACATAGGAAGTGACCAGTCTTTATCTACTGCCAAACAAAAGTTACTTCTCCACAACACATGAAACAACATCAAATGTACTCAAAACAATGACATTACTTCTCCACAACACATGAAACAACATCAAATGTACTCAAAACAATGACATTACTTCTCCACAACACATGAAACAACATCAAATGTACTCAAAACAATGACATTATGTCACACTTCTCCAGAACACATGAAACATGCCATTGTATAGCCTGAAGCCAGGAGACACTGGTTGATGTTGCGGTGCTTTCCAAGGGCAGAAAGCACTGGTTGCAGCCAGCTGCCCAGGATAACATCGCTCACTTTACTCTTGCAGTAGTTCTCAGACACGGTCACTACATAGGAAGTGACCAGTCTTTATCTACTGCCAAACAAGTTACTTCTCCACAACACATGAAACAACATCAAATGTACTCAAAACAATGACATTACTTCTCCACAACACATGAAACAACATCAAATGTACTCAAAACAATGACATTACTTCTCCACAACACATGAAACAACATCAAATGTACTCAAAACAATGACATTATGTCACACTTCTCCAGAACACATGAAACATGCCATTGTATAGCCTGAAGCCAGGAGACACTGGTTGATGTTGCGATGCTTTCCAAGGGCAGATAGCACTGGTTGCAGCCAGCTGCCCAGGATAACATCGCTCACTTTACTCTTGCAGTAGTTCTCAGACACAGTCACTACATAGGAAGTGACCAGTCTTTATCTACTGCCAAACAAAAGTTACTTCTCCACAACACATGAAACAACATCAAATGTACTCAAAACAATGACATTACTTCTCCACAACACATGAAACAACATCAAATGTACTCAAAACAATGACACTACTTCTCCACAACACATGAAACAACATCAAATGTACTCAAAACAATGACATTATGTCACACTTCTCCAGAACACATGAAACATGCCATTGTATAGCCTGAAGCCAGGAGACACTGGTTGATGTTGCGATGCTTTCCAAGGGCAGATAGCACTGGTTGCAGCCAGCTGCCCAGGATAACATCGCTCACTTTACTCTTGCAGTAGTTCTCAGACACAGTCACTACATAGGAAGTGACCGGTCTTTATCCACTGCCAGATGAATGTCTGAAAAAACCTGGCAATGTTTGACGACATGTCAACTCTTAACTAGAATTTATTATAAATTATTCCCAAAATCTCATTACTCTTGATCAAGCTAATTCAAATTGTTTTGCCAAATATTAATTGATATGAGCCTGTTCACTATTTTTAATATTCTGGCTTCACGTGTCTACGAGCAAAAACTTTGGTTTTGAATCCTTTCCCCAAAATAACCAGAAGTGAGCCTAATATCCAAGGAAGTGTCCTAAGAGCAGGCAGGGAGGCACCCACCGGTGATACAGTCATGCATGCTGTCGGCATCAAGCACTCGTGCCTCTTCTGTCCACCGACTGAGGGCTGCGGGTACATTTGACAGCATGCCTGAGTTACTACCCTCCGCCTCGAAGAATGAGTCCTACAATGAAAGTGCCATATAGTTACATACATAAATTCCACTGCATAAAAAAATTTGTGTCATACCATTTAGGTGATAGGAACCTCCCCGTTCTCATGTCAGTGATACAAATAATTGGTATCCAGTTACATGGGAATACAAAAAATGTATATTCCCAGGATGATTAATTTTTCAGATGCTTACGGTGTCTGAAAACAGGGTGTCCAAATGCATATGGCTAGTGTGATGTTGATAATAATAAGTGAGAAAGATGCTGCAGGTTACTGTCTGTAATAAGTCCTCATTTGTTAATGAACTTTATAAAGCACTACATGCTCACGTAAAGCCACTGTATAGTTTCATTATCTATACCCTGATTTTGACCTGCTTAAGGGTAGCCGCGCCCCGAAATATGATCAAAAAGTCGGTTTTGAGATGCTGTCATTTTCCGATAGATTGACATATCATACACCTTCATGTAAAAGCATTTTCCAATATTTGAACAATAAATACCTATATTAGTACACTTTGTGACATGCCCCTCTTTCTTCTAGAACCGAAATGAGTCTCGCAGCCATTTTTAAATGTCCAATAATCTCAAAAAAGATCGTTCGATTCCAGGCACATGCCGATTATAAAATCCGCCATATTTGATATCATCTTGTCCGGAAGTTTACCTGCTTCCCGGATATAGCATCCTAGTTAACCTAGACTATAATACTAAGCCTCTATCTGGAATTAAATTTATGTGACCGTTGACCAAATAAGGGCAGGTTACGCTATTTCTGGCTCATTATAATATCGCGTAGACGAAACATCCAATGAGCGCATGCGGTGTATGGATGACCGCATCATCAACCAATCAGCGCGGCTTCCGGGTTCGCGTAGAATAGTAAACAAGATGGAGTCAAGTAAGAGAAAACGAGTAACGATGACCGCATTTGGCAAGAAAAAGAGACACAAGAATAAGTCTGGAGCAGGAAGACCACGTCAGACAGGTTTGTAAATATACTTTGCACAATCGTAGCAAAGAAAATCTTAGTTTATCATCTTAAAATTACCGTAAATGGACAATGTAAAGAATGGCGATCATGACTGCTTGGGAAGACCACGAAGACAAGGAAATGATCCGTATGACGTAGGCCTCATAGCTTAGCATTTAACAATAAGTGGGCGAGTTATATTATTATAATAACATCTATTACTATGTGACATTATTATACCTTTGATTATTTTAATAAAATATGCTTCTTTGAGCATTTTGGTTCACAAACTGTTAGGCAACTGAACTCAGATTCTCTAGATTAGACATTAGTCTGACTACTCAGTCTACTGTCTCCTACTAGTGAATGTAATCAGTGACAGTGGTAGTTGTACTATCTAGTGATATATAAGCATGAGTGCATTTAATAATAGTCTGCTTTCACTGTTTCAGCGCCAGTTGAAGAGGCATCGGTGTCTTTGACTGATTTGCAGTCCACGTCTGCCAGTCGGCAAAAGATTGTGTTGCTGTCTCCTCAACGTGACACTTCTGAGACTGCATCCACGTCCGACTCGGATGGCCACTTCGTTATACTACATATGGACAAGCTGAATGATCTGCTGAAGCCGCTTGCGTGTCCACAGTGCAGTCAGGCGAAGTTACGTGTGACGTCAACCGACATGAGAGGATATGCTGTACACCTACTACTGGCATGTGATAGCTGCAACGCGACGCTGTCCAGCGAGTTCTTGTCACCACAGCTACCAATGAGTGACAACCCGATACGACAGCCCTACATGATCAACCGCCTTGCTGTGCTGGCAGCTCGTGAGGGTGGCATCAACCAGACCGGCTTGGTGAGGCTGACGACACTGATGAATGTCAAGGGTGGCATTCATCATAAGACGTTCAGCAGGATCTCCGACACGATCCAGCAGAAACTTGTGTATGGGACGGCCTACAATACACTGCTGGAGGCACACAGCATAGTTCACCGCGTGCACAGGGACGTCTACGGTGAACACGACGGGCCATTGAAGCTGGCTGTCAGCTATGATGGCTCTTGGAAAACCAGAGGTTTCCATTCCCCGTTCGGTGTGGGATTTGTGATCGAGATGTTAACGGGACTGGTCATTGACTACACCATCCGATCCAAGTACTGTGTAGAGTGTGAGCTTGTGGGGAAGAAGCTGAAGGGAGATGAGAGAGAACAGTGGCAGCAGTTGCACCAAGACCACTGTGACGTGAACCACACTGGCTCCAGTGGTGCAATGGAGACTGAGGCTGCCAAGATCATGTGGGGAAGGTCAGTGGACCTGATGGATGCCCAGTACACCTCCATCCTGGGCGATGGTGATGCTGCTGTCATATCGGCACTGAACACTATGCAGCCATATGGCGCTCATGTGGCTGTAGAGAAACAAGAATGCATCAACCACATGAGCAAGCGCATGTTCAAAGGACTCGAAAATGACCGCCCACGCAAAAGAAGCCCACATCAAGGCCAAGCAGACAGCCACAACATCAGTGACCACCAGCCTCAGCGGAAAAGGAAAGTTGACAGCTGTGAGAATGAAGAAGTGGTCGCAGTATTACAGAAACGCCATCGTCAAGAACGCGCCAGATGTTGAAGCGACACGACACGCGATCTGGGCGATCTTCTTTCATAGCGTCTCGACAGCCGAGGATCCTCACCACTCTCATTGTGATCCGGAGTAGTGCTTCTTCCAGCAAGCCACAGCCGAAGGGTTGGACCCTGAGCAGAAGAGGAAGGAAGGCAAGCATGACCCACCCCTTCCGAAAGTTGCATCTGAGAGTCTGGTACCTCTCTTTGAGCGTTTAACAAAACCTGACTTGTTGGAGCGGTGCATGTCGCTTGGCACCTCCAATGCGAATGAGTCATTACATTCAATTATTTGGAGGAGAGCACCAAAGGCAGTCTTCTGCTCCAGGAAGACAGTGGAGATTGCTGTTGCCATGGGTATCGTGCAGTTCAACAAGGGCGCACAAGTCCTGATCGATGCAACGGCGGCCATTGTGCTCCAGGCTGGCCCGAGTAGCCAGTTGTTAGAGCTGGCGGGCAAGATGGAAAAGACTCGGCTGCGCAAGTCAGATACAGCAGCCAAACTTGAGAGTAAGTCAAGCAGAAAGAGAAGATCTCTGCTCAAGCTACAGGCCGAGGCGAAACTGTCGGAGGAGGGTCACCTGTACAACCCTTATGCCTGGTAGACAGTGCACACAAACTCTAACACTACCCATGAAGCAGCCGTGGCTAAAATAAAAATGTCTTGCCAATAGTTGTGTTTGTTCCTTGCATAGCTCCAGTACATAGTTACATTCAATGTTATACATTTAAGTGATGATTTTCTATTATACTTTCTGTTATACATTACGTTTTAGTTTTTGTCGTTTTCTCAAAATGTAATTTTTTGATATTTGTCAAGTTTATGAAAATTATTTCCAAAAAACTACACAAGATAGAGACCTGAAATTTTCACCAGTTGTTCCCACATATATAACCTGTCAGATAAGATTGTTTTGAACAGTGTAGCTCAATATTGAGAGTTGGCAGCCATGATCCAGTCAGCCAAGTCGTTGTCTAACCAGACATCCCATCTCATAGTGGTCATAGAAATCAGATATCTTATACCAAAACTACCTTATCTGACAAATAAACATTCCAGCAAATGATTCTTGACAATTGCACAATCACACATACGTTATGTTGCTTGGAATAATTTTCGTGGTCGGACCCCCCCCCCGTCTCACTACAAACAGTTATTTTCATGGCAATATACACATGCAAATGAGTCCAAATTCCACACATCATGTACTATTCATAATTTTAAATAGCACCCCAAATTTGGTTAAGATATGTTAATTATTAACAGAGATACAGACTATGGCCGTTTTCGGGTAGTGGCTACCCTTAAACTTGAGCAGACAACCAGATAGGTTCACTGCATAGGGTTATCGTCACAGTACTCGAGCATAACAGTATTTACTGCCAAATTAGCAACTATAATTACCTATATACAGCCCTAGCTGTAATTAAAAAGACTACGTTTAAAGTGGCGGAAACTAAGAAACTCACAAGAAACAAGTCCTCAAAAAGGTTGTCTTCACTGCGCGAGATGAAGTGGACGTCGTCGTTCATGATGAAATGAAAGCGAGGCTGTGCTCCGCTGAACAGCGTGTTGGTCAGTTGTAGCACGTTGGCTGCGCTCGGACCAAGAAGTCTGCAATCACACGAAAGATGGTCATTTCACCAAGTCCAGAGACACATCAATTATAAGCTATCATGTCTACTTCTTAGCATATGTTTGGCACTTCTCTGTCTGCTGGGAACTCATCATATCCATTTCACGATATGCCGTAATCGTTTAGGGCACAACTGTATGTCAGTGTATATATATATATAGCAAATAATTTGAAGAAAATTATCTGTTGTGGCAACAAAACACTATATTCTAATTCAAACTGAATTAGAATATAGTTTTTTCAATGACAATTAAATCACAAATTCTAATCATCGTAATAATAATAAGGTAACTTCTTTTGCGCCTAAATCCTCGGAAACCAATTCAGAGGCATAAAAGGGTTAGTCAATATCAGAATTGACAAGCCATATTAAAGTCGTCAACAGATGGATCGATACACCAGGGAGCTAAGGTGGATACGCAAGGTTATAAAGGTAAGTTATAGGGTACTACTATCTGATTTTCATCAAAATAAAACATTCTCCCTGCTACCACTTAATTACTGAGTGGTAGTATGCCCCGGTGTCCAAAGGAACAAATGTGGTTATACAGGTAAGCTGCAAAATAAAACAAAAGAATCAAACAAGCAAGTGTGGTGTATGCCAAATGTAAAGTACGATTCAGCATATGCCAGCATGCTTTATTTATGGTATGTAACAATAAGCTTAGTTTGACAGTATTTATCTGTCTTATTTTAAAGCCTTGTAATCCACCCCTCCACTCCCACCCCATGGTGAGATTACGGACGTTTATGTGTTTTAGCGCTAACACACAAACACAAACAACAACAAATATATAAAACTTATTTTCTTTTACACTCAGCCATTCCATTTTGACATATTAAAAAAGATTACAAGCAAGGCATTTCTACTGTTGTGGCTAGACTATGTGTGGCATAAAACGGGGCAAGAGGAAGACGATGATCAAGGTGGGAGGACTGTGTGGAGAGATTTGGCGGGATTGACAAGCGAAAGATAACGCAGGGCAGGAGATGGTAGTGAAAGATCATCGAGGGAAAAACAAAACAAACACAGAGGGGACCACAGGGTCCATACACTATGACAGATACCAAATTCAAGGCTATTTCAAGAAAGGGAAATTCAAGGGTCAGTGGGCAACTGTAGCCAACAGCAGTGCCTTGGATTATACAAAATAAGCAGATAAGAGAACCTTGAAGAAGGAAGAGGCTGGCCCAAAATGAACTGGCACCAGACCATCCAGCGAGATCTTCAGCGAGTGAACAGGAGCTGGAGGGACGTCAAAATGCTGACTACTGCTGACCGATCCAATTGGAGAGCGTTGACTGCCTCAAGCTTCGGACGACGCGGGAGCTTCTAAGTCTACGTAAGGAACCTTGATCTCAGGCCGAGATCGGCAGGGAATGCACTGGCTATCAGTGAATAAAGGCCAGCGACATGTGCAGAGCCTAATCAATGCTTTTCAAGGCTGCAAGCCAGAATTTAAAGATATCAAGGCCTTGAATTAGCCTTGGTGTAATTCAAGGTTATCAAGGATTTCAAGGCCCCGTACGGATCCTGGGACCAGTAACGAGACCAGCCTAAATCTGAACTTCGGGGAGAACGAGGAATGCAATAACATGACTATTGCAGTTGGAGGTGAGATGTGTTGGTTTGTGTTGACAACTGTGTCACGGTACACGTAACATTGCCAGTGCGTGTGTGGGAATCCAACCACATACCTCTGGAGTATGGCAGGGGTGGGGGGCATAGGCTGTTCCCCCGTGTAGTGTACATGTAGTGTCTGACGCCCTGGCGCCCCAGTATACCTGTAGGTGCCCCGTTGGCGTCCCGCACGGTGCACGCGTGCCGCAATAGCGCCACCAACATTGTGCGAGTCTGACTGGCGAATGAGCAGAGGGTGTGTGGTTGTCACGTTGCTAGGCGCTGGAGGAATCATTGGTCCTGGAAACACGGAAGACACATTCATGCAGCACTGACATTTTTATGTTTCTACGAGTGAGTTAAATAATGGTTAAATATTGAAAGATAACAGACTATCAATAGTCACCATAAACAGGATACCAATACTCAGGACACAACAGCGAAGGTTTCATAACGCTAATAATAATGAGGGGATGTAGTTGGTGAGGGAGGGGATGAGAATGACATAGGTGATGAGGATGGTGATGAAGGGAATGGTGATGATGAAGGGGATGAGGATGAAGGTGATGATAAGGGGATGAGGGTGAAGGTGATGATAAGGGGATGAGGACAGTGAGATACAGTATGAGGATGGTGTAGGGGATGTTGAGAATGTCAAGTCAGGAGAGGTTGATACGACTTACCTATCATCTCGCTGTTGTTGTCGGTGTCGTGGATGGAGATGGGAAGCTGGTAGGACCGTATCTGGGTACCTGCAATTGCTGTTACAGGCTCAATAACCATGGCAACACTCACAATAAACACCAACAAAACAGTACATTAAAAAAAAAAATGGGCCACGTGGCCCGGAAATCCTTTGGACTAATACATCTATATGTGACCCCGGCTGACCAAATGAGTGATAAGTCAGAAAAATTGTAACATTGTTTTCTTTCATTCTTGTAAAGGTTGGGTAGGGTGCTTTTACAGTTTCAAAAATTATGACTGCTACAAAAATTGGCGAAGTTATGGCACATTGAACATGATAGGGGTCAAAAAGTGAAAATGAAGAAAACTCCTGTTGAAGTTTTACATTATATATGCAAATGGATTGCATGGAAATATTACATACAGTGTGTATGTTATGTTGCAATGATACATTGGAAGTACAAATGTACTGCTACAAAAACATATCAAGTTATGCCAGATTATGTCTTCATGTGTAAACTAAGAGGACAGATTATTTGAGAACAAAAGGCACATTAAAGAAAATTAACTAGGCTAGACCAATACACAGATTTACAGCTGGCCACTCCACTCACAGCCTAGTAAGTGATCAGGGCAAAGTCCACTATCCAGTTACGTCGGTAGGGTGGCTCCCATGATAGCTGCATATAACTGTCTTAATGACTTTACAATGAATATTATATTGTAGTTTATGTGTTTATGATGATAAAAAAATACTGTCTGTCTGTTATAAATAGAGATCAGTGGGACTGTAGGAGGGAGCAGCAGAGAAACAGCAGGACAATTGTGCATTTTGGGGGGCCCTGAGGTCCCCTTAGAATGATTCAATCAAATACAGATTTCTTGTGTATAGTGGCAGTATCCTAAGATACATCTATGCAACATTAGAAAAAAAGTTACTGAACAGTTTTTTTTAAATATAGAGCTTTGGAGACTGGTAGGTGGTAATCTATCCTCTCAGCACTAGTGTTCACTGCCAACAACTGGATTCATCCTCTGTCCTCTAAAGTTACCAGAGTCACCACTGATTCACGGTCAAGTTGATTAGCTCAATGCACCAACTAAAACAATACACAACACTGTGACAGTGTCCAGAGTGAGGCCTAAGCAGTGTCCTTGAATTGCTGAATAGATCAATTAAACCTGCCAAGTGGGTGACATTGTGCACAAGTGTTCATTAACCCTTAGTGATTGTTCAGAACGCCAGACTGACCACATACCTAAACAAAGTGAATGTAATAGATGAAGCACAGGCAGTGTTCAGATAGGGGTATTGGTTGAATTGTATTTGTCTCGACGCAAAAGGCTTTATTGTGCCTTCATCGATTATAAGAAAGCATTTGATTTAGTAGACCGGTCCTCACTGTGGTCTAAGATAATTTCATGCGGTATTAATGGTAATGTGTTGAAAGTTGTATACAACATGTACAAAAATGCTAAATCATGTATAAAACAGGGCCAGGCTTTGTCAGCCTTCTTCTCATGTGATGTAGAGGTATGGCAAGGAGAAAACTTGTGTCCTTTGTTATTTGCTATTTACCTGAATAATTTTGAACACTGTTAGTCATAATTATAAGGGACTTGACATGGCAGCTGGTGAAATTTACAACCTTAGAGATGATGATGTAGAAAATGTATGTTCTACTATATGCTGATGACACTAGAATGATTCAATCAAATGCAGATTTCTTGTGTATAGCAGAACTATGTCAACTCTTCTAATGGTTGACATTTGGTTGTTTCAGGTGTCAACTATATTGTGAATCTGTAATTATTAGTCTATATTGATACAATTGATTTACATAGTACCATGTCTACACAAGGCATGGCAAGTGTAAACAGAACAGTAGAATGCATTTAATATAAATAAAGTGTAGGATATTTAACTCTATAGTTGTCCAGAATAGTGAACATCAAAATAAACACAACTTGCAATTATAGAAAATCAATAGTTTTGAAGATAGTTTAAAAATTTTAGGCAACTGTTCAGTCTAACAGGGGTCAAGTGTGTCTACTCTGCCTGGGCCCTGTGACCAATTAAAGATTAGTCAAGGTCTCAATGGAACAATAGCACTAGGCTGCAAAGTGGAGTGATGCCTCTGGCTTTCTGGCACAATAAACAAAATCTACTGTTGGGGGTGGTCTCAAGGGCCCTTCTCAAAACCACATCACTAGATATTGTAAAACTTTTGCACTTTGGGGGCCCCTTAGGTGCCCTTAGAATGATTCAATCAAATACAGATTTCTTGTGTATAGTGGCAGCACCCTAAGATACATCTATGCAAAATTAGAAAAAAAGTTGAAGTTTTTAAAAAAAATAGGCAAAATGTGACAAATTACCAGCTTTTTGGGCCCTTGGGGGCCCTAAGAATGATTCAATCAAATACAGATTTCTCGTGCATAGTGGCAGTACCCTAAGATACGTCTATGCACAATTACAAAAAAAAGTTGCTGAACAGTTTCTGAGATACGGCAGCTAACGGCGGACGGAGGACACAGAGTGATGGCAATAGTCCCTTGGACCTTCGGCCCAAAGGTCTAAAAACACTATTCTGGATTCTTTTAGATAGTTACATGACACAATGCCATGTTTCGCTAACTAAGCAGTCACCAACATACAACAACAGAGTAGAAATGCATGGCTGTTTCTGGTACTACTCACTTGTCTGCAACATTTCCTGCAGCTGTGCTTCGATGTCATCGTCATTCATTCCAAATGGCATGTCATCATCATCAAAGTCATCAAAGTCGATGTCATCTTCGTCAGCTTCCATGTCCGATCCCTCCTGTAACAGTTACCAATGTCACCATATGACAAGATGACCTGTGAGCCAAGCCTGGCACTTTCACAAAATATTTCTACAAGTACTACAAGTTTAAGTGACCTGTAATGGGCATTGGAACATTGAGCAGTGGACTACCAGTTGCTGCAGTTAACAGTTCCACTGGTACATGGAGAACACTGCAATCTAGCAGCTACAACCCACGTACTAGCAATCCTTGTCACTTCCCCCCATCAATATCCCTACATCATCATCTTCATCCCCTACTTGATTCATCATCTTCATACACTACCTCACCCTACTCATCCCCTCTCTCTACATTTCATAATATTCATCCCCTATCTCTACATCTCATCATCTTTATCCCCTATCTCTACATCCCATGACCATCATCCCCTATCTCACCATCTTCATCCCCTATCTCTACATCTCATCATTCCCTATCTCTACATCTCACCATCTTCATCCCCTATCTCTACATCTCATCATCTGCATCCCCTATATTTATATCTCACCATCTTCATTCCCTATCTCTTCGTCTCACCATCTTCATCCCCTATCTCTACATCTCATCATCTTCATCCCCTATCTCTACATCTCTTCATCCCCTATCTCTACATCTCATCATCTTCATCTCATCATCTTCAACCCCTATCTCTACATCTCATCATTATCATCATCTCATCATCTTCAACCCCTATCTCTACATCTCATCACCTTGATCCCCTATCTCTACATCTCATGACCATCATCCCCAATCTCTACATCTTCATCCCCTATCTCTACATATCATCATCCCTTATCTCTACATCTCACTATCTTCATCCCCTATCTCTACATCGCATCATCTTCATCCCCTATCTCTACATCTCATCATCTTTAACCCCTATCTCTACATCTCATCATCTTCATCCTCTATCTCTACATTTCATCATCTTCATCCCCTATCTCTACATTTCATCATCTTCTTCCCCTATCTCAACAACTCATCACCTTCGTTCCTTATCTCAACACCTTATCATCTTCATCCCCTACCTCAACATCAACCCCATCCCTATCACTTTGTAATCCATGTAACCTACCTCATCATCTTCATCCTCGTCTTCATCCTCATCACCCTCCTCATCATCCTCATCTCCCACCTCGTGGTCCTCATCTTCTTCCTCCCCTTCTGAGTCGTTCTCCTCATGGTCTAAAACAGACAAAACCTGTCACTTGAATGGCAAACAACAACCATCCACCCTCACCTCTAAATAGGCTCAAATGCTGCATACTTTTTTGTTGTATGTGCCCAATAGATGCATACAAAAATTCATGTATGTTTTCTAAATATTACAATTGGAGTACATTATCCAAAAAAAATTAAAAAATTAAAAGCATGTTTTTAAATCATGCCTCCGTCACCAACTCTCACAAATAGTACATTCATTACAAATGTCTCCATGACCTTGGGTCATAAACTTTGGATAAAAGACAACGCTATGTTGTAGTGTTACATTACATGTCTATATTTTTTTAATGTAATGTCTTACTCAGGGTTCATACAGACAACTAACAATTAAATTCAAGGTTTTTTTTAATCAAGCAAGCACACATTTCAGGAATGAATGAAGCAAATAAACAATCAATCACAGGACCCTTAGCCTTATATTCCAAAATTGGGATTCTACATTTAATATGTCCGCCATTTTATTTTATGCAAATTACTCAACAAATTATTCAAATTGTGGTAACTAATTGATAGCAATGAAACAGTTTATGCTGTACTATTGTAAACGTCATTACTAAGTTAATTACATGCTCAGAATAACAATTTCTTCACAAAAACATTGGGAATCCTCATTCAATATGGCCGCCATTTTGTAATAATTATGCTAATGATGCACCAATTTTGCCAAAAATTTGGGATTGAAATGAACTATAATGAAACAAGATATGTTACACTTTCTAATACCCTGTAAATATACTCTAAACAATTAATGACATGACATGAATTGCATCTTGTTACAGTCTATGATTCAACATGTCGGCCATATTATGCTAATTAGGTCATGAAATACGCAACTTAGGTCAACGAAAATACAAAAAATGAATTCCTCGTGTGAAAATACCTATATATGCAAAATTTGAAGTAATTACCTCAATTAATTACTTATCTGTTGTGAAAACAATGACAAAACTGGTAAAATAGGGGCACACCCTGGAAATACTGTGACCCTATTCTTTCTGTGTTATTTGTCATGTTCACCGTTCCAACGAAAACTCCTGGGGTAGTAACCTTTCCAACTTAATAACTTTGTAAGTAGTTGTCTGATTGTCATGAAATCAAAACCATTTACTTCAGAAGAAGAAGCTCCTTACATGCATAACAAAACATGTTTAGGTAACACAGTTTATATTTTTCATGTGGTAATGCTACTTAGAACAATGAGGGGGATCATTAGCCAAACATTCAAATAACAAATCAATCTTGACGAAGATGCTTAAGTTTTAACTGCCTGTTTATTACATACTGTAAATGAATCAGGAAACAATAACGTTCATTATATACTGTTGCTGTCAGTGTCACGTTAGTCTTTTCAGGCTTTTCACTCAACTGGCGAACTAAACATGTTCCTGGTGTAGCCAGCATGCGGCGCAGTGCTAATAGTGTTTTGCGGACACGTTGTTCTTGTGCGTCGCACTTTTAACATGACTGTCCAGCCTATATCGACCTCCATTCCCGATGTTGATGGATTTTGCGCAAAATCGACATCGCGCAGAACGAATGTTTCCTGTCGGGTCTCGACACACCCATTCTTTGTATTCCGCGATTGCCAACCATTCATCTGTAAATCTACAGTTTCCTTTCTCGGGAGCCATCGTAATGCAAATTCAAATCGACCGATAATATTTTCAACGAACACACTTTTGTCGCTTTCCAAAATGGCAACTTAATACCCGTATGATCGGTACTTATGGCGCTATCTAGCGGATAATTATTAATACAATTCTTGGACTTACTCCACGTGTTTTGTCAATCGCCTTTTAGTTTTGATGTTGCGACGTGGAATTTGAATCGCACATTTACTTTCGCACTTATTAAATAATTTCTATTACAATGACACGGCTGAGATATAATAGCTTAATTGCACATTTAAAGCAAAAACATGCATTTTAAAGGGTTTTCAAGGGTTTATTCTGAAAACGGGTGATAATCAAGGGTTTTTGATTACCCTTGAACGTAATTTCTAAATTAAAGAGTTTTTAAGGGTTTTCGGGGATCCGTGCGAACCCTGGTCTTACTGTATAGTATAGTTTAATTGGGCTAATTTAATTGGGTGATTTTCCCACAACTTATAATCTAATTTCCTGTCAAAAGAGTGCACTGATGCAATCACAACCAGACTTTCTGAGGCTATTCCACACATCTGTTTATTGGTGTATCAATGAGTTTTTTAATGTTTAATCAACATGGTTCTTCAAATATTTTTTTTTAATACTCTCACGTATGTGAATCGTTGTCACTCAATGTCACAAACTGCTGCATCATATTTCTCAGTTAGAATCTCCTTATCCTTTGAGCAGTAGACTGTAGCAGCATGACCAGTCCACACAAAAATGGGCCAAGTGGCCCTGAAGTCATTTTGACTAATACGTCTATATGTGACCCTGGCTGACCAAATGAGTGATAAGTCGGAAAAATTGTAACATTGTTTTCTTACATCCTTGTAAAGGTTTGGTAGGGTGCTTTACACGGTTTCAAAAAATATGACTGCTACAAAAATTGCCAAAGTTATGGAGCATTGAACATGGTAGGGATCAAAAAGTGAAAATTAAGAAAACGGCTGTTGAAGTTTTACATTATATATGCAAATGGATTGCATGGAAATATTACATGCACAACATTCAAATGTGGCACACAGTATGTAATATGTATGTTATGTTGCAATGATACACTGGAAGTACAAATGTGCTGCTACAAAGACTTATCAAGTTATGCCAGATTTTGTCTTCATGTGTAAAACTAAGAGGACAGATTATTTGAGAGCAAAAGGTAGACTCACTGTTTGACACAGTTTAAAACCTACAGGCAACTGTCCAGTTTAACAGGGTCTAGTGGTTTAATGCTGTCTGTTGACACAAGCTACTGCCAGTGACCGATTACACATTAGTCACAGTTTCCATCAAACAATAGCAGGCAGAGAATCTTAGCTCCACAGCTGGGTGTAATACATAACCAGAGCCACCACTGATTCATGGTCAAATAGATTAGCTCAATGCACCAACTAAGACAATACACAACACTGTCAGTGACAGTGTCCAGAGTGAGGCCTAAGCAGTGTCCTCATTGCTGAATAGATCAATTACACCTGCCAAGTGGGTGACATTCTGCACAAGTGTTCATTAATCCAAATGGATTGCGTGGAAATATTACATGCATGACATTCAAATGTGGCACACGGTTTGTATGTTATGTTGCAATGATACACTAGAAGTACAAATGTGATGCTACCAAAACATATCAAGTTATGCCAAATTATGTCTTTATGTGTAAAACTAAGAGGACAGATTATCTGAGAACAAAAGGTATCATCAGACACTGGGACAGTGTGACTGCTGCATGCCTAAATGGATGCAATGGTGCTTTGAAGTTAGTTCTTCTGCCAACTTTTCACACAAGCCTATAGGTTTAGTGGCTGCCAGCACACTACTGAGCCTAAACTACTATGCAGGTGTGAAAAACGTCCTCATGTATTTGAATTAGAGCCACTAATTAACTGTCCAAGCAGTAGCAGACCAGTTTTATTATAATAATCCACAAGTTAAGTGGCAGTGATCTTCCTTTTATCATTCATGTGATGTTTCTTGTTTATTGTGAGCAGAGTAAACAAATGGTTATCATACGTAGACAGGTACAGAAAGAAACTGACATTTTCTATAAAAAGAACACGTTTGCTTATCAATGGCATGTATTTCCTATTGTTGCCGTTTCTGCCGGGCAGAAACAGTTTCTGCCCGGCAGAAATCAAACAACCCTGTAGGTAATTATTAATCAAATGTGTTTTGGTGAATCATAGTTACAGATCATTAAGGGTTATGATGTTGACATGTTTACTGTTCACTTATTGCACCACGTCTTGCATTTAGAGGAATAATTATAATAGAAAATAAAATGTTATGGCACCTATTTTTAAATACATGCACTGATGAGAAACCGGGAATTACTTTTCTGTGGCCTAAAAATAACTAATTTCACAAACTTCTTGCTTATATAAAACAACTGCATAAAAATAGATATCCATGCAAGACACAGACTCCGCATGTGACATATGTTTTGGGAAGGGGAATAGCTACCCCAGTTCAGTTTCTAGCACAATATACAAAATCTACTGGTAGGGGATAGTCTCAAGGGCCCCTCTCAAAACCACATCAACAGAGTGTAAACATTTTGCATTTTGGGGGGCTGTGTCAGCCTTCTTCTCATGTGATGTAGAGTTACCACAAGGAGAAAATTTGTCTCCTTTGTTATTTGCTATTTACCTGAATGATTTTGAACACTCTGTTAGTCATAATTATAAGGGACTTGACATAGCAGCTGGTGAAATTTACAACATTAGTGATGATGATGTAGACATTTTCTTGAAAATGTATGTTCTACTGTATGCTGATGATGCTAGAATGATTCAATAAAATGCAGATTTCTTGTGTATAGTGAAACTACGTCAACTCTTCTAATGGTTGATATTTGGTTGTTTCAGGATGACCCCTTAAAATGTACGCCCAACTGTCCAGGGGTCTAGTGGATGCTGTCTGTTGACACAAGCCTCTGCCAGTGACCAATTACAGATTAGTCAGTTTCAATCAGGCAGTCCGCTCTCCACAGTGAGGTGTGGCAGATGTTGTAGGAAAAGGGATTAGCCAGATAGAACTGCTCCTGCAGTAGACAATTTAGTTAGCAAATTTAGCATTTTAGGGGACCTTTGGTGCCCTTAGAATGATTCAATCAAATACAGATTTCTTATGTACAGGTGACACTACCACATGAAATGTATATGCAAAATTACAGAAAAAGTTGAAGTTTTTGAAAAAATAGGCAAAATGTAATTTTTTTTTAACAAGTTTTGGGGTCCTTGGAGGCCCTAGGGAGCCCTTAGAATAATTCAATCAAATAAAGATTTGTCGGGCATAGTGACAGTGCCCTAAGATGTCTATGCAAAATTAGACAAAAAGTTGCGGAACGGTTTCTGAGATATGGCAGCTAACGCAGACGCAGAGTGATGGCAATAGTCCTTCGGCCCAAAGGACTAAAAATGTGATGTTCACATTTACCAGGTTATTTAAGCAATCATACTAACAACATGCAAATTAATTAATAACATTTTAATCAACTGATTTGGGTCACATCAAATTTCAAAAACGCTCATAGTTCTATATTTGATGTGCCCAAAGGGCACATGCACGTCTTTTTCCAGATCAATCCCTGTTGAAATGTACTCAAAACAATGACATTACTTCTCCACAACACATGAAACAACATCAAATGTACTAAAAACAATGACATTACTTCTCCACAACACATGAAACAACATCAAATGTACTCAAAACAATGACATTACTTCTCCACAACACATGAAACAACATCAAATGTACTCAAAACAATGACATTATGTCACACTTCTCCAGAACACATGAAACATGCCATTGTATAGCCTGAAGCCAGGAGACACTGGTTGATGTTGCGATGCTTTCCAAGGGCAGATAGCACTGGTTGCAGCCAGCTGCCCAGGATAACATCGCTCACTTTACTCTTGCAGTAGTTCTCAGACACGGTCACTACATAGGAAGTGACCGGTCTTTATCCACTGCCTCACCAAAACAGGCAACATTTAACCCTCTCGTGGTCAGAACGCCCGAATCAACCCGAGTATGCCTCACGGCCAGAACGCCCGAATCAACCCGAATACAGGGGCACATTTAAACTGGTACCGCGAAACAGTGTCATCCAATAACGGCAATTTATTTCGGCAGTTAGCATATAATAATATTGAAGTTTCACTGGGAAGCATCAAAAGTGAGAAATGACGGCGATTTCCGTGACTAAATAGCACCAACCACCACGCGGTTTTGTAGTCGAACGCAGCGACACACAATTTCCGGTCCCTCTTTTACGCCACGCAGTGAATATTTTAATGGTGATTTTCAGCCAATGAGATTAAAGTTTAACATTTGCTGCGGGCATAAACATGGAAGCACCCAGGAATTATTCCAAAACACGCGTCCGCAGGCGATTTCTACGATTAAATGCTAACTTTTGAGCGGTCTATTTTGTTGTAAAGAAGTATTAATGCGCCGCGCAACGAAGCGGGTGGTGTTTTTTAGCTTTGTTGTAATTCTCGACATTGTCATTATGTCGAACTCCAGTAATTCTGACTTTGATGGGATTTTCGAATCGAGTTTATAACGAACGCTGCCATCGAAGGGGAATGTTTTGTACTATGATTACGCATTTAAAATATAACACCAACTTAATAGTTCAGACGGGATGACGACTATGATCACAAAGAACGCCATTTTGTATAAAATTTTGAAAATACATGCACTCTGAAAAACTGAAATTATTTCAGTTTTATTTACCATAGACATTTAGTTAGTTTTCCATTCTGTAGCATAGTAATTTATGAACATTTCATACGCAGCATGTAACCGCTAATTATTAATGAAAAATATTTTTATAAATGAATTGTTGAAAATTATTTAAGTATTTTATTTTTGTCAAACTTTAGCAATTAATATTTGGGTAATAAATTGACATATATGTCACATACTTGGCTAGTTACACCAGGAATTAGTTCTTCAAATGTAGTGAAAATTTTACTTGAATCGGATCAAGAATTATTTATTTATTTGCATTTACAGCACATTCTCTCGATTTAATAGGATTCAATAACAGGCACATATTTGCATTAATCTGGCCTTGAGAGGGTTAATGGCAGTGTTTAGTAGGAATTTACCATCAATTATTGACTAATCCTGATTATTCTTGAGAAGTGTACCAAGAAATGTTTGCATATAGTATCCATCTTATCATTCAAATGTGTTTATTTATGCTATGAACTAATTTCAATCAAAACTACGTTTGATGATGACAATACATGCACGCGTGCATGTGTCTAGATGCATACAGATCATTCATAACATTCCTGTTATTGATCTCACAAGTAGTTGGATAAATAAACAATTCTGCCTGACCGAGTGAGGTAGTCCCCACCCTGAACTACTAGTTGTAATACAATGTTTTATTGATATATCCGACTGTTTTTTCGGTAATTTTTTCAATTATTATAAACGTTACTACCGACAACCCAGTGAGCCAATTTTCACAATATTTTCGATAAATTACTGTATTTAAAGCCGCACCCCAACTTTGTTGTCATCGTTATTATTTCGGCTACACACTACTGTAAATAAAGCCGCAGCTACAAATACAGTTTTACGGTACAAGTGTCATGCCACATGGGGGTCATACCTTGGCCGACGTCGTCCCCCTCATCCTCTGAGATCTCCTGGGTGATCATCTGTGAGTCGTGGGGGTCCATGTCCTCTGTCTCCACCTCCACGTCAATCACCACCCCGCCATCCTCACCCTCACCATGCTGCTCCATGCTCCGTGTTGTGTCCACTGCAACCATGGGAGAGAAGGTATCTTAGGGGAAAGAAGTTATCTTAGGGGAGAGTTCACACACGGCAGGTTGATAGGCTTATTTTTAATTTGTGCATATTGTGCAATTTTTTCTGCCCAACGTATGCAATGGATCATAAAAATATGGTGCACTTTTTGGCCAGACCCCATTTCCATGGTAACACACAAAATGGCCACCATTTTGAACCAATGCAGTGCAACATGCTTATAACGAAAACGGATACAACGAATTGACGGATATAACGAAACAATTTCATACGTACGGATTTTTTCCCTATCTTTTCCATTATAAGCGTTCACGCATATTACGAACACGGGTATAACGAATTCACGGTTATTACGAACACCTTTTCCCGAACAAATTTTGCCGTATAACAAATTTCTGTCCAATTGAAAATTGTCCGGTTGTTCGCAAATACTTCCCGCCCGTGACCTGGAAGCCATGCCGTGGCTGCGCAGAGCGCCAGTGCCAAAGTAATTAGGTCAATGAGGGAACTCATCCATAACAGGGCTATACAGCCAGACAACGCTACAGCACACTGCGATCTTATACAGCCAGACAACGCTACAGCACACTGCGATCTTATACAGCCAGACAACGCTACAGCACACTGCGATCTTGTACAGCCAGACAACGCTACAGCACACTGCGATCTTGTACAGCCAGACAACGCTACAGCACACTGCGATCTTGTACAGCCAGACAACGCTACAGCACACTGCGATCTTGTACAGCCAGACAACGCTACAGCACACTGCGATCTTGTACAGCCAGACAACGCTACAGCACACTGCGATCTTGTACAGCCAGACAACGCTACAGCACACTGCGATCTTGTACAGCCAGACAACGCTACAGCACACTGCGATCTTGTACAGCCAGACAACGCTACAGCACACTGCGATCTTATACAGCCAGACAACGCTACAGCACACTGCGATCTTGTACAGCCAGACAACGCTACAGCACACTGCGATCTTGTACAGCCAGACAACGCTACAGCACACTGCGATCTTGTACAGCCAGACAACGCTACAGCACACTGCGATCTTGTACAGCCAGACAACGCTACAGCACACTGCGATCTTGTACAGCCAGACAACGCTACAGCACACTGCGATCTTGTACAGCCAGACAACGCTACAGCACACTGCGATCTTGTACAGCCAGACAACGCTACAGCACACTGCGATCTTGTACAGCCAGACAACGCTACAGCACACTGCGATCTTGTACAGCCAGACAACGCTACAGCACACTGCGATCTTGTACAGCCAGACAACGCTACAGCACACTGCGATCTTGTACAGCCAGACAACGCTACAGCACACTGCGATCTTATACAGCCAGACAACGCTACAGCACACTGCGATCTTATACAGCCAGACAACGCTACAGCACACTGCGATCTTATACAGCCAGACAACGCTACAGCACACTGCGATCTTGTACAATAACTACACTTAATAGTAACATTTGTAACTGTTTTGTGTCGTCTAAATAAATGTTACACAACAAAATGTCTGCGTTTGATAGACACCTGGCGAATACTTCAAAAACTGTCACATACAACACTGCCACCTAGCGGGTAAATGCATATAACAAATTCACAGATATAACGAACTCGTTAGCTAACCACAAAGTAGTTTGTTATAAGCGTGTTGCACTGTATTGGCAAATTTGGACACGGCCATTCTTTTTTGAGCAGAGAATTCTTGCAAATCAATGTTCTGTATACATTCTGTTGTGAAATAATCACAGCATTATTGTTTTTGTAAGGTGCAAAAAAACCTTGGTTTTTTGCAACAAATATGCTTGTATATTTAAAACTATTGATGATTTTAAAAAGTGCAGTCTGCTGAATGAAACACTGAAAACCTTATTTGTAAAACATAATTACTCCCAGAGATATATAATTTCCAAATGCAGATATTTGAGAAAAAATGTTTTTGAGAAAATGGCAGTCAAAGATTGCAAACTGGATTTGATTACTTGATATCGACATGCTTAACCCATGACTAAAACCCATTTAGAGGTATGTAATTGTTATAGAAATTTTTTTTATTGATAGTATGCATGCAAAGGTAACATAATCTGGCAGAAACCCATTTTGAGCATTTAAAAAAAACACCATTTCCCCTTAGGTGTCTGATCTTCATATAATTGTTTGACAAATGTAACTAAACACCTAAGTTGATAATTGTATAAATAGATTTAAAAAAACAATTAAATAAGGCCATAGCAATCGACTGGTGCTACACCCATCATGACCATCCATCATAGTTTAAATGGGGGCTGGCAAGAATAAACAAGTCGTATTTGCAGTGTCAAGACATGTCACTTGTGTGTGAAATCATGCAGCACTCCATCATATGATATAATCAAACTAAAATTACTTGTGTATATGGGTCTATGAAGGTGTTCTTATATAGCGCGGTGTCCAGTCCTTGGGACTGCTCAAACACCACCTCGACTTGGGAAGTGTGTGCATGCACCATATGCGTACGTGTTGACTCACCGGTCTCCATGATGATCTCCCCAAGCACCTCATCCACGGCGTGTTGACTGCTGGCTCGCTGCAGTAGCTGCTCCAAGGCCACCTCCAACTCATGCTCCTGGCAACACACACACATGTCTACACTTCACAGAGCCGCAACAAGTCATAATTCTTGCAAATCTATGTTCAGTATACATTCTAAAATTGTGCACTGACCAGAGCATTTAAAAGGTGTTCTTTTTAATTTTAGAAAGTCTTTCTAAACTGTGGAAAAAACTTAGCATTCATCAGCAAATACTGATTTATCTTCCACTGTTGATGATTTTAAAATGTAGTCTGGTCATTGTGCTAAGATTAATTGCCATATCTTAACAAATTTGTATGACCAACTTAAAAATGTGTGTGATCCATAAAACCACTATTTGCATGTAGATGGCAAGGAGAGTACAGGTGCAGTCAACTAAACAACCCCACCCACCTCCCCGTTGTCGTGATGGGGTGGTTCGGCGGCCTCCAGGGTCATGGTCTCCTCGAGGCCAGTGATAGCATCGTCATTGCCTGTCACGTCCTCAATGATGACTTCACCTGCGTCAACCACTGTGTCTTGTGTCGCTGTCAGCTCCGTATCCTGCTCTGCCTCCGTCGGGTTTGAGTTACCAGGCTGTCCTGCTGGCACTACTGCCAATAGGACAATGTGTGAGGGAAATTATTGTGACAACGAAAATGTGTGTCTTTACAAGAGCCAACATTTCTTACTTTTAAATGTTGATGTATGCCCAACATGTTCATCTCTACTGTAAACTTGTGTTGTTGCTTGCATAAATGTACGTTTATAAATGACAGCGTGTGAAGATTGTGTTACCCGCCAACAATAATACTTCTCATAGTTCAGTCGTAAGATGACATGCATTTTTGAAGATTTTTTGGTGAAATGTCGTTTTCAGCATATTTCACTACAAACACGTTATCTTTAACTTTTAATACAAGAATGTTCATATTTATGTGTCTATATGTGAATAAAATACTTTATTTGATTACCAATGCTGATGACAGTTTCTTTGTTTTGCACAGTAATGCAGAAATTAGGCGTATTTCACTCTTTAGTTACCGGTACTTTGCCTTGCTGCCGTGTTGGATATCTAAATGTAGATCTTTCTCCCGGCTACAAGACTGCCTTATCTCCCTCGACAAACATTCATTAGTATGCAGCCAATTAGCATTAGAACACGAGGATCTGCATTCTCTCGATTCTGATTGGCAATTGGCCGACCTTCAGACCTTTCCGGCTTGCTTCAGCATAACAACAAAGCAAGTTAATATGGCGACTGTTGTTTTAGCTCAGTGATTTTATCAGTTATTACTACGTGATTTCTAGTCAAGATGTCGAAAAATAAAACAGGCTACAGAGAGATCGTATGGATCGAAGAAGCGGGCTCGGTTAAGGCAGCTGAAATATGTGCGAGAACTACGGAGTAAACCGACCAACATTGCCGTGGCTAGAGGCAACGGCCTGGCCCCCGAGTGGCAGCGTGGAAAGTGACGTCATGGATCCTGGCGAAATGGACGTTTGTGTGGAGCTGACAATCAGAATTCTGTTCGCGAACTGTTGATTGTGTATCCTCATCACAGACAAATGAGCTCAATGTCAACGATGACGGCAAACATCAACATCCCGTGACAGATGACAGTTGTCTTTGTTCAAGTGGCCTCATTGAAGAAACTCGTTGAGAACCTTCCATACCCGGTTTGCCAGGGAGACTTGACAGCTGTTGTCATCGACAAATGGAAGGGCCCAGTCGTAGCATTCCGCATTGAGTGCACCACTTGTGGACATGTCTGCAGTGAGACACTGTCTTCAGGCAGGATTGCTGATCGTGGAAGTCGGACACCATTTGCCACAACGAGGAGAATGGTCGCAGAAACTATGGAATGTGGTGTTGGATTTTCCGGGCTACGTAGGATTTGTTGGTGAATGGAATCTCCCTGCATCCACCAGAAGACGTACCTGAGACACCAGAAAGAAGTGTCTGAAGACAGACTTCCTTGGGGAAACTGCATGTCAAGGCTGGCGCTGCCATTGCTGTCAGCGAATTCAATCAGGGGACGGAGAAGACTGGCAGAAACAACAGCTGCCCTTGGGCTTCAGCCTGGTGAAACCCAAGTGAAACTGACACTATCGAAGGACTAAGAAAGACTCACTGCAAAAGAAAGGCTGACGTGCAAGAGGAGAAGAAGAACCATGAACGTTGACGTCTTCACCGGATTCACCAGCAGGACCTGCTTACCCTGGCTGAGGGTGGACCTTCCTATGCCTCCAGAGAGTTTGAGGGACTCATAAAGAAAACAAACGTCTCTCTTCAGAGCCATCAAAACAAACAGCTCTTTTCAGAGCCAATCACTCTTACAGGAGAGTTTGCTACACCATCATACTGTTGAACATTTAATCCAGACGATGCATTTCCCACATATGAATAGTCAGAACAGGTGAATATACACATTTGAATAATCAAAACCACCTGAATAGTAAAAAATGTGTAAAGATAAACACAAAAGTTTGTTTTGCTGTTTTCTCAGAATTCTGTTTTTAATCAATACATAAATTTCATGCGGAAGGATTATGTATATCTGTCCATGTTTCCATTTTACCTCCCTGAACATTCAATGCAACCTACCTAAATAATCGAAATTATGTCTAGTTTAAAAATATATTATATATTTTTATATAAAAAGTAAACGAATAAAAATTCCTTTCGACATTTTGTAGAGACTTGTATTTACTATACATGCAGCCTGTTTTGAATGTTGTAGCACAATGTATTGTTTCAAGGGATTTGCGTGAAAATTAGTCAAGAATGGATCACCAAAAAAATGGCTGCCATTTCTACGGCAACCACCTATCCAAAAAAATTCAACCTGTTATATCCATCTTGACCCACAAAGATCAGTTTCAGTTCTCTACTAACAAAATTTTAAAAAGTTTGTTGCAGCATTTGTACCTTTAACTCACATTATGACCAGAACAGTACATTATACCAATCACTGGTATATAAAATCAATCACACGTATCCACTAACATGTCGACTGCATGCTTACAACATCTTACAAAGCATAACAAAATTACTACAACACATTTTTGGAAATAATTAGAAGTATCTTTTTCTTTGCTGTTTTATACAGTACTAGACAATCTCACATCAAAAGTTGCTGCTCTCACTACCGACAAATATAGCAACGTTCTCAAAACCACCAGCATACTCAAACACACTACCTTGTCTAATAAACTATCAACAAATATTTCAACGTTCACAAAACTTGCACCACCTACCTTCAGCAGTGGTAGTTGATGGCTCCACCACGGTAGCCTCTGCGGCAGTGTCGTCCTCCTCAGCTGTGGCAGTCGGTGCGACCTTGCCCTTGGAGGTGCGTGCAGACACTGTCTGAGGCTGGTTGACGATGCGACACAGGGTCTCGAGGGGCTTCAAAGCCGCGTTGATCGTCGCTGACATGCTTGGACTCGACATGTCAAGACTGTGGGGTACACGAGCCAGATCCGTGACGATGCCTCGCTTCAGTAGGATCCTCACGATGTTGTTCATCAAGTTCTGTTGACCCTGGAATGTACAGTGCAGCTATATGTGAACAAGGTTTTCTCTCTTCAGCATGAAAGAAAACACGTCAGAAATTGAATACAGTGCCCAATAACGAGTGTTCATGTAAATGTTTCCAGTGTTGTAGTATTACCGAAATAAATTTTACAATTTGATATTTAAGAATTTATTTACCGACACCATAAAAAATTCAGCCATAGGCCATACTCAGTAACAAAACTACTGAAATAAATTTTATAATTATTTCTGCAATACAGATATATGACATGATATAGTACAACTGAATAAACCACTATTTAACAGAGCAACTGAAATAAATTTTACAATTTCATCTTTACTGACACAATATGACATACAAGAAATAAGATTTTGTAGCCTTACAATTTGGTCTTGATCAAATTTTCAGTACTACTTATCATTCACAATCTTCAACATGAAACTGACGACAAACGACTGTGTTCACAACCGCCTGACCTACCTTGAAGACTTCATTGGGCAGCTGACCAGGCGTCGGGCAAGCCTCGATCATCGTGCTGATGATACTCGTCAGTGCCTGCACCTTTGAGTGCTTCTCCGTGCTCTCAGGCAGCGCGAGCGCCCTCTGGAGGGCACTCTTGATCTCAGCGACGAGCGTCACCTGCGCCTCGGGGCTGTGGTTGCAGGCGGCGAGACTGGTGATGACGACACGTGCCAGAGCAGGACAATCCTTGTCCCCAGACTCTTGGCATGGCGGCAGCAGGTTGTCCAGCACGTATGCCAGCATGCTGCAGTCCTGTAGTGTAGGAGACATGTAGGTTATTGGATACAGTGCCAGTTACGACACTGCTCTTGGCGCTTCACATTTAAAAATTAATAACATGGTGTAGAATTCCCAAATAGATTAAAATATTACCAGTAATTTTTATTTTTTTTAAGTAAATATTATATACATGTGGTCATTTTAAATAATAAATAATTTAGATTCATGTTATTTACTGTTCAATTTTGTATTGTCACTGTATTGGCCTGACAGTTGCCTGCGGCCTTGGGGCAATATGGCTAACCTAAAGGCCAATAGCAAGGCTACAAAAATGATCGATTTACAATTGTTTTTCTATTTAACAATTCTACACTATCATGACGTGGCGAAACAGTCGTGTATCTATGTCCATACATGACACTTTTGATATTATTTTAATAATATTCCCAACATGATAATTGATGAACCCACCCAATACAGGTTGAATTTGGCCGAAATAGTAAATTAACAAAACAAAAACATTCAGGTACTTTCATTACAGCGTGCATTTGCACGTGTAGACATACACACTGTGCCACGACACGACTACCATGGACGTACCTCAGTAATGAGTGGCGACTGTCCCGCCGTGTACGTGTGTTGTGTGACGAGCAGGGCACAGCCGGCGTACGACTTGATGAGTTCAGCCAGCAGTCGCAGGACGCCAGACTTAGGCAGCAGAGACTGCTGCTTCTTGTCCTCCTCCTCCTTCCCCTTCCCCTCCTTCCCCGTCTCACCCACGGGGGTCAATGTCGTCGACGACAAACCGCCAGGTGCGGGGTCATCCACGAACGGCACTGAACTCACCTGGTGACAAAGGGTTTCGAGGTGTGTAAACAAAATTATTTTGTTTTTCAACGTGTGTTCTACCAATGTTCTACCTGTATTCAACCTTTTCCTACCAGACTATGTTTCCTTGTAATAAAAAAAATTGATCAGGATATGTATGACCAATGTATTTAATGAATATGTAAGGCCGCTTATCAAAGCTCCTTACTCTACGTAGTTTCCCACATTTTATCATTCCAATTTCATTCAACAGTATCGTACACTGGATAATGTTGAAAAGCATTCAAAAAACCACACAAAGCTGTGCATAACTATATGTAGAAACATGGTTTCCATAATTTGAAGAACAGTTTTTTTGATGAAGTAAACCCAGCTTTACCCCAGACTACGGAAACAAAGAGAAGAGCAACAACTCGAATCAACTATGGTTCCAAAGACTGTTATTTTGATGATTCCTAAGTAACCGAAGTTTTGAGCTTATTTTTATAACAAACCACGTACGCACCAAGCTAGTGCACATGTCGAACCGACTTACCTCAGTCGTTTGTTGTAGGTCCGCAGCACTGCCCTGCCGTCGCACCATAGGCTGCTCATCGGAGATGCTCCGTGTCATCTGACTGATAGCGTCCTCTAGTGACTGCGCCGCCGTCACCGTGCTCAACTCTACAGACACCAATTCAACGTCAAAGTTGCTTCAAAACGACACTTAACCAACCACCATGAAACTAGAATGACAACTTTCGTCACAGCCGCAAATCTAAACATTGTAATAAGAACAAGAACATACGTATAACTCCGTAATTCTGGATAAATCCTTTAGCAGGCATTTATATATTACATTTGTACGAATTCTCAACTATACCCACAATGTCATTTTTACTATTACAAACCATACATGTATACAAAACACTGTCGTCTGCAAACTACTGATGTTCAAGTCTAAGTCTATACCCTTAGTACATGTACCAATAAATTATCGCCAACAAAACGCCTGGTGGTTGTAACCAATTACAGAGCAAACAACTTTATTAGCACCCCACAGCAAGTACCCACCTTCCCGTGTTACCACGACAACCGTGAGAGCATTGAGGAGGTCACAGAGCACTTCGTGTACGTGTGGCTCCATCTGGGGCACCGCAACCTGTTTGCTCGATATACACTTCAGGTTCTGCGGCACGCTGGGAAGGGCGAGTCTCACCTCGTCCTCGTCTACAACAGAATAACACAAGTTACAAATTTATCTATTTGCCGATTATTTCAGCAAGTGTCGTAACCTCACAAAACAACAGTATTCCAAACCATTCAGTGAAAAGGGAAATCATAAGGTATTAGACCTTTCAACTTCAACAAATAAACATAAATCGCTGGTCAATACCTGTTGTGAATATGGACGCTCTTTATATTAATTCATTCCTAGCACTCAACATAACTGCAGTGCCAACAATTTTACCATTTCATCACATCCTACATTATCGCACAGCAGGGATAAATGACACATCCAGTATGGAAGTGTATTCGTGCCTACCTCTCTTGGCCGGCGGTGGCAGTGCTATCCTGAGGATGGAGCGCGCCACCTCGGAGAAGAGAGTCGGTGAGCGACACGCGGCTGGCGTGAGAACACGTAACACATAGTGCATCTCCTTGAGGCCCCCGCCTCCACTGCCCTGGGTCATGCCGTTACGCCCAGGGCCTGACCGGGCTGTTGCTGACCGTACCACCTAAATACATAGACAACACAAGTTTGACCCTAGGAGTGACTAACGATATACTTTCACGTTGTATACAATATGGAGCTATTTGTAAAGGCGTTTAAAAAAAATCATATCATCGCTAATGCAAGTGATATTATTTGCACAACAAAATTTCATCATGAGGACATAATTATATACTACTGTATTTGTGATGATTATGTCATGTCATAATAATTTCTCTACACGAAAATCCCATCAATAACTTAATACATTTAGTTGTTTACAAGTAAAACAATCGATGTCTGCTGTGGGCAGGAAGACTCACACAAAAATGTTATTATCGGTGGAATTACCCACATTTATAACGGCAATATTCTTTACGAAACCTACATTTTATAGAAAAACAAAGACATGCCAGTTAACACAATGGACAAGTCATGTCCCCACCTTTTCGAGGGTGTGTTTGAGGGTGTGGGGCTCCTCGAGGACGTGTCGGAAGAGAAGGGTAGCGAGGGAGGTGAAACCCTGGAAGCCAGATGACTGCTTCAGCTGCAGCAGGTGCTTCGTGCCCCCAAGGGTGGCAAACTGAGCCGCGTACTGGTACTCGCGTGTGAGTCGCAGCAGCAGGCGCATGAGGGCGTGCAGAGTGTCGTGACTGACAGGGATCCCGATGAGCGCGACCCCTGACCTGTACATATGGGGCATTTGTGAGCGAGACAATATTCACCATCATTACATTGTTATTATGGATCAAATTTGTGACCAAAGGGGCCAAAAATGCAGCAAAATAAAAAAACTGCAAAATAGTGGACCATTCCACATGACTTCTGTGACTCGACAAGTCAGTTCTCCAAGGTGAATGGCGGTCATTGTGTCACTGTTGTCACTCAGTCGACACTGGCCAGACAGTTAGTGTCATCATGTGTGTCGAACCTCCCACTAGATGTCACAATCCCAACAATAGACACATTTCAACCAAACCATTTATTCCCAAAACAATTCACAGAATTATGTTCACAAAACAGTCTTGAAGTTTAAATTTTGTATAATACAATTATTTTGCTGGCTGCAGGTGTTTGGATACCAAGATATGATACACTGCTATGGGACCAATCTTAGAGAGCACCTAACTGTAACAATAAGGTGGCATAGGTGCCTATGACATACTTGTTTTGATTTAAATAAAATTAATAAATGTTTTGAAGATAAAGTAAAAAAAAATTCTCAAACAATGCTTAACACATTAAACAATACTCCAGACCAAAAAGAATTTATTTTTTATGTTGTTTAGTGATATTTAAATGCGTTAAGACAGTTAAAAATGATGTCAAAAATCACCCTAAAATGGCATTTTATTTCATTTTGAGAAACTCCTCAAAAGAAAAATTTGTATGGTTTAAGTATAAATACGTTATTGACATTAGTACGGGTTTTTTATAAACAAATGCATATTAAGTTTGATACAGCTTCATAAACATTTTGCTACAATGTTGAAAGACAGCCAAAATCTGTAATGCATTTTTGGCACGACCCCTTCACCAAACATAAAACCATCCCGTGCAATTTTGGGTAAACACAAGTCGAGTTCATATGCTATGCTTTGAAAGATTGTAGTTTTTATAAAAAGTTACATTAAGTAATACTTCCGGGTTGTTACTGATAACACAAATGTCACCAGATGCATGTTTTTTGCTTAGAAATGTGACTTTCACTGGCAGGTGGCTTATTTCAACACAATTTCACAGACACTTCTATTATTGAGATCTCCCCTAAAGGTTTTCCTACCAATTTGGCCCTACAATCTGTATTTGTAATAACGAATGTCTAATGATGTTGTGTTACGAAGGGCCACATGTTGAACTTGTTGTGGTAGACAAGATTGTTTGACACCTGCTGGGGTCAGTCACGTGTCATTGCAACTGGCGGAGGTCAGGCATTATCGGAGAATAAACAAAACTATCACCAGTATTTGGTGATTTGACAGTGTGATGCATTTAGGTAATTATAGTACAACATAGTGGCATGAGAATAACCAGACTATATGATCTGTGTTCATGGTGAACGAATTTATGTTTGAACTGGTCTGACACACCTACACATACACCCACACATACACCCATACACCCACACACACACAACCACACGAGATCATCACTATAGAACCGTCTTCAGTTTCCAAGAATCTGAAAAGGAACTTTCCACACACTAAAAATACTAGTTTTTAAAGGACAGATTTGTGACATATGGCGCTAGTGCCTTGGTTTTTTTTAATAGTACACATGTTCATACTGACACCTACTAATGTTCTATGAAAAAAAAGTAAAGAAATCAACTGACATGATACCCGCTCCAGCTACCTTAAGACTTTTTGGAAAGAGATGACACACCTGACAATGCTAGCTATCTGGTCCGGCATTAGACCGTTGACCACCCTCTTCTTGTCCTTGTCTGCTGGTGTAGTCGACTCTTCCTTCACATCCTCCCCAACCTCCATCTGATTGTCACCGCCTGAAGCACAACCTGGCAGTGACGACAATGATGATGACACACAAAGGGTCGAACATTTAAAAGGTAGTCATTTCATATAACATGTTCTATATGAGACAAATGTTTTAACAACTGTATTGATTTGTCATATATATAAATTTGTCGATGTGTTTTCCATGAGAAGAGAAAACAGATTTAGCCACATACTCATGGATGACATCACAGACTCTACTGTCACTGACTCCACTCTAGCAGCCACTACACACCAAGTGACCAGTGAGTTTACAACTACAAACACTCAAGAAGAACCTGACCTGGTGATATGGATTGTAACATGTCTTTGTTACAACTAAACATTTATCTGACTCAAAAAAGTTATTATCATCTTCATCAAACTGGCAGTTTATCCACCAAAACAATCATTTTCTATACTTCACAAATGATGCATGATTCCAACACATGAAATTGAGCTCCCTGACCACCATGCAAGAACCAACTGCATTCCTTCTCCCCACCCTTACACTTCTCCTCCCCCGAGGCAATCTTGTCCTTGGCGTCTGTGTTCTCCACCTGTTTCACGGCCTCCTTCATCTCACGCTCCTCCTTTGTAGGCAGGGCGAGCATGATGGGGCGGCGGTTCGCTGTCTCCTCATTCACCTGCAAACACCAATGCCACAAGTGTGTTTATGACATCAGTGTCAACAATGTTCTAAACACTGTCACAAGCGTGGTCAAAACACCAACGTCACAAGTGCAGTCAAAACACTGTCACAAGTTTGGTCAAACCACTGTCACAAATGTGGTCAAAACACCAACGTCACAAGTGTGGTCAAAACATCAGTCATTTGTGTGGTCAAAACACCAATATCACAAGAATGGTAAACATACCAACATCACAAGTGTGATCAAAACAACAATATCACAAGTGTGGTCAAAACACCAACATCACCAGTGTGATCAAAACAACAATATCACAAGTGTGATCAAAACACCAATATCACCAGTGTGATCAAAACAACAATATCACAAGTGTGATCAAAACAACAATATCACAAGTGTGATCAACACACCAACATCACCAGTGTGATCAAAACACCAATATCACAAGTGTGATCAAAACACCAACATCACCAGTGTGATCAAAACACCAATATCACAAGTGTGATCAAAACAACAATATCACAAGTGTGATCAAAACACCAACATCACCAGTGTGATCAACACACCAATATCACAAGTGTGATCAAAACACCAATATCACAAGTGTGATCAAAACACCAACATCACCAGTGTGATCACACAGTGTGATCACCAGTGTGATCAAAACACCAATATCACCAGTGTGATCAAAACAACAATATCACAAGTGTGATCAAAACACCAACATCACCAGTGTGATCAACACACCAATATCACAAGTGTGATCAAAACAACAATATCACCAGTGTGATCAAAACACCAACATCACCAGTGTGATCAAAACACCAATATCACAAGTGTGATCAAAACACCAATATCATCACCAGTGTGATCAAAAACCAATACACCAACCAATATCACCAGTGTGATCAACACACCAATATCACAAGTGTGATCAAAACACCAATATCACCAGTGTGATCAAAACACCAATATCACCAGTGTGATCAAAACAACAATATCACAAGTGTGGTCAAAACACCAACATCACCATTGTGATCAACACACCAACATCACCAGTGTGATCAACACACCAACATCACTAGTGTGATCAACACACCAACATCACCAGTGTGATCAACACACCAACATCACCAGTGTGATCAACACACCAATATCACCAGTGTGATCAAAACACCAATATCACAAGTGTGGTCAAAACACCAACATCACCAGTGTGATCAACACACCAACATCACCATTCTGATCAACACACCAATATCACCAGTGTGATCAAAACACCAACATCACCAGTGTGATCAACACACCAACATCACCAGTGTGATCAAAACACCAACATCACCAGTGTGATCAACACACCAACATCACCAGTGTGATCAACACACCAACATCACCAGTGTGATCAACACACCAACATCACCAGTGTGATCAACACACCAACATCACCAGTGTGATCAACACACCAATATCACCAGTGTGATCAACACACCAATATCACCAGTGTGATCAAAACACCAACATCACCAGTGTGATCAACACACCAACATCACCAGTGTGATCAACACACCAACATCACCAGTGTGATCAACACACCAACATCACCAGTGTGATCAACACACCAACATCACCAGTGTGATCAACACACCAATATCACCAGTGTGATCAAAACACCAATATCACAAGTGTGGTCAAAACACCAACATCACCAGTGTGATCAACACACCAATATCACCAGTGTGATCAAAACACCAATATCACAAGTGTGGTCAAAACACCAACATCACCAGTGTGATCAACACACCAACATCACCATTGTGATCAACACACCAATATCACCAGTGTGATCAAAACACCAACATCACCAGTGTGATCAACACACCAACATCACCAGTGTGATCAACACACCAACACACCAACATCACCAGTGTGATCAACACACCAATATCACCAGTGTGATCAAAACACCAATATCACAAGTGTGGTCAAAACACCAACATCACCAGTGTGATCAACACACCAATATCACCAGTGTGATCAAAACACCAATATCACAAGTGTGGTCAAAACACCAACATCACCAGTGTGATCAACACACCAACATCACCATTGTGATCAACACACCAATATCACCAGTGTGATCAAAACACCAACATCACCAGTGTGATCAACACACCAACATCACCAGTGTGATCAACACACCAACATCACCAGTGTGATCAACACACCAACATCACCAGTGTGATCAACACACCAATATCACCAGTGTGATCAACACACCAATATCACCAGTGTGATCAAAACACCAATATCACAAGTGTGGTCAAAACACCAACATCACCAGTGTGATCAACACACCAACATCACCATTCTGATCAACACACCAATATCACCAGTGTGATCAAAACACCAACATCACCAGTGTGATCAACACACCAACATCACCATTCTGATCAACACACCAATATCACCAGTGTGATCAACACACCAATATCACCAGTGTGATCAAAACACCAACATCACCAGTGTGATCAACACACCAACATCACCAGTGTGATCAACACACCAACATCACCAGTGTGATCAACACACCAACATCACCAGTGTGATCAACACACCAACATCACCAGTGTGATCAACACACCAATATCACCAGTGTGATCAAAACACCAATATCACAAGTGTGGTCAAAACACCAATATCACCAGTGTGATCAAAACACCAATATCACAAGTGTGGTCAAAACACCAATATCACCAGTGTGATCAAAACACCAATATCACAAGTGTGGTCAAAACACCAATATCACCAGTGTGATCAACACACCAACATCACCAGTGTGATCAAAACACCAATATCACCAGTGTGATCAAAACACCAATATCACCAGTGTGATCAACACACCAATATCACCAGTGTGATCAACACACCAACATCACCAGTGTGATCAACACACCAATATCACCAGTGTGATCAACACACCAATATCACCAGTGTGATCAAAACACCAATATCACCAGTGTGATCAAAACACCAATATCACCAGTGTGATCAACACACCAATATCACCAGTGTGATCAACACACCAATATCACCAGTGTGATCAAAACACCAATATCACAAGTGTGGTCAAAACACCAACATCACCAGTGTGATCAACACACCAACATCACCATTCTGATCAACACACCAATATCACCAGTGTGATCAAAACACCAACATCACCAGTGTGATCAACACACCAACATCACCAGTGTGATCAACACACCAATATCACCAGTGTGATCAACACACCAATATCACCAGTGTGATCAACACACCAACATCACCAGTGTGATCAACACACCAACATCACCAGTGTGATCAACACACCAACATCACCAGTGTGATCAACACACCAATATCACCAGTGTGATCAAAACACCAATATCACAAGTGTGGTCAAAACACCAATATCACCAGTGTGATCAAAACACCAATATCACAAGTGTGGTCAAAACACCAATATCACCAGTGTGATCAAAACACCAATATCACAAGTGTGGTCAAAACACCAATATCACCAGTGTGATCAACACACCAACATCACCAGTGTGATCAACACACCAATATCACCAGTGTGATCAAAACACCAATATCACAAGTGTGGTCAAAACACCAATATCACCAGGGTGATCAACACACCAATATCACCAGTGTGATCAAAACACCAATATCACAAGTGTGGTCAAAACACCAACATCATGTATGTGGTCAAAACACCAATATCACAAGTGTGATCAAAACACCAACAACATGAGTGTGGCCACCAGTGTGTTGAAGGCAGGCACTGACATCAGCAGCGTGTTCATCTTACCATTTGCCACCAGAAGAGAATGAGATCTCAAAGCGATTGCAAGGTTTATAATAAAAAATGCCAATGGCACCCTCAATATTGCCGATTTATAGTTTTTATTAAAGCATGTGAAGCTTGCAACACTGAAAACATTGGATGAGTTGTGTTGTATCATTATATAAAATGACATCTCTTAAGTTTGGACCCATTTTTTTTAACCCTCTCGTGGTCAGGACGCCCAAATCAACCCGACTCCCACTCATGACCAGAACGCCTGAATACGCCCAAATACAGGGGCACATTTAAACTGGTTACGCGAAACAGTGTCATCCAATAACGACAATTTATTTTGGCAGTTAGCATATAATAATACTGAAGTTTCACTGGGAACCATCAAAAGTTAGAAATGATGGCGATTTCCGTGGCTAAATAGCGCCAACCAGAACGCGTTTGTAGTCGAACGCAGCGACACACAATTTCCGGTCTCTCTTTTACGCCACGCAGTGAATATTTAATGGTGATTTTCAGCCAATGAGATTAAAAGTTAACATTTGCTGCGGGCATAAACATGGAAGCACCCAGGAATTATTCCAAAACAAGTGTCCGCAGGCAATTTATATGATTAAATACTAACTTTTGAGTGGTCTATTTTGTTGTAAAGAAGTATTAATGCGCCGCCCGACGAAGCGTTTTTTTTTAGCTTTGATGTAATTCTCGACATTGTTATTATGTCTAACTCCAGTAATTCGGACTTTTACGGGATTTTCGAACCGAGTTTATAACGAATGCTGCCATCGAAGGGGAATGTTTTGCACTATGGTTACGCATTTTAAATATAACAGACTTAATAGTTCAGACGGGATGACGTCTATGATCACAAAGAATGCCATGTTGTATAAAATCTTGAAAATACATGCACTCTGAAAAACTGAAATTTGTTTCAGTTTTATTTACCATAGACATTTAATTAGTTTGCCATTCTGTAGCATAGTAATTTATGAACATTTCATATGCAGCATGTAACCGCTATTTATTAATGAAAAATATTTTTTTTAAATGAATTGTTAAAAATTATTTAAGTATTTTATTTTTGTCAAAGTTTAGCAATTCATATTTGGGTAATAAATTGACATACGTCACATACTTGGCTAGTTACACCAGGTATTAGTTCTTCAGATGTAATAAAAATGTTAGTTGAATCGGATCAAAAATTATTTATTTATTTGCATTCATGCAACCCGAGTATATCACATGATTCACTCACAACACATTCTCTTGATTTAATACGATTCAATAACAGGCACATATTTGCATTAATCTGGCCTTGAGAGGGTTAAGGCCAGACATCCCAAGGTGAAATGGTGTTTTTTGAAAAAATACACAAAATGATTTTCTGCCAAATTATGCACGATACCTTTGTATGCATAGTATCAATAAAGCTCACTTTTATAACAATTACATACCTCCAAGTGTGTTTTAGTCATGGACGTAGCGTGTCGATATCAAGTAATCAAATCCATTATGAAATCTTTGACGGCTATTTTCTCAAAAATTCTCAAATTTCTGCATTTGGAAATTATATATTTCTGTGAGTAATTACGCTATACATACAAGGCTCTCGGTGTTGCATTCTGCAGACTCTGCTCTGTGGAATGATCAGATGCTTTTTTATAAAATCATCAATAGTTTGAAAGATATAAGATATATTTGTTGCCAAAAACCCAAGTTTTGTTTCTCACACCTTACAACAAATTATAAAATAAATAAAAAAAACATGGAAAAATGCTATGATAATTTCACAATAGAATGTATACAGAACATGGATTTAAAAGAATTATAATTATGTGCTCAAAAAGAAAATGGCAGTGTTTCAAAATTTGCCAACATTGGCTCAAAATGGTGGCCATTTTGTTTGTTACCATGGAAATGGGGTGTCTGGCCAAAAAAGTTCAATATATTTTTTACTCTGTATGAGCCATTCCATACTTTGGGCATAACAAAATTGCACAATTTGCACAAATAAAAAAAAAATTATATCTACCTGCCATGTCTGGCCTTATTTATCCCCCGAATGTTAGAACACAGAGGACTAATTGTCTTGACAAGTGCCTCAGTGAGTTGACACGTCAGTTCTCCAAGGTGAATGGCGCTCATTGTGTCACTGATGTCACTCAGTTGACACTGGCCAGACAGTTAGTGTCATCATGTGTGTCAACCAAGGACTGTCATACTCATTCAATAACCAGTTCTAATCAAAACAATAAAACCCACACACACTTGAAACTTACACTAACGCTGTAGGAACTAAAGACACAAGTATGTTCCTGTTTTTGTTTTATTCCTTACTAGCATAGTTTAGAATACAGCAACGTTTATGAGTGTTTGAGAAAGGCAACAGAAACGGACACCAATCATAACATGCACGTACCTGAATCATAGACCCAAATTGGACCGTGTATCTCCGTCGGCCGGCTGTAAACCTGTAACGTCCACATACAATAACCAACAGTGTACACACATGAAAACGATAAATACTGTAAGGCCTGTATGTGTTCAGACATTTAAAAATAATAAAATTCTCTGGTGTCTGGAAATATAATATAAAATAAAACACAAGACAAGATGTCCAAATATTTACAAACACGAACAAGTCCTGACATTGTGTCTCATTTGCTACCATACTGTGCTTTGCAACGTCAACTGTGATAAGTTATACTTTATAGACCTCTACAAATTGAAAAAAAGATAAACTACTGTTACCGTGGTGTCCAAAAATTAAATTACACAACAATGATTTTTGTAGATTTTCAGGATCTACGAATACATGCAGTTATGGTATTCTCATTCAAACCTATTATACATTAATTATAGAACAAAGACAAACAGTTTCAGTGGGGATGCATTTATAAAAAAAAACAGTGCCTACAGTAAGTAAAAATCAAAACATATAGATACATCCTATGTGAAACATTATGGAAGTAAAGGTTTGTAGAGATGTTTTCCCTGAGCAGAGAGCACAGGTTTAGCCACCTACTCATGGATAACATCGCTATATTCACTCTCGCAGTCGTGATTTAACTCAGCCACTACACACCAAGCGACCAGCTATTTTCCAACTGCAAACCGTCACTGCAGCAATGACAAAGCACATACCTGACTGACGGCTCAGCGGCTCTATACGCATTGTCAATCGCCTTGTTGTTGCTGCTGCCATAGTTACACCACTTGCCACTTCGGTCGTCAAACCACTTCCACACGTGACTGTCACCCTGTGAAACCACAGCCATGTGAGATGTATCAAGATAATTCCTTAGTTTCCACATAATATGGGTGCCACCCTATAACACCCTATAACATCACAAATGGATGAATGGTAATGTTCTCAAAATGTATCCACTGTTCTGAGGCACACACCGGAAAAACAGTTTGTTCAAATGCAAACTGAACTTCTCTGTGAACCATTCATGCGGGTTGTAGTTACTAAGTATATATTACAAGCATATCAGTACGATATCTCTGTTAATACTGAATGTATCTTACCAAAATATTGAGTACTGATTAGTTAAATGAATATATTTGATATGTGGAATATGGGCTCAGTAGCTTGTATATTATCATGGCAATGAATGTTTCTAGTCTGTCAGAGGGGCATGCATCCTTAAAAATTATTCTGAGCTAACAACTGTATGTGTGATCATGTAGTTGTCAAGAATCAACAGCTAGAATACTCCTTTGTGAAATAAGGTCGTTTTGGGCAAGGAAATCTGACTGCGATGACTTTTGTGAGATGGGACTTTAGGTTTGAGCATTTTTAAAGTGTCTTGAAAAATGCTAATACCTGAACAACAGTCAGTGAAGTCAGATATCCTTGCCCAAAACCACTATTGCACAAAGGAGTATTCTAGCTGATGATTCTTGACAGTTGCATGATCACACATAGTCGTTAGCCCAGAATAATTTTCAAGGATGTGAAAATCAGGCTCGCTAGAAACAATAATTGCCATGATAATACACAAGCAAATGGGCCCATATTTCAAACATCATATACCATTCATTTATCGTACACCAAATTAAAAAAAAATATGTTCAGTATTAATAGAGATATAGCATATTGATTATATGGCCGTTTTCGGGTAGTGGCTACCCTTAATCTAGTCATGTATACATACATACATACTGCTGGGCGAACCGAGTCAAAGATTAACACTGCAGTGAGCAAGTGTAGCATCTCTTGTTCAAGTGCTTTATTACTGCACTGACTGATACAGGACTTTGACAAAGAAACATAGCCTGTATTATGTAACCGCCACTCACCACAACATCCTTGAGATCAGCCTTGTGTTTTGAGAGGCCCGCAACCTTCTCATAGAGGTCTAGCAGGAGCAGTAGGGGCGTGGCCCACTTCGGAGTGGACACGGGTCTCGCTGTCACGGCAACGCTGAGGCAGCGCTGTGTGGAGTCGAGTAGACGCACAAGAAGGTCAAGGATGCCGGAGTCCTCCACCGTCTCTGCACAGGGCAGCTGCATCTCCTGGAGAGGGCAACAACACGGGTCTTTGTACGGGTCATTGTACGGGTCATTGTACGGGTAACAGGGTTCCTCATAACACTCACAGTTCCCTGTCCTGTCGAAGGCTCAAAATGCATTCAACTGCAGGTCATTGTTCTTCCAAATAACCAGAGCTAAAAACTAATGTATTACAAAATAATATATGGGCCTGCAATGTTCAGACTTAATATTTGGCTGTGCCAAAGTTTCCGGGACTTTCTCTTTGAAAATGCTAGCAAATTCAGCAATCTGCCCCCACCCCCCAATACCGTTCATGGGAGATTTGTCTGACCACACTGCCACTAACATGGGACATTTTGAATCAATGCTAAACATTATGTCATATGACATAATGTTTTTTCACTGCCTGTTGAAATGTGATTCTTCAATTTTAGTTCACCATTCTTTCTTCATGCTAAGTGAATACTGTCTTTAGATATAACTGACCATCTAAATGTTGAACAGCAGTAATGATCAACCAACAGCCAGGTACATATTCCAATGTCACACATGGTTCTGAACCAGCCATTCCCAGATGTTAAGATGTTTTCCCTGAGCAGAGAGCACAGTTTTAGCCGCCAAATCATGGATAACATCACTAGATTAAATCTCGCAGCTGTGATTTAACATAGCCGCTACACGCCAAGCAACCAGTTATTTTCCAACCCTAGTTGACCCTAGTTCTTATATTCCCGAACTGGGCCAGATGTCATCATAACCATTCATAAATTCAACCATTTTAACTGCAGGATATTGCAGACTTCATCAGACTAAGTCTCTCTGCCAAACAACCAGATAGCAGCTCAACAGATAGCTGAATGATATAAATGCTGCATGCAGTAGCTAGCAGTCAAAACACCTCTGATTAATATAAAATTGATTCCGTCCAATAAATGTCTTCAGCATTCATTTCAAGCAAAAAATATATATATATATATACTACAAACATTCTATACAAAATCTGACAATTAGTGAGGCATTACTCGTCAAACATCTGGTAACCGTGGTGACTGACCTCAAACATGAGACTGAACAGATGCAGGCGGACGGTGAGTTTGTTGGACTCCGGCAGCGTGGAAAGTTTGTTGGCCCAGTCGGACACACTCATGGTGTCGGAGGTGGTGAGTGGAGTGGCGGCCTCCATCAGTCGCAGACACAGCTCTGCAATCTACAGGAGACAACATCACAGGTAGTGAAACTATCAGTTATGGACACTGGCTCTCGTTAAATGTCATATTTTAATATATTAAAAATCTACTCGTACTATCTTTACCTAATTTTCAGTGTAGTATGTTCTTTACCTAATTTTTAGGTTATGATAATGGTTTTATGAAACATCCAAAAAATATTACATGCACAACATTCAAATGTGGCACACAGTATGTAATATGTATGTTATGTTGCAATGATACACTGGAAGTACAAATGTGCTGCTACAAAGACTTATCAAGTTATGCCAGATTATGTCTTCATGTGTAAAACTAAGAGGACAGATTATCTGAGAGCAAAAGGTAGACTCACTGTTTGACACAGTTTAAAACCTACAGGCAACTGTCCAGTTTAACAGGGGTCTAGTGGCTTAATGCTGTCTGTTGACACAAGCTACTGCCAGTGACCAATTACAGATTAGTCACAGCTTCCATCAAACAATAGCAGGCAGAGAATCTTAGCTCCACAGCTGGGTGTAATACACAACCAGAGCCACCACTGATTCATGGTCAAGTAGATTAGCTCAATGCACCAACTAAGACAATACACAACACTGTGAGTGACAATGTCCAGAGTGAGGCCTAAGCAGTGCCCTCATTGCTGAATAGATCAATTAAACCTGCCAAGTGTGTGACATTCTGCACAAGTGTTCATTAATCCTTAGTGATTGTTCAGAACACCAGACTGACCACATACCTAAACAAAGCGAATGTAATAGGTGAAGAACAGGCAGTGTTCAAATAGGGGTATTGGTTGAATTGTATTTGTCTTGACACAAAAGGCTTTATTGTGCCTTCATCGATTATAAGAAAGCATTTGATTTAGTAGACCGGTCCTCCCTGTGGTCTAAGATAATTTCATGCGGTATTAAGGGGAGGCTTGGGTCTAAACGTATGTTATTTTATAACTTCATTGTTAGTTACTCTACAGAGCTGAAACTTTCACAGATTGATAGTCCACCTAACGGGAAGGCCTGGAATTTTTTTTTCAAAATTTTACGGGGGGATTTTCCCACGATACGACAGCCATCTTGGATTTAATGCATGCGTTGAAATATCTTGGTAACTACTGGACTTACGTTACTCAAATTTGGTGTGTAGTTACTCCATATAACCCTAAGTGTAACCAGCAAGCTACATTTTGTATTTTTCAAAACTTTTTTTTAATGATTTTTCAAAAAATGGCCCAAGTGGCCCTGAAGTCCTTTGGACTAATACATCTATATGTGACCCCGCTTGACCAAATGAGTGATAAGTCGGAAAAATTGTAACATTGTTTTCTTACATCCTTGTAAAGGTTTGGTAGGGTGCTTTACACGGTTTCAAAAAATATGACTGCTACAAAAATTGGCAAAGTTATGGCGCATTGAACATGGTAGGGATCAAAAAGTGAAAATGAAGAAAACGGCTGTTGAAGTTTTACATTATATATGCAAATGGATTGCATGGAAATATTACATGCACAACATTCAACTGTGGCACACAGTATGTAATATGTATGTTATGTTGCAATGATACACTGGAAGTACAAATGTGCTGCTACAAAGACTTATCAAGTTATGCCAGATTATGTCTTCATGTGTAAAACTAAGAGGACAGATTATCTGAGAGCAAAAGGTAGACTCACTGTTTGACAGTTTAAAACCTATAGGCAACTGTCCAGTTTAACAGGGGTCTAGTGGCTTAATGCTGTCTGTTGACACAAGCTACTGCCAGTGACCAATTACAGATTAGTCACAGCTTCCATCAAACAATAGCAGGCAGAGAATCTTAGCTCCACAGCTGGGTGTAATACACAACCAGAGCCACCACTGATTCATGGTCAAGCAGATTAGCTCAATGCACCAACTAAGACAATACACAACACTGTGAGTGACAATGTCCAGAGTGAGGCCTAAGCAGTGCCCTCATTGCTGAATAGATCAATTAAACCTGCCAAGTGTGTGACATTCTGCACAAGTGTTCATTAATCCTTAGTGATTGTTCAGAACACCAGACTGACCACATACCTAAACAAAGCGAATGTAATAGGTGAAGAACAGGCAGTGTTCAGATAGGGGTATTGGTTTAATTGTATTTGTCTTGACACAAAAGGCTTTATTGTGCCTTCATCGATTGTAAGAGAGCATTTGATTTAGTAGACCGGTCCTCACTGTGGTCTAAGATAATTTCATGCGGTATTAATGGTATTGTGTTGAAAGTTGTATACAACATGTACAAAAATGCTAAATCATGTATAAATGAGGGCCAGGCTGTGTCAGCCTTCTTCTCATGTGTAGAGGTATGGCAAGGAGAAAACTTGTGTCCTTTGTTATTTGCTATTTACCTGAATAATTTTGAACACTGTTAGTCACAATTATAACGGACTTGACATGGCAGCTGGTTAAATTTACATATATAGTGTATAGCGGAACTATGTCAACTCTTCTAATGGTTGACATTTGGTTGTTTCAGGTGTCAACTATATTGTGAATATGTAATTATTAGTCTATATTGATACAATTGATTTACACAGTACCATGTCTACACAAGGCATGGCAAGCATAAACGTAACAGTAGAATGCATTTGATATCAATAAAGTATAGGATATTTCACTCTATAGTTGTCCAGAATATTAATTTTCTATGTTTGTCACCTACAGGTTTCTACAGACAATACATCTTTAACCAATAGACACCACAGTCACACCATTTTATAATAATTAAATGAACATCAAAATAAACACAATTTGCAATTATAGAAAATCAATAGTTTTGAAGATACAGTTTAAGTGTTAGGCAACTGTTCAGTCTAACAGGGGTCAAGTGTGTCTACTCTGCCTGGGTGCTGTGACCAATTAAAGATTAGTCAAGGTCTCAATGGCCTAGGCTGTAGAAATCAGTCACAGCTTTTGATTTTCTGGCACACTACACAACATCTACTGTTGGGGGTGATGTCAAGGGCCCTTCTCAAAACCACATCACTAGATATTGTAAACCTTTTGCACTTTGGGGGCCCGTTAGGTGCCCTTAGAATGATTCAATCAAATACAGATTTCTTGTATATAGTGGCAGCACCCTAAGATACATCTATGCAAAATTAGAAAAAAAGTTGTTGAACAGTTTTTGAAAAAATAGGCCAAATGTTACATTTTTACCAGTTTTGGGGTCCTTGGAGGCCCTAGGGAGCCCTTAAACTGATTCAATCAAATACAGATTTCTCGTGCATAGTGGCAGTGCCCCAAGATGTCTATGCAAAATTAGAGAGAAAGTTGCTGAACGGTTTCTGAGATACGGCAGCTAATGGCGGACGCAGAGTGATAGCAATAGTCCCTTGGACCTTCGGCCAAAGGACTAAAAACCAAACAGTTCACCAATCTCAAATAGGTCTACATTTTTAGTTGTCAACAGACAGACAACTATACAGAGGACCTATGGCTTTTTTTGATGGCTTTTTAAAGTGTGAAATGCATTGATACAGCTTGCCAAGACACAAATCACACTTTGTAATAGCAAATGGCCTGAACATACACACATTTCAGACTGCAGAAGCCCATAGTAAACAGCTCCGTAGACATACCTCGTTGACTAGACACACTAGCATCTTGTCCCTCCACTTATCCCCGTTCCTGGTGGTCACAACGATGATGAGGTCACACACTCGGTAGACAGTCTCGGGCAGCTCGTCCAACAGCCGTAGAGCACCTGCAAAAGCAGATGACACAGGTTAGTCAGTGCTCAAACCATTGCCAGTCAACTAATTTGTAAACACGTAATTTTGAAAAAAATCAAAAAGCGAACAAATGTTTGGTGTTACAAACAGAAAGCACCTTCTGAAATAACCCAATCACAATGCAAGAGACCAGCGGTACACTTTGGAATTTGTACACAACCACTCAAATGACACGGATAGATAGATTTTTCTGACAATCCACATAGCAAGATGGCAAAAAGTGGAAATACTGCTTACTGTGACCACAGTATTGTCAGAACTGCCATCTTTAATTTTTTTAATTTAATATATTTTTCCTGTATAAACTGTAGTTATACAAGAAATATGTCTTAATACATACACTTAGAATACAATGAACTGTAATTATTAATTGATCACTATTTAAAAGACATCCTCAAGACAATAGTTCTAGTGAGAACTTCTAGGGCAGTATGTTTCAGGGGCCTTTACATTCTTCCTGTGATGTAGATCATCAGAGATGTAACTTTGTTCATTGGACAAGTGGCAGGGTGAGAGCCAATTATCCATGAGCACACAGTTTCTATCGCTGTAGCAGCTGTCATTTCACATGGACATCATACAAGTAATGACTAGTGAATACTAATTTTTCAGCTGCCGACTGGTTGCTCGTTCTCGCAAAGAACATGCTTCTTTTCCACATATGCCAATTAAAAATAAGCGCATGTGTCTTTCAAAAGCTAAATCATAATACATAATAAAAAAATAATTATATCTACCTGCCATGTCTGGCCTTATTTATCCCCCGAATGTTAGAACACAGAGGACTAATTGTCTTGACAAGTGCCTCAGTGAGTTGACACGTCAGTTCTCCAAGGTGAATGGCGCTCATTGTGTCACTGATGTCACTCAGTTGACACTGGCCAGACAGTTAGTGTCATCATGTGTGTCAACCAAGGACTGTCATACTCATTCAATAACCAGTTCTAATCAAAACAATAAAACCCACACACACTTGAAACTTACACTAACGCTGTAGGAACTAAAGACAGTATGTAAAGTGCCTGAGAGAAATCTGACTGATCATGTGCCAGTTAATTATATTGTATTATTATTATGATTGATGAGATGATATGTATTATGTATGAGACGTCAATACGTCCTGTATGATGCACATTGTTATATTCCACTAGCCAGTCTTATCTTCACCTGGTAACATGACGTCTGTGAAGTTGTCGATGACAGCTTTCTCGAGCGGTTCTTCTGGGACCTGCTCCTCCCTCTCTGCCTCACCCTCCTCCTCCTCCTCCTCCTCCTTCTTTCCCTCCTCCACCTTCGTCTCCGACGACGCACCCGCCTGCTGGAAAACGAATGTTAGTTTAGCCACATCCAGCAATGGTTGTTTTCATTCGGCATTCCCTTCTTAACCTCTGACCCGAGACTCTCCAAGACCTTCGTGTTGTCACTCCACTGAACCTTTCCCTTCTAGACACTGAGCACCTCCTGTCACTTCACATGTGTTACTGTTGAAACCTGTTCACAATCCAACCCTCCACCATGCCCATCTTCCAACATACTTCAGGTGTGACTTCTTCCCAACCCCTGCCATCTCTCCTAATCCATTGTCCCAGTGCCACAAGTCTGCCTACATGTGAATTCCTGCCCCTCTGTCAATACTTCCCCAGACGCACCTCTCTGCTTTCTCCCAACGCATCCCATTTGGGCTCCTTCCCTCCCAACCCTGCTCTCTAGCTATTTACACCTGACTATCTAACTACCATCACCTGACTACACGTCCAAAATCATGCTTACAATATGACAGGATGACATGTGAGACACAACAATATGTCAGACATGATGACACGTCATACAAGATAGCAGAACATGTAAGACATGTCAGACATGATGACATGTTAGACGTAACGACACACACTATGACGATGTGTCCATCTACAAGACACATCCACATGACAAAGCTAGCATTAGACGCAGTCACAGGACATCGACATAAGCCACAACTAAGACACAAGACGCACAAACCCAAGGCACAACACCAACTGGATTACCTGCACAAGGAGGTAGCAAGGCAAAAGAAGGCAAGACAACAGCAGGAAACCAGGAGGCAACCGAGACACATAAACACAAAGTGATAGAGGGTTAGAATCCAAAGAAGAAGTGTGTGTGACTGACTGTCAGCACATACATGTTAGCCCAGATTCGGGGCTAGCATGGGCTGTACACACAGGTTAGCCCGTGTTTAGGGCAGGCAAAAATTGCAAGTACACACAGGTTAGCCAGCACTCGGGGCAAGCAAGCAAACAGAGCTAGGATAGTAGGAAGACACACGGTGATGCGTGACACATTGACTGTTACCTGGTCAGTCGAGACCAGCACATTCTCGCCCAGGGAGATAGCAATAGCTCGCATCATCTGGTCATCTTCACCAACATCCATGTCCATGCCGGCAGCCTACAATGACATGACGATCACTTGACACTGCGAACACGTGACACTGCGATCACTTGACGCTGCGAACATGTGACACTGTAACTGCATGATGCTGCGATCACTTGACGCTGCGAACATGTGACACTGTGACTGCACGATGCTGCGATCACTTGACGCTGTGCTAACTTGATGCAGTGATTACCTGCTCTCACAATGACACAGCATGGCCGAGATGACTCACTGCGCAGCAGTACAAAGTGACTGGCTTGCACACAGAGACACTATTTTGATTACGAACTAAGTGACAGGCTATGCCAAGGCGCGCTCTCTCCACAGATGTGACAGGAATGAAGCCAGAGCTAGCTCCATTATGAACAGAAAGACCTATTCGTATTTTTGGAACGTACCGAAATTCAAATGTACAGCTGAAAATAAATAAACCTGAATGCCACAACAAGGTTCAACTCAAACAGCCCGTGGACAACTCATAAAACACACAGATGGTCTCGCCCGATAAGATAGCATTAATCCACACAACGAAAATGTTCAAAGGCCACAACAAAGCCACAGAAAAGATGTAGTCCAACAAATTCAACATGCATGTAATGGGCCGAAGCAACAATGAAGCCAATAGCGCAACAACGCCACTCACCTGAAACATTCACTTCTATATAAAATACACTGATATAAAGCAGGCCATATTAAACAACTGTATAGTTTATATTACACGATTACATCACAAGTTATGCATCACCCACAATGTTGTATGACCTACCCGTGGGAAAGCTGAGGGACGGGGTAGCGAAGGAGGATGAGTCAGCAACCAATCAGTGGCCTGCTCCAAGCTGGCCGAGTTGCGCAGGGCATCGGAGCAATGTTCCCGTGTGAAACCCATGTCCATGAGCTGTGGAGACAACATTGCAACATGAAGGACCATTATGGTAGAAGATATTGACCCTCATATAATAGGTATAACAGAATCCTGGACCACCTTCGATAGATCAGATGCTGAATTGGGACTGACAGGATATGTAATGTTTAGAAAAGATAGAATAGGAAGAAAGGGAGGTGGAGTTATTTTATATATTAAAGAATCTATTCAGGCTTATGAAATAAAATTAGAAAGAGAAGCAGATTGCGAAGAAGCTGTTTGGTGTAACATAGTTACAGGAAACTCAACGTTAACAGTTGGGTTAGTTTATCGAAGTCCAAACATAACCATAGAAGAGAATGAAAAAATACAAAACGCTATAAGGGAAGTGAGCAAACGGGACTGTTTTATTATGGGGGATTTTAACCACGGGCATATACAATGGAAATCTCTACAGAGTATGGGGAGTGAGGACCACAAGTTTTTAGTTTTAGTTCAAGATACATTCCTTTCTCAACATGTGCTAGAACCAACCAGGGGTGAGAATGTGTTAGACATAGTTTTGTCCTCACAGAATGAATTAGTTGACAATGTCAAGATATGTGAGCCACTGGGGAGTAGTGATCACAACCAGATACATTTTACCATCAAAGTAAAATCAGAAAGGAATAGTAAAAAGCAGTATAGGAGAAATTTCCACAAAGGAAGGTATAAGGACATGAGGAAATATTTAGCAAAGATAGACTGGAATAACACACTGAAAAATAAGACGGCAACAGAATGCTGGAATATATTAAAGAGTGAAATTAAGTGCATAGTCGATAAATTTGTACCCTTCAAAAAACAAGGAAAACGGTCCAAAAAGAAACACTTATCGAAAGAAGCCATTAGAAAAATTAAGTATAAACAAAAGATGTGGAAGTCATATAGATGTACTGGAAATGATGAAGACTACAACAGTTATAAAGAAGCACTTAACCAAGCTACAGCTGAAATTAGAAATTCAAAGAGAAGCTATGAACAACAATTAGCTAGTAATATAAAACATGACAGCAAGAGTTTTTATGCATATGTTCGAAGCAAACAGAAAGTTCAAGATAAGGTTGGTCCTCTAGAAGATAGTGCTGGAAATATAATATCAGAGGGATTCTTAATGGCAGAAGACCTGAATGAGTACTTTAGTTCAGTGTTTACCAGGGAAGATATTAGTTCACTGCCAGTACCAGAGGCTAAGTTCAAGGGGCAGATTCAGACTATTTAGGACAATTAATTGTAACCCCGGAAATGGTAGCTAAGAAAATAAGGGCTATGAAGGATAATAAATCACCTGGAGTGGATGGTATTCCACCCAAACTACTATTGGAAATTGTAGAACAAATTAGCATACCGCTTGCAACAGTTTTCAACTTGTCATTAGAAGAGGGAGTGGTTCTTTTAGAATGGAAAGAAGCAAACATTATACCGTTATTCAAAAAAGGTTCGAGAAACAAGTCAGAGAACTACAGACCAGTGAGTTTAACATCAGTGATTTGTAAATTATTAGAAAGACTAATTAAAGATCACATGGTGGATTTCTTGTTAAACAAAACTTGATAAACCCATCTCAACATGTTTTTTTTAAAGCGAGGTCATGCTTAACAAATATGTTATGTTTTTTGGAAGACATCACTAAGTGGGTAGATGAGGGATCACCAGTAGATATCGTCTACTTAGATTTTCAAAAAGCTTTCGACAAAGTACCACATCAAAGATTACTGCTTAAACTAAAGGCCCATGGCATAGGAAATGGTATAATAAACTGGATAGAACAATGGCTGATTGACAGAAGACAACGTGTAGTAGTTGATGGGGTGGCTTCAAACTGGAAATCGGTATTGAGTGGGGTACCAAATGGATCAGTATTAGGACCTATATTATTCTTAATATATATCAACGATTTGGATGATGAAATAACAAGCAAGGTGTTGAAATTTGCGGATGATACAAAAGTGTTTAGAAGGATTAAAAGTGATGGAGACAGACAGCATTTACAAGATGATCTTGACAGGTTGATCAAATGGTCTGAAAAGTGGCAAATGCTGTTCAATTTTGGGAAATGTAAATGCCTCCACACAGGACATGGGAACGAAGAGTTAGAATATACAATGGGGGGTACTGTACTAAGTACTACTGAAAAAGAAAAGGACTTAGGGTTAACCATTAGTGCTGATATGAAGGTTTCAGAGCAGTGCGGAATTGCAGCTTCAAAGGGAAATAAAATCCTTGGATTAATTAGGCGAAACATAATGTATAAGGAAAAAGAGCTAATAATACCGCTGTACAAAACTAAAGTTAGGCCTCATTTAGAATATTGTATTCAAGCGTGGAGGCCGTATCGCAGGAAGGACATAGATATGCTAGAAAGAGTGCAGAGGAGAGCAACTAAAATGATACCAAAACGGAGGGATCTTAGTTACGAAATACGCCTAAAAAAATGCGGTTTAACAACACTAGAGACCAGGAGGTTGAGAGGAGATCAGATAGAAGTGTTTAAAATATTGAAGGGTTATGAAAATATTGATAGAAATATTTTTTTCTCAATTAAGAAAGATACAAGGACTAGAGGGCATGAACTTACATTAGCAAAGGAGCAGTGTAGATTAGATATAAGAAAGTTCTCATTCTCACAAAGGACTGTAAATGATTGGAACAGATTATCTGCTGATTGTGTGGGTGCTAGTAGAGTGAATATGTTTAAAAATACAATCGACACATACCTCAGACGGGCTGGATACACATAGATAAAAGAGTCGGACTCTCGATAAGCCAAAGGGCTTCCTTGTCCACCTGCCACCTAGAGTTAATTCTCTGGGTGGCAATCTTGTTAAATCTTGTTAAATCTATATTACTTCCAAGTTCGTGATATAGGAATTAAGTGTCGGTGACTTAGTCATGAACTGCTTGCAATAGTTTATAAACAGGGAAAATGGCAACATTTGCAGACTTGTGTAGATTCAGTTGCTAAAAGAACACATTTTTAGGACAACAAATGAGGGGAGCTTTTTCCATATCAATGTTTTTGAAAACAAAACAGTAGGATTTGATGAAAACGCTCCTGCAGCTGGGTGACAAGCCAGAAATTACAGTAACATATAGTTTCTATTAAAACATGCATTGCAATCGGCAAGTGATGCCACGCTTCTCGCGGTGACGATATAAGAGAACTATCAGACGCGGCAGCTTTGCAGTGACAGGCCCGCAGGTGTGGAAGTTACTGTACTAAAACAGGATATTTCATGATTTTTATTTTCTAACATTTAAGTGCAGTAGGGGGGTTTTTGTTATCTTCAACTCAGAAATGCATTTTAGATAAAGAAGATGTATAATATTTAAGAAACGGAATTATTATTATTAAAACCGAATCAAGCCACTGCACAATGCCCGACTTATTTCAAAGGTAAACATTATGATGATCCACAGCTAACATCACCTGTTGCAGATGCTCCTGATTCAGCTCTGGCTCTGACAGTCGATTCACTCGGGCATGGATGTTAGACATAATCGTGCCAACAATGGCACCGGTGAGGCCCGTTGATGACACAGTAGACGATCCAGCCGCTGTCAATGGGGTCGCGTCCTTTGCCTTCGCTTCCTCTACCCGTTCCTTGGCCAGCAACTCCTATCACCAGACAAGTCATCTTATACAACTGCAAGAAACTGAACGAGTAAATGTAAATATGCAGTATTTCTCGAGGTGCATAGATAACGGCAAAAACTCGCTAACAGATACCATTGAGATGTTGCGATGCTTTCCAAGGGCAGATAGCACTGGTTGCAGCCAGCTGCCCAGGATAACATCGCTCACTTTACTCTTGCAGTAGTTCTCAGACACGGTCACTACACAGGAAGTGACCAGTCTTTATCTACTGCCAAACAAAAGTTTTGTTTTGCGACAAAACATTTTGCAGCTGATATCTCATGCTTGAAAAAATTCTTGAACTCTCCAAAAGACTAACAAAGAATTAGTGTCACCAGCAGGGTAGCAACACAATCACTGTGCACTAAGTAACCAATATAATTGGTATTAATAATCAATGTAACACCTCACAGATCCTGCCAATTACTAGTAATGACACAACATGAAATCCTTTCAACACACAGGGTACATTTTTTTTATATTTATAAAAAAGCATAGATAGGGCAATATTGACTAGACATTAATTTCATGCGCATTCAAGATGTGAAGCATTCACAGGAACAAGAACTTTTACTTTTCCAGAGTGTAATCACTTCAGAATAGTTTACGTGTTACTCTGGAAGTCTCGTACAATTACCTCCAGTGGTTATTAATATTAAATGTCAACACGTTATAATAGATACCTTGATGACAACCTCTCCCTTGATGATGTGGCACAGGATGGCGAGAATCGACTCAGACATGCGGTTGCCGTATACCTTGAGTGGTTTCTTGTCCCACAGATACATGATGGCAGTGAACGCCATCTACAACAGTGCACCAGTGCTAATGGGTTGTCTTGAGGTCGCTCTCAGTCTGCACTCATGCAACGAGTGGCAGGGGAACGGGTAACAAACAGAGCAGAGGGTAGGACAGTAAGACCACGACTTAGATGGGAGGATTTGGTGGGATTGGGAGGGGAGTGGAGGTGGCAGTGTGGAACAAGAACTGTCGACCAATACCAATGCTAATCTCACCAGACAATAGAGACAAAGAGAACAAAGCTACAGTTTACGGTTGAGTGGTTGAAATCTGACTTTTTACTTTTCAAAAGTAGACACATACTAGATGGACCAGAGAACACCTGTGTTGTACCTTGTGTGTGTGTGTGTGTGTGCGTGTGTGCATACGTGCGTGCGGGTGCATGCGTGTGTGAATGAGGTACTAAAGGTGACAGAGAAAGTGTGTCGTACCTTGTGCGTGTGAATGAGGTACTGGAGAGGACTGAAGGGCATAAAGCCGGGTTGTGACGACTTGGCAGGCAGTGTGTGAGGTGACTCAAGGATGTTCTTTGTGTTCACCATCTTCTCAAGCAGCATCAGCCACGCATCAAGGAACTCACCAGTGCCATCTGGTGGAAACACAACACATCAATCACATCAACGTCTTCATACTGTAAACTTTTATGAGGATCATCATCCTGAAATTCACAGCGTTTTCCCACCAAACAGTTAACCAAAGGCATTGTATATAATATACAAGAGACCTACCAGTCAGTTATAAAATCATGTTCACAAACAACACAAAACTACTAAATATGGTGCCATTCCAACGGCGCTAATTCAAAAACCTTGATAAAGAGATGTCACAATTACCCCTAGAACAAAAAGCAAATAAGCTAATCATTCAAGTCGTAGATACTACAAAGTTATCCAGTATATGGTGTCACATCTAAGTGGCCAGTTATGGCTGGATAGCAGAGCCAAACAAATTGGATGGACACACTAAAGGATCCTGACCGTGATGTTTTCTGATGGCTTCCTGAAAATTCTGGTTAATTCAACAATGGATAAAAAACATGTCTCTCGAAATGTGAGAACCAAAACAGAGCCATGTGGAAGACATATACCAGATGTTTTAGTTGCCTCAATGTATAACTACGGTTCACTGGACTTGGCTTAAAACTTTTTATAGTTGGTAATCATAACTTACCTGGCAAAGATGGATGTTCAAGGCCTTCATCAATAGGAACTTTTCCACCAAACGATATCGCCCAGCGGAAGGCCCTGCAACACATCCAACATACATGTGTTAACACGATGCTTTCGCCTAACATATCTGACTCAAGGTGTGTCATTTCAAAATTTGTACCTCTTTTGTTCACACAAGCAATCAACACATTTGACCCTATAAGTAAATTTGAAGAAGACTTGTTTATTTACAGAGCCAGTAACCACAATAATGGTTGTCTTTTATGCTAAGACAAAAGTATCTCATTTGCCAGGTTTATATCAGATGGCCCCTGTGCACCTGGGTGTGTCCACACTGGTTGCCATGACAACAACCTCGGGAAGATCACTGCACCACAAGTGCTGTGATCCACAGAATGCAACTCATCACCTATAAACCACATTTGACTTCTTGTAGCTTGTTCAGTTTTATACTTTTAAAATTACTGCAATCTTTTCTGAACATCTACGTAGGGTTATATCAGACTGGCTAAATAAATACCACATGATTATTCCTATCAAAATATAAAGAAAAAAGCTAAAATTAACCAGTACATAACCAGCTCCAGCCACCGTACGAGTGACTACCCGATTTATGCATGCCAATTTTAAAGGAGATGGCTCCATAGGTGGAACTGGGGCATGGTAAAGATTTCTACATGTACCTGTATAACACAGCACCATTGTTGTAGAATTAGCTCATCAGCTGCAGTGAGCAAATACATTTGAATAGAATAACATTTCAGAGAATCAAACAACAGTATGATTATTAACCAATTTGCAACACAATTATTCCCATCCATGAGATACATAAGAGCTGTTGCGGTGCTTTCCAAGGGCAGAAAGCACTGGTTGCAGCCAGCTGCCCAGGATAACATCGCTCACTTTACTCTTGCAGTAGTTCTCAGACACGGTCACTACATAGGAAGTGACCAGACTTTATCTACTGCCCATAACAATTGTGCAAATTAGCTTTAAAGCAATATTAGTATCCATGTAGATAAACTAACTACAGAAAAACATCAATATAGCATGACATCAATTCTACACAACATCCTAGAAACCACTAATGTTTTTTATCAGTGTGCAAAACCAAAACAATTTCAACACCGACAAGTTGTAACTAAATACCATAGTTTCAACTGAACAGTTTCCTATTGGTGTGCTTCACTAAAGACCCATAGCAAGAAATATATCTGCAGAAAGCTAGTAACTGGTGTATACAAGAAGACAGGTGTTCCAATGATCCTTGGACACACAGCACCGCCACAGCTGAAAGCCCATGGGTACACCGGCACTGTCACTGTCGCAACCGTCAGTTCACAGTCACTACACAAGTGACTAGTGCCATGGTAACGCTGCACGTTGGTATTCAGGATTATTATATTTCCTGAGCTCAAACGTAATAAAAAGTAGGCCTCCAGGCAATGAGCCTCTTATATAATAAATTATAACAAGAGTTGATCAATACCTTTCCCTGAACAAAATTACTGTCTCATCAGATAATCCTAACGTTCTTGTCAAGAATCAGCTCTTTATAAACATCATGACAAAGTCAACCTCTGGGGAAACTGTGTTTTAGAGGGAAGTGTCCCCTGACTACCGGTAGGCTGCTCTTAGATAAAATGATCTGCATGCAGAGGTCAGATATATGCTTGTCTGTTTTATCATCACTGAGCATCAACCACAAAAGAAAAAACCAGAATTCACCTGCTATCAACCACAACTTTATATTTCCAAAATGTTCTGAAAAACAAAATGTCTAAATTCAGAGTATTTAATGAAAATATTCTATTAACCGTGTAGGTGACCAATGGTAAACTTCCACGGTGTACACAATTTGGAGCTATTTGTAGGGGTGCTTTTAAAAAGTCACAACTTCGCTAATATGTATCACAAAAATATGATTGAGCTATCATTTTGTTGGCAAAAAGACCCTTTATTATTATGCAGTGATGATATTTGCATAACATCAAATAATCATGAAGATACAACTGTTTAAAGTTTATATAAACTAAATGCATTCAAATATTTTTTTCACCCTACTACTAGCTAATTTCCGAGTGGTTGTATGTGTCAATGTCCAATTAGAGAAATGTAGCCATGGATATAAGCTAATGAGTACAGAAAAAAATTAAACAAATATACTCAGAAGTTTTTTATATGAATTTATTTAGGTAGACCCTTGTAAAATTTAGACTATTCTTCATGAATGTCAGAACGAGGGTAAAGTAGAAACCCAAGTTTGCCCAGTGACAAAATAATTATTGTGCGGTTGTATGTTCATACATGCAGTGTGACAAATGTAGCTGTACATTTCAGCTGCGTGATAATGAAAACTAGACTCAAATATATTCAGAACTTTTCATTTTATTGTATTTTTCGTAGAACGTTCAAATACAACCAATACGGAAATAGGCCTACCATTGCGTGCCGTGGCGCACCTGTCCGATAACATGACGTATCTATTATCAATTTCCTTACATATCAATCAAGTAAGTAATACCTACAGTTCCTAATTACACACATATATATGTCATCAGGTTATAGGACATGTTGTATTTGAATTCTGAATGCATCGCATCCTTCGCTGGCGGACCGAGTAGGCCGGCCGAATCGGCCCATGTCTGGGTACAAGACAGCGATGTCCGGCTCACCAGCAACTTGCATAATATCCACTTCAAAACAGCCCCCAAAGTCTTTGTAACTGTCTGAACTAGTATAATAACTTGATCCACAAATACTGTCATGTATTTTGCTAATATATTGCCGCGGACATTTGAAATAATTCAACTTATATAATCGAAGCGAGACAAAAAACATGGCGTACTTTCGTCATGATGGAATGAAACCAGCGTCAACAAGAAGACGTTTTAGAGCCATGCGCTGATTGGTTGACCGTTGACGTAAATTTATTTGGATAGACCAATCGTTGGGCTTTCCATCGCTACCTCCATTTCCCTGTTTAGACCATATGAATGGGAATATAAAATCCTGATGCAGAGCGTAGTAAAATCGGCCATATTTGGGCATCTTCTACTACGACATTTTAAAGCTTGGTTGTGATTTGCTATTACTGAATCATGACGCGATACAACTCATTAATAAAAATGCCACAGGAAGAAGAATAATTCAGCTTTCCAATGATACCTCGCATTCCCCTGTTAGTTGCTAGTGACGGAAAAAAATTTTTTTTTAAAAGAGTGATATCGCATCGGGCCGAAAATCGGCCGGGAGCAGTTTAGCACTGATCACACGGGCCGAATTTGGCCCAGTGGCCACCTGTAGGGTTAAAAGCAGACCAGTAACTGCCATAGCCAATATAAAGTTGAAACATGTTGTTGATGTTGCATTGGTGAAACTGTAACGTTTCGTGACATATTATTTTTACAAAATACTGTGTTACAAATAACTTGCACAGATAGAGCAGACTGATACACTTACCCGTAGAGCGAGTCCTGCCCGCCAGACAGAAGGAATAACTTGCACAGATAGAGTAGACTGGTACACTTACCCGTAGAGCGAGTCCTGCCCGCCAGACAGAAGGAATAACTTGCACAGATAGAGTAGACTGGTACACTTACTCGTAGAGCGAGTCCTGCCCGCCAGACAGAAGGAATAACTTGCACAGATAGAGTAGACTGGTACACTTACTCGTAGAGCGAGTCCTGCCCGCCAGACAGAAGGAATAACTTGCACAGATAGAGTAGACTGGTACACTTACCCGTAGAGCGAGTCCTGCCCGCCAGACAGAAGGAATAACTTGCACAGATAGAGTAGACTGGTCCTGCCCGCCAGACAGAAGGAATAACTTGCACAGATAGAGTAGACTGGTACACTTACTCGTAGAGCGAGTCCTGCCCGCCAGACAGAAGGAATAACTTGCACAGATAGAGTAGACTGGTACACTTACTCGTAGAGCGAGTCCTGCCCGCCAGACAGAAGGAATAACTTGCACAGATAGAGTAGACTGGTACACTTACCCGTAGAGCGAGTCCTGCCCGCCAGACAGAAGGAATAACTTGCACAGATAGAGTAGACTGGTACACTTACTCGTAGAGCGAGTCCTGCCCGCCAGACAGAAGGAATAACTTGCACAGATAGAGTAGACTGGTACACTTACTCGTAGAGCGAGTCCTGCCCACCAGACAGAAGGAATAACTTGCACAGATAGAGTAGACTGGTACACTTACCCGTAGAGCGAGTCCTGCCCGCCAGACAGAAGGAATAACTTGCACAGATAGAGTAGACTGGTACACTTACTCGTAGAGCGAGTCCTGCCCGCCAGACAGAAGGAATAACTTGCACAGATAGAGTAGACTGGTACACTTACTCGTAGAGCGAGTCCTGCCCGCCAGACAGAAGGAATAACTTGCACAGATAGAGTAGACTGGTACACTTACTCGTAGAGCGAGTCCTGCCCACCAGACAGAAGGAACTTCTGCAGCATCAAATGGTATGGGAATTTCTTCTCGTCAAACAGCATAGGTGAGGTGAAGCCGACAGAACATATGAAGAAGGTCAACCTATGGATACAAGTCAAGCATCTACATCTCCATGGCACAGGTCAGTTGTTTGTAAGGCGACACCAATTTTATTATTCGGATTACGGACCTGCAGACGTTGTTTTTGACAAAACGGAAATAAAATTGCAATTTAAAACTTTTATTTCTGATCGAAATGCCGAACCAATGATTTTGTATTGATTCATCGAGCATATACGCACCATACTGAACACTGTATGTTAAACATTGCTTCATCTGTTGTCGTGCATCTTCGCTCTAACGATTCCGCAAAAGTCCAACTTGTCATTAATTTATCTAAATCATGGCTGAACCAGACGCTGCAGTGTGGTTTTGTATCAAGAAATTTAAGTTTGGCGCTGCTCCCCAAAAGGAAGTAACAACATTTCAATTGTCCAACACGATCAACAATGTCATTTCCCGTGTTTGTAGCGACGCCGCTCTGATATCAACAGTATGTGTTGGCGTCAAATGCGCGGATTGCTGTCGAAATGACAGCGAGCGTCCTTGCGGATGCTATGTGAACAATTCAACGTTTAACACATTAATTTTTTTGAACGATGACAATTTTAGTGCCACCAAAATGAAGCGAAAAGGCAACCCGAAGGCTGACATTTTAGACAAGATGCAAAATAGCAATAAAGAAAATAAACTGCCAACACGGGCGAAACCAGTATTGTGCGCATGTTTAACGCGCTACTCATTCTGTCTACATGCAAAAATCTAAACATTGGATTTTGGTCAATCAAGTTAACACGCTAGGAAAATGGGTTATAGACACTCTCTTCAATGCTTGCATAGTCAGCATGGCATTGCTTCAGAATAGAATAATGTAGTTATATTTGGAGGTACGAAAATCAAATCCTAATTATGCCAGTCAAATTAATATATTATTACTATCACAGCAAGATATATCCTACCTCTAATCTACACATTTACGGCTGTTAACACACCATAATGGTATCTGCCAAATCTTGTTATCAGTACTTGTTATTTTAAGTCTTCAACTTTTATTAAACTTTCATAAAAGTATGTGTCTAGTAAGTTTTTGATACAAGGCTAAATAAATTTGTAGCAATGTACTGTATGGCTCGTACGATAATTCATGTATTTACACAAAACACCTTTTTCATGCAATGACTTATTTTTATTCCCCCTCCTCCCTAAAAAAATTTCAAAAAAATGGGCCAAGTCCTTGGAGTTGTTGAACAGTTTCTGAGATACGGCAGCTAAAGGCGGACGGCAGACACAGAGTGATGGCAATAGTCCCTTGGACCTTCGGCCAAAGGACTAAAAATCTGTAATCCTAACAATAAAATTGGTGTGGCCTACGACATGTTATGAAACAGTACTGTTCTCATAACGGACTTTCCCGGTAAACCAGCCAATATACTATCAGGACAAGACTTATTGTTCACCAATATAATAAAAACTTTCACAACTGTGAATTTCTCGTAACGGACATCACACAAAAAGATACAAGTCTCTCTGGCTCAAAAGCACATAGACACAGGTAGGAGCTATTTTGAACATGTCAGTCATGTGAGAATAATCATACTACCCTGTTTCATTAGGCTTCACCTGGGAACAACTGTCAACCAATATATGCTTTTAGAATTTAATTGATCTCTTGCACTTGCACATACCTCAACTTTGGCACGGGCGAGTATTCAGGCGGAGTCCAACTAAGACCATTGGCAAGCAGCTTTGTGAGCGCGGTGGCAACAGCTCTGGCAGCGGGAGTTGGTGCAACGGGATTCTGTGGCAGCTGACTACGCCGTTGCCGCACCGGCGAACCGACACACAGCTTCACGAGCAGTCCGAAGAGCTCGGCAAGCGCACGGCCGAGCCGCGATGATGCAGACAACAGCGGCTTGATCTGTTTTATCTGCGCCTGCATCGCCGGCGACAGCTTGCTCTTCTTCGCTGCGAGCACCGTCGACAACTCCGACAGACTCGTCTCGCCGCTCATCGTCACAGCGTCCTCCACCTCCATCGCTGTCACACTGTTCTCAGACGTCGTCAATGACTGCATCGCCGCACTCACACCATTACTCCCAATGTCCCCGCTGCTTCGCTTGAGCAGCTCGACGCTGCCGGGTCTCGGCAATTTCGAGAAGAGTGATGAAGATGACGATGTCGATGCAGATTTGCTGTCTTTGCTAAGGAGTTTCTCGAGGTCAGTCTTGCCAAAGTCGCAGTCTGCCGGCAAGATGTCCTCACTACAGAAGGCGAGCAGCACGGTGCTCTCCCACACAAGTGATGTGTACAACTTACTGAGGCCCTGCAGCACCATGAGACCCAGGTCAGAGCCCCAGTGGCTCACTGAGATACTCCTCACGTCACTCTGGAACAAACACGGTCATCACATCAGTCAACTCTGTGGTTAATTCATTCATCTCACACTGGTCAGCTTATTTCAATTGATGAAACTTTCGAGTCATAAATTTAAACAAGCCATTTTACTATAAATATATTTTATGTATATATACATTATTTTAGTGTTACTTTGTTAAACGTAACAATCTCATCCTTATTTATATTACAGTATGTCCAACTTATAGTGAACAATTATCTTTTATTTCACAATATTTCCAAATAACTTTTTCTGGGAGTATGTATACTTACGTATATATATACTCCCAGATATTTAATTTTTAGATTTATTTGTTGTAATGAAATGCAGCGTTTGTTGAATCTTACACTATAATTTTCAATACTGGCAGTATTCCCCTAAAAGTGGCCCAGGAAAGTTTTTGCCTGTCAACCTGTGCCTACCTGGCCGACTCTGCAGACATGTGTGAACATGGTGATGTAGGCGTGTGCTGACGAGAGAGCGTGCAGGAGAGGCATTGCTTGGGCCGACAACATCGGCTCGGTCATGCCTTGCACACCCGCTAGTTCGTGCAGCAACACAGAGCCCCCTGGTGGATCGAGGAAGCGGTGGAGAGGCTCGAGCGACTGCAGCACCTCATTGAGATGGAGCAGGCCCTGTTTGAGCACCTGCGGCTCGTGGGACAGGGTCTGAAATAAACACAAGTCGGTTTAACAATGGAACTGCCAAAGTCAACTTGAAGTATGAAATATTAATCTACACACTGTAAACTTGAGTCTAATAATATGAAAACACCATGAGGTAACACACTGAAAGTCACTGCACTTTAGTTTTGTTCACTAACACCTTGTTAAGGGTAGCCGCGCCCCGAAATATGACCAAAAAGTCGGTTTTGAGATGCTGTCATTTTCCGATAGATTGACATATCATACACCGTCATGTAAAAGCATTTTCCAATATTTGAACAATAAATACCTACATTAGTACACTTTTATGACATGCCCCTCTTTCTTCTAGAACCGAAATGAGTCTCGCAGTCATTTTTAAATGTCCAATAATCTCCAAAAAGATCGTTCGATTCCAAGCACATGCCGACTATAAAATCCGCCATATTTGATATCGTCTTGTCCGGAAGTTTACCTGCTTCCCGGATATAGCATCCTAGTTAACCTAGACTATAATACTATGCCTCTATCTGGAATTAAATTTATGCGACCGTTGACCAAATAAGGGCAGGTTACGCTATTTCTGGCTCATTATAACATCGCGTAGACGAAACATCCAATGAGCGCACGCGGTGTATGGATGACCGCATCATCAACCAATCAGCGCGGCTTCCGGGGACGCGCAGAATAGTAAACAAGATGGAGTCGAGTAAGAGAAAACGAGTAACGATGACCGCATTTGGCAAAAAAAAGAGACACAAGAATAAGTCTGGAGCAGGAAGACCACGTCAGACAGGTTTGTAAATATACTTTGCACAATCGTAGCAAAGAATATCTTAGTTTATCATCTTAAAATTACCGTAAATGGACGATGTAAACAATGGTGATCATGACTGCTTGGGACGACCACGAAGACAAGGAAATGATCCGAATGACGTAGGCCTCATAGCTTAGCATTTAACAATAAGTGGGCGAGTTATATTATTATAATAACATCTGTTACTATGTGACATTATTATACCTTTGATTATTTTAATAAAATATGCTTCTTGGAGCATTTTGGTTCACAAACTGTTAGGCAACTGAACTCAGATTTTCTAGATTAGACATTAGTCTGACTACTCAGTCTATTGTCTACTACTAGTACTAGTGAATGTAACCAGTGACAGTGGTAGTTGTACTATCTAGTGATATATAAGCATGTGTGCATTTTATAATAGTCTGCTTTCACTGTTTCAATGCCAGTTGAAGAGGCATCGGTGTCTTTGACTGATTTGCAGTCCACGTCTGCCAGTTGGCGAAAGATTATGTTGCTGTCTCCACAACGTGACACTTCTGAGACTGCATCCACGTCCGACTCGGATGGCCACTTCGTTATACTACACATGGACAAGCTGAACGATCTGCTGAAGCCGCTTGAGTGTCCACAGTGCAGTCAGGCGAAGCTACGTATGACGTCAACCGACATGAGAGGATATGCTGTACACCTACTACTGGCATGTGATAGCTGCAACGCGACGCTGTCCAGCGAGTTCTCGTCACCACAGCTACCAATGAGTGACAACCCGACACGACAGACCTACACGATCAACCGCCTTGCTGTGCTGGCAGCTCGTGAGGGTGGCATCAACCAGACCGTCTTGGTGAGGCTGACGACACTGATGAATGTCAAGGGTGGCATTCATCATAAGACGTTCAGCAGGATCTCCGACACGATCCAGCAGAAACTTGTGTATGGGACGGCCTACAATACACTGCTGGAGGCACACAGCATAGTTCACCGCGTGCACAGGGATGTCTACGGTGAACACGACGGGCCATTGAAGCTGGCTGTCAGCTATGATGGCTCTTGGAAAACCAGAAGTTTCCATTCCCCGTTCGGTGTGGGATTTGTGATCGAGATGTTAACGGGACTGGTCATTGACTACACCATCCGATCCAAGTACTGTGTAGAGTGTGAGCTGGTGGGGAAGAAGCTGAAGGGAGATGAGAGAGAACAGTGGTAGCAGTTGCACCAAGACCACTGTGACGTGAACCACACTGGCTCCAGTGGTGCAATGGAGACTGAGGCTGCCAAGATCATGTGGGGAAGGTCAGTGGACCTGATGGATGCCCAGTACACCTCCATCCTGGGCGATGGTGATGCTGCTGTCATATCGGCACTGAACACTATGCAGCCATATGGCGCTCATGTGGCTGTAGAGAAACAAGAATGCATCAACCACATGAGCAAGCGCATGTTCAAAGGACTCGAAAATGTGCTCAAAGAGTCGACCGCCCACGCAAAAGAAGCCCGCATCAAGGCCAAACAGACAGCCACAACATCAGTGACCACCAGCCTCAGCGGAAAAGGAAAGTTGACAGCTGTGAGAATGAAGAAGTGGTCGCAGTATTACAGAAACGCCATCGTCAAGAACGCGCCAGATGTCGAAGCGACACGACACGCGATCTGGGCGATCTTCTTTCATAGCGTGTCAACAGCCGAGGATCCTCACCACTCTCATTGTGATCCGGAGTGGTGCTTCTTCCAGCAAGCCACAGCCGAAGGGGTGGACCCTGAACAGAAGAGGAAGGAAGGCAAGCATGACCCACCCCTTCCGAAAGATGCATCTGAGAGTCTGGTACGTCTCTTTGAGCGTTTAACAAAACCTGACTTGTTGGAGCAATGCATGTCGCTTGGCACCTCCAATGCGAATGAGTCATTACATTCAGTTATTTGGAGGAGAGCACCAAAGGCAGTCTTCAGCACCTGGAAGACAGTGGAGATTGCTGTTGCCATGGGTATCGTGCAGTTCAACAAGGGCGCACAAGTCCTGGTCGATGTAACAGCGGCCATTGTGCCCCAGGCTGGCCCGAGTAGCCAGTTATTAGAGCTGGCAGGCAAGATGGACAAGACTCGGCTGCGCAAGTCAGATACAGCAGCCAAGCTTGAGAGTAAATCAAGCAGAAAGAGAAGATCTCTGCTCAAGCTACAGGACGAGGCGAAACTGTCGGAGAAGGAGGGTCACCTGTACAACCCTTGTGCCTGGTAGACAGTGCACACAAACTCGAACACTACCCATGAAGCAGTTGTGGCTAAAATAAAAATGTCTTGCCAATAGTTGTGTTTGTTCCTTGCATAGCTCCAGTACATAGTTACATTCAATGTTATACATTTAAGTGATGATTTTCTATTATACTTTCTGTGTTAAACATTACGTTTTAGTTTTTTGTCATTTTCTCAAAATGTCATTTTTGGATATTTGTCAAGTTTATGAAAATTATTTTGTTACAGTTGTTCCCACATATATAACCTGTCAGATAAGACTGTTTTGAACAGTGTAGCTCAATATTGAGAGTTGGCAGTCATGATCCAGTCTGCCAAGTCGTTGGGAGAAAACATTCTAACCAGACATCCCATCTCATAGCGGTCATAGAAATCAGATATCTTATACCAAAACTACCTTATCTGACAAATGAACATTCCAGCAAATGATTCTTGGCAATTGCACAATCACACATACGTTATGTTGCTTGGAATAATTTTTGTGGTCGGACCCCCCCCGTCTCACTACAAACAGTTATTTCCATGGCAATACACATGCAAACGAGTCCAAATTCCACACATCATGTACTATTCATACTTCTAAATAGCACCCCAAATTTGGTTAAGATATGTTAATTATTAACAGAGATACAGACTATGGTCGTTTTCGGGTAGTGGCTACCCTTAACTGCCTAGAGCCCCTTGCTCCAACTACTAAGTAGTCTCCCACAATCATACAGATAAACTAGTCTCTCATGGTAAACTTTGCAGTCAGTCATGGCCAGTTATGATGACGCAGGGGGCATATATATATAATATTATATATATCGTATTCATTATTTTTAGCGTACAGTACACTTATTAAATATTCTTAAGGTTACAAAAATCTGTTTCTCAAACCAGTGTGAAAATAACAAAACGGTGGTGCCACATGATGGTAATTATGTGTATTTTTGACAGTCTCTACTGTACTCCACTATGTGGTGCCACTAGATCATTCATTTCCGTTTTTAAAACAAACATGGCACCATTGACACATGTGTCATGTGTCACTCTGATTTAGAAAACACATTTTTGTTAATTATTGATGGTTACCACGTATTTAAAACTACTTCTCATTGGAGAGATATGTTAGCAGTGGACAGCAATAACAGTGGTGCAAAGACTCGGACAAAGAAATAGAGCAGGCTATGCTATCCTCTGCATACAATAAATGCATGTTTAGTTCAGCCGGGATGACATACGTCAACGTAACTGATACTAACTGGAAGTAATTTATACATCCACATGATGGTGATTTTGTGGTCAAAGAAATACTGGAACTTTGCAAAGCTGCGGATGCTGGTGGAACTTTTTTCCCATAGTCATTATTGTTAATGGTTGACAGGGAATTACGATAAATTATGTGATAAGTTTTTGTCATAGATCAATGTCAGACGGTGCTAAAAAAGGGAGGTGTATGCTAGTTAGGGCTTGTATACTAAAAAGAACGAATACAGTATGTGACATTTGCGCAAGCATGGGTCATATCCACACCCAGAGACTTGGCATAGTACAAATGCAATAACAGATCAATTCAATCTTATCAGAGCAGATCATGCCAGATAATGCCTGAACTCTATTCCATCTGTCAAAGTTCCATACCCATAGTAAATAATACTAATAACAAATGTATATATTTAACTCTTTACCGGGTAGATAGCCTTCTCATTTTACCCCCTGCTGTTTTGAAGATGCACAGCCAATTGTGAATTGTATTGTGTGATGCCTGCATTAAAATATGGATATCTCGACAACCACTGCATGAAAATACATGAAATTAATTACATTATAGAAATGAATGTTTGAATAAAATATGTTATTAAAATTGCTGTGTTGCATTCAATTAAGTTTCAGATCTTGAAGCGAAGTTCAACAGTTACGACAGTTCAACAGTTGTACCAAATAAAACGTCAATTTCATTGTGCAATACCCAAAACAAATTTAGCCATGCATGTTAGTTTTGCCATACGAAAACATTTATCCAATTCTGATGGTTAGTTTTCAAATTATGCATTATTTTGTAAATGACACCAACATGCGTGAAAACGTAAAAAATGGGCCAAGTGGCCCTGAAGTCCTTTGGACTAATACGTCTATATGTGACCTCGGCTGACCAAATGAGTAATAAGTCGGAAAAATTGTAACATTGTTTTCTTACATCCTTGTAAAGGTTTGGTAGGGTGCTTTACTCGGTTTCCAAAAATATGACTGCTACAAAAATTGGCAAAGTTATGGAGCATTGAACATGGTAGGGATCAAAAAGTGAAAATGAAGAAAACGGCTGTTGAAGTTTTACATTATATATGCAAATGGATTTATCAAGTTAGGCCAGATTATGTCTTCATGTGTAAAACTAAGAGGACAGATTATTTGAGAGCAAAAGGTAGACTCACTGTTTGACAGTTTAAAACCTGCAGGCAACTGTCCAGTTTAACAGGGGTCTAGTGGTTTAATGCTGTCTGTTGAAACAAGCTACTGCCAGTGACCGATTACACATTAGTCACAGTTTCCATCAAACAATAGCAGGCAGAGAATCTTAGCTCCACAGCTGGGTGTAATACACAACCAGAGCCACCACTGATTCATGGTCAAGTAGATTAGCTCAATGCACCAACTAAGACAATACACAACACTGTGAGTGACAGTGTCCAGAGTGAGGCCTAAGCAGTGTCCTCATTGTTGAATAGATCAATTAAACCTGCCAAGTGGGTGACATTCTGCACAAGTGTTCATTAATCCTTAGTGATTGGTCAGAACACCAGACTGACCATATACCTAAACAAAGCGAATGTAATAGGTGAAGAACAGGCAGTGTTCAAATAGGGGTATTGGATGAATTGAATCTGTCTCTACGCAAAAGGCTTTATTGTGCCTTCATCGATTATAAGAGAGCATTTGATTTAGCAGACCGGTCCTCCCTGTGGTGTAAGATAATTTCATGCGGTATTAATGGTATTGTGTTGAAAGTTGTATACAACATGTACAAAAATGCTAAATCATGTATAAATCAGGGCCAGGCTGTGTCAGCCTTCTTCTCATGTGATGTATAGGTATGGCAAGGAGAAAACTTGTGTCCTTTATTATTTGCTATTTACCTGAATCATTTTGAACACTGTTAGTTACAAGTATAACGGACTTGACATGGCAGCTGGTGAAATTTACAACAACCTTAGTGATGATGATGTAGAAAATGTATGTTCTACTATATGCTGATGACACTAGAATGATTCAATCAAATACAGATTTCTCGCTTGTGTATAGCGGAACTATGTCAACTCTTCTAATGGTTGACATTTGGTTGTTTCAGGTGTCAACTATATTGTGAATCTGTAATTATTAGTCTATAGTGATACAATTGATTTACACAGTACCATGTCTACACAAGGCATGGCAAGCGTAAACAGAACAGTAGAATGCATTTTATATCAATAAAGTGTAGGATATTTCACTCTATAGTTGTCCAGAATATAATTTGTTTATGTTTGTCACCTACAGGTGACAGAATATTAATTTTCTATGTTTGTCACCTACAGGTTTTTACAGACAATACATCTTTAACCAATAGACACCACAGTCACACCATTTTATAATAATTAAATGAACATCAAAATAAACACAACTTGCAATTATAGAAAATCAATAGTTTTGAAGATAAAAAGTGTTAGGCAACTGTTCAGTCTAACAGGGGTAAAGTGTGTCTACTCTGCCTGGGCACTGTGACCAATTAAAGATTAGTCAAGGTCTCAATGGAACAGTAGCACTAGGCTGCAGAGATTAGTCATGGTGTTGACTTTGTGGCACATTAAATAAAATCTACTGTTGGGGGTGGTCTCAAGGGCCCTTCTCAAAACCACATCACTAGATAATGTAAAACTTTTGCACTTTAGGGGCCCCTTAGGTGCCCTTAGAATGATTCAATCAAATACAGATTTCTTGTATCTAGTGATAGCACCCTAAGATACATCTATGCAAAATTAGAAAAACGTTGCTGAACAGTTTTTTGAAAAAATAGACCAAATGTTACATTTTTACCAGTTTTGGGGTCCTTGGAGGCCCTAGGGAGCCCTTAAAATGATTCAATCAAGTACAGATTGCTCGTGCATAGTGGCACTGCCCTAAGATATGTCGTGCAAAATTAGAGAAAAAGTTGCTGAACGGTTTCTGAGATACTGCAGCTAACGGCGGACGGAGGACGGCAGACGCAGAGTGATAGCAATAGTCCCTTGGACCTTCGGCCAAAGGACTAAAATCCATAATTTACCAAATGGATACTGTCTACCGATCATATTACTGAATGAAACGTTGTGTTCCAATATAAAATCAATACCCAAAATGTCAAAAGACAGCAACCTCTTTAACAAATATATGTTCCCTAATAGTTATCAATGTGATCAAGGTAGCAAAATACAGCATAAATAAACAAATTAAACAAGGTGTGGACGGTGCCACGATCAACAAAATACAGCATAAATAAACAAATTAAACAAGGTGTGGACGGTGCCACGATCAACAAAATACAGCATAAATAAACAAATTAAACAAGGTGTGGACAGTGCCACGATCAACAAAATACAGCATAAATAAACAAATTAAACAAGGTGTGGACAGTGCCACGATCAACAAAATACAGCATAAATAAACAAATTAAACAAGGTGTGGACGGTGCCACGATCAACAAAATACAGCATAAATAAACAAATTAAACAAGGTGTGGACGGTGCCACGATCAACAAAATACAGCATAAATAAACAAATTAAACAAGGTGTGGACGGTGCCACGATCAACAAAATACAGCATAAATAAACAAATTAAACAAGGTGTGGACGGTGCCACGATCAACAAAATAGCTGCATATATACTGCAAAAATGAAGACGCCGACGACAGGTCATCTGCCGAATATCTGTGTCTAAAAGTCGCACCGACATCGTAGTTGGACGATAACAGAACTATGTGATTGTTGCCAACACTACTGATGCGGTATACGTTGATTTCTGACTCGGAATGCAACTCAACTTCCTTCCAAAGAAACTCTCTTAATTCACAAACGCAAACTGCTTTCGCAAGGTGGCGAAAGCACACGTATTCTTGACTTTTCTAGAATCTAGGTTACTAATTTGACCTGACTAGTTAGTGTGAAAGAAGGATCTGGTCGCAGTAAGCGAAAGGCCTAAGAGAAGCAAGTTTTGTAGGCGTTTTTGGTCGGCTTGTGCGTATGATGCATTTGGGCAGTTTTGGCACTTGCGCAGTAAAGATTTAATATAAAGCCAACTTTCTTGGAATCACAAGCTTAGTGGCAGGTGCACAAGTAAACCCACCAATAGTAGATCACACACGTACATGAGATCTGCATCACACCAAATTTGTTGGCACCTCATAGCCAGACTGTAATCACAATAAGTCGTTACTATAAGTAGTTACTATAAGCAGCAGCAACACTGGGTATCTACCATACTCAGGGTGCATACCATATGCCATTCATTCACTTACCAGTATGGCCTTACAGACGAGGGCAACTGCCTGACATGAGGGTGAAGTAGGGAAGTCTACGGGTAGGTTGGGCAGTCCCAGGATGCTCATGAGGGGCGTAAGGCCTTTCTGTGTGACAAACTCGCGACAGTGGTCGTCTGTCGTGTTGTTGCTGAGAATCGCCTCGACAAACTTCATCTAAGTAGACAGCAGACAACAGAAGCACTATTGAGAATGCATATTCAACTGGATGTTTGGCCAAAGATGCATGTAATAGGGTCTACATTGTAACATACCAGCCCATTGTGCAACTCACAAGTGCATACACGTACAACAACACATCTCCAATACACAACTCATGTCATTGTTCACAAGTCAAAATATCATTTCCATTTCATCTCTTTGTTCCATGGAAGTCTTGTCCGTGAAAAACACTCAATAGTTCCACATTTAATTATGAAATATTGATTGTTAATAATAGAACTGCTTACAGTGCAACTGTAACCTATAGCATTCACTGAGGTTTGCATGTATGACAAACTGAAATGATAAATCAACTGTCTGGGATAAGAATATAAAAACCTTATTATGTACTCACCACATTCAAGACGTAATCCATGAGGGGAATCGGACGTCGCTCTTGACCACTGTTTGATGAACTACAAGAGTAAGAAAACATGGATGATTGTAAAGAAACCAATCACTCGGTATTGCCTGTTTTGATTCACATTCAGATCTATAGTCCTATTCCTACTCAGGGCTGTTTGTGTAATGGACTATTTACTTACTTCAGTTCTTTTTTACACAACAGGTTATCCTGCATGGCATAACATAAATTTATACAACACTTAAAAAGAGGACAAAATTCTACAATTTCCTTGTCATTAAAAGTTGCAATTATTAACGGATGAGAGAGAAACCAATGTCACTCCAACTCCGTCTGTAATGAAAATGCTCATTTCATCCAATGATCAGCAATTACACATTTATTACCAACTTTCCACAAGACGAATCCATTATGCATAACAACAGTAGCAGTTTTACAAATCAAACTTCAATAAGAGTGACAACTTACGCATGTCTTCACATTACATAGCACTGTCATACACCTACCCCTGTTCGGTGGACTGGGCCAGTTCGACGGGCTTGGCGGTGACGCCGCTGTGCATGCTGGCCACCTCCTCATCCTCCTCATCATCGTCAGACACAGCCGCCTGGTCGCCCATGCGTGACTGCCCTCCTGCACTCGCCACCTGCTCGGCCTTGGGCTGGGGCTTCTGGCAGATGTAGCGCGGGTCACGCCCCATTAAACACAGCTCCTCCAGCAACTGCAACAGCCATTGGATGATTTTTAAATGATGACCGCCTCTTGTTAAATGTTTTCGCGAATATGACAGTCCATCTTACAATGTTTAATAGTAATAATTTATTTCTTATATAGCACCCCATCCAAATAATTGTTCTTGGGCGCTTTACAATGGTTATAAATAAATAACATCATACGATATACGGTTATAAATATTATGCAATCATTACTACTAAGTAAAATCAACTATACTGTCTTAAAATATATAAATAAACACAATTATGCAAGCTATTAAAACAATAAAATAGATTAATTATAATGCTAAATTAATTAAAATAACGGTATCAATAATTATGATCATCGATCATCGAATGTTAAAATAATTTGTGAAAAGATGCATCTTCAGTGCCACTTTAAACTAATTGACATTAGTGCATTGGCGCACTGTGAGTGGTAGTTGATTTCATGCTCTTGGAGCTGCACAAGAAAATGCTTGTTCACCGAGTTTAGTGCGGGTAGTGGGTTGTTTAAGGAGTATCTGATCGGAGGAGCCTAGACAGCGTGTCGGGCGATACAGAGAGAGAAGTGCTGATAGATATGGAGGTGTGAGCCCATGAAGGCATTTGAAAGTGAGAAGTAGGGTTTTGACAGTAATGCGACTCTTCACAGGAAGCCAGTGCAGCTCCAAGAGTATGGGCGTCACGTGGTCTCGTTTCGACTGCATCGTTAAGATACGAGCACATGCATTTTGGACACGTTGTAGTTTCTCAATTACTGTCGCTATAATCCGTTAAGGGGAGGCTCGGATCGAAATTTACAGATTTTTGAAAATAAAATGAGTTTTGAGTTATTGACATATCTATGTATAAAAATTACTCAACTTCCCATTCATATACGTTATACTACCGAAAAAAACCTGTTTATGTCACAAAACATGCATTTTGTGATGCCTATCATTGCTAAGTCTTTGTTTTTGTCAAACGAAGCGTGAATAATCGAACATTATGCAATTTTCCGCGATCGATTGCGTCACGAAAAATACTGCCATTCCATCATGGCGCATATCACGGGAAAGCCGTTTTCGCTCTGCATGATGATATAAACTATTTTAAGATGGCACCGCTGCTGCCTGGATAATCCAGCCTATAAACGACCGCCTCTCTTGCCGCTTCGGGGACAAAGGAATGGTTGGTCAGGCAGCATCACGTGATGACGGAATCCTCTGATTCCGTCAAGTCAAATGTTCCGATTGGTTGTAATACGTCCAACCTATGATGTCAGCTTGTAACACCAGCTACATTCGATAGGATTGACATTTTATTCTCCGCGTTTCTTTAGCTTTCTAAAACAACATATGCCATTTGGTCGAAAGCGAGTTAGTGGTTTCCGTGCCACGAAGCGACGAAATATTGCGCAGCTGCAGTTAGCATGTGAAAGAAAGACTATGCAAGTTGAATTTGTTGTTGAATATGTGACGACGACGTCTTCGGGTCCGACCGCGATGACAGGCCCAGGGCAGTGACTGTGTCAATAGCATCCAGAGTAAGGACAATTTCTGTGTTTTATATGTTCTCGATAACACTGACAGTGTAAATAATACATATATATTTATGTTGTCTCCACAGTTAGTCTTTGAACCCTGTATCAAGAAATTATTTGACGTTTGCCTATAATTTTATATTCGTGGTCTTGTTGATGTTCAGCCGTCCAGGGGCTATCCAGGCACGCCAGAACCAGTATAGTTGACATGAAATAATAGTGAAAATTATATACATGCTCAGATTATGTTGTTTTAGGGATGACAGTTATACTGTGTACATTATTCTATGGAATTATGGTTTATATTAGTACAACTTGCCTTGGCATGTCCCTTTATGACATAGTTACACTGTATATAATTCAGTACTAATAAAATAAACAAAAGGCGCAACATAAACTACAGTCACAGACCTATAGTACTGGGGAGGGGCTTTTATTGTTAGTAATACTTGTGTTCATGAAATACATTGGTATTGTGTACTTGTTTCTTAGCGTCAACTTGGCTGTCAGTGTCATCTGATCCGTCTCAGACTGTCTGTGACTGAGCGGAAATTTGGCTACCTGGATCTTCTGGATGAGATGGGGGTCTCACACTTCCCGAACGCTGCGACTGAGCGGAAGTTTGGCTACACGGATCTTCTGGATGAGACGGGGGTCTCACACTTCCCGGATTAGGATGAAGGAGATACTTGTGCAGATCTGCCGACTGTACTTGTATGCTTCGCCATGTTGCTGTCGCGAACCTGCCGTGCTCTTCTTCTCTTCTTCAGTGAACTTTATTTAGGTTACAATTAACTTTATTTGAGCTCCTGTGAACTTTATTTGTGCTCCAGAGAACTTTATTTGAGCTCCAGTGAACTTTATCTGTGCTCCTGTGAACTTTATCTGTATAAATGTTGGAATAATGTGCTATTTTACAAATATGGTTTCCTGTTCTGTAATGTTTTGCTACATTGCTTTGTTTGACATATTACTATGCTGTTCAAATCACTTTGAACTATGCCATTTTATAGATTATACATTGAGTAACATGTGTACAAAGTTTCAATCACTTAGGTTGCTTTTCAGATGTTGAAAATGTGTACAGGTGTAACTAAAGTTTGAACGCGATTTTCTCAGAAACATGATTTCACTCACACCAGCTGTCTTCTTGTTTATTTATCTGAGTAACCGCTTGACAGATTTGCTTGAAACTTGCTACAATGTATTTTGACAGTATGCTCCTGGTAGCCAGCAAGCTACTTTTTCAAAAGCAAGGCATGTTTTTAATAAAATGAGTCGCTAGTAAAAAAATATCTGGAACAAATACAAATTTTTTTTTTAAATCAGAAAAAAAAAGTTTTTTGAAAAATACAAAATGTAGCTTGCTGGTTACACTTAGGGTTATGCGGAGTAACTACACACAAAATTTGAGTAATGTATGTCCAGTAGTTACCAAGATATTTCAACGCATGCATTAAATCCAAGATGGCTGCAGTACCGTGGGAAAATCACCCCGTAAAATTTTGGAGGTGGACTATCAATCTGTGAAAGTTTCAGCTCTGTAGAGTAAGTAACAATGAAGTTATAAAATAACATACGTTTAGACCTAAGCCTCCCCTTAAGAAGACTATTGCAGCAGTCAATTCGCGAAATGACTAGCGCATGCACAAGTTGTTTTGTGTGTTTACATGTGTGAATGATGTTTTGACTCTTGATATGGTCTGCAGAAACATAGTTATTTGCTCAGATGATTTTACCACCAATCTTTAGTTTCACAATGTAAGAGAAAAAGACCAGTTCCACAAACTAACACTAACTTTCCGATAACGAAATCTCCATAGAAAGATTTGCAATATGATATAACTTCAAGTCAACATCCAGATACAATTACAAAGAGGAATTTTAAATATCAATGTACAGCACAATTATTTGATAATCTTCCGAACGTGACATTCTCAGACATATTAAAAACTGTAATACAGTTCTGCAATATTATTAGTAGAAAGTATCGACAGTGTAGCCAAGCTAGCAGTACCCCCTACAAATGCACACATGGGGTGGCGTGGTTGCTACCATGGCATTCTCTCTCGCATTGCTTTTATCCCCATCAGCCACTCAATTCAAACTAACAGGGGATCAAATACAATGCTTTATGATTTATCTGCACATAAAACAATCAATCAGCAAATTTGGCTTTTTATCTTATTAAAATATTATTTTATATATTTTATACTTATTCGCCAATCATTTATTATCCACATCTATAGTGACGTTTAGAGCAAAAAACGAAACAGTGCATGCTATTAATTGTTGAAACGAGAACAGAGAACAATTTAAATGTCGCTTTACTTCCAAAACTATTTGGTATGGCAACAATGCCAAGCTTTGACTAGGCAACCGGAGTAGGAATGAACTGCCACTGAGCCGGACAGTGTGTGTGTAAGAGTTCTCACCTTGATGATGGCCTTCGTGGTCTCTGTCCTAAGTGATGGCTGATGTCTCATCAACTCATCCATGGCACTGCCCAGGTTACTGGCCGTGTCACCTGACAACCACACCATACATCTACCATCAGCCTTCGCATTAGAAGTACTAGATGAACAACTTGTGGCCACTTTCTACCATACGCCTGAGCAGTCAAAGCGTCTCAAACAGTACCCAAAAGACATGTCAGTTCTCCAAGGTGAATGGCAAGCACCGTGTCACAGTTGTCACTCTGATGACACTAACCAAACAAATGGTGTCATCATACGTCTTCTTATACCATTAAGGTTGAAAAATCCGGTTACCGTTTGCATTCATCATCACAGAAATTGACATAATGTTTACAGGTTAGCTAAATTACTGGACAACAAATTTCTAGGTGGGTATGTAACTATCCTCAATATCATCAAGGTAAAGAACTTTTCTTTCCAACTCTATTCACAAGCAAACGAATATCAGTAATGGTAGAATTGTTCAAATTTCTAAGTCCTTGCCTATATAAGGCTGTAGCAGACCCAGTGGTTGTGACACATTGCAATAACACACGCCACTCAGTAACTGGTGCTGACATCTATGTCGCACTTTGTTTACCAGACAGATGATGGCCTTGCACACTGGCTGGGGATCATTGTGCTTCTAGTTCAACACGTCTACCACAATTCAAGTTTTTCTTTCTAACTACCATTTCAAGGCAGTTTTATTTCAAAGGCATTTCCTTTGGCCATAATTGCTCTTTCCACCCTTTGCTTACCAAACTGTTAAATTAAAACAACAGTACGAAAAATCATGTATCTGTAATCATTCTGGAAATGTCACGTATGCATTGATATATCTATCACTAGCAGACAAGTGGATTTTCTTCTAACAGTTCAACTGCAACACATCTGGAATGTTTGACAGCCACCAGCAATGATAACTACTATGACTTTGGCTACTTGGCCTTATATGTCAATACAAATGAAACAACACTAGCAAGCACACTACAGTAGAACAAATATAGGGTGTGAGGGTTCAGTGCCAACAAGATATTTCAGTTCTCCAAGGTGAATGGCAAGCATCGTGTCACAGATGTCACTCTGATGACACTAGCCAGACAGATGGTGTCATCACATGTCTTCTGCTAGCATCGAGTTTAGAGACCCAGTTACAGATTAACAAAATTACAAGAAACCAATTTCTACAAAAAGCATAAGATTGATACGACACTGCCACAGAATGTGGTTAACTATCTTCAATATCAAAAAAGCTCTGTATAATATCATTGATGTGAAGGACTTTTTCCAAAATCGGTGGGCCCCACAATACCACCAACTATGTGTATACACCCATGAATGAATATCAGTAAGAGTACAATTGTTCAAATTTCTAAGTCCTTGCCTATATAAGGCTGTAGCAGACCCAGTGGTTGTGACACATTGCAATAACACACGCCACTCAGTAACTGGTGCTGACATCTATGTCGCACTTTGTTTACCAGACAGATGATGGCCTTGCACACTGGCTGGGGATCATTGTGCTTCTAGTTCAACACGTCTACCACAATTCAAGTTTTTCTCTCTAACTACCATTTCAAGGCAGTTTGATTTCAAAGGCATTTCCTTTGGCCATAATTGCTCTTTCCAACCTTTGCTTACCAAACTGTTAAATTAAAACAACAGTACGAAAAATCATGTATCTGTAATCATTCTGGAAATGTCACGTATGCATTGATATATCTATCACTAGCAGACAAGTGGATTTTCTTCTAACAGTTCAACTGCAACACATCTGGAATGTTTGACAGCCACCAGCAATGATAACTACTATGACTTTGGCTACTTGGCCTTATATGTCAATACAACTAAAACAACACTAGCAAGCACACTACAGTACAACAAATATGGGGTGTGAGGGTTCAGTGCCAACAAGATATTTCAGTTCTCCAAGGTGAATGGCAAGCATCGTGTCACAGATGTCACTCTGATGACACTAGCCAGACAGATGGTGTCATCACATGTCTTCTGCTAGCATCGAGTTTAGAGACCCAGTTACAGATTAACAAAATTACAAGAAACCAATTTCTACAAAAAGCATAAGATTGATACAACACTGCCACAGAATGTGGTTAACTATCTTCAATATCAAAAAAGCTCTGTATAATATCATTGATGTGAAGGATTTTTTCCAAAATCGGTGGGCCCCACAATACCACCAACTGCGTGTATACACCCATGAATGAATATCAGTAAGAGTACAATTGTTCAAATTTTCAAGACCTTGCCTATGTAAGGCTGTAGCAGACCCAGTGTTAGTGACACATTGCAATAACACATGCCACACAGTAACTGGTGCTGACATCTATGTTGCACTTTGTTTACCAGACAGATGACAGCCTTGCACACTGGCTGGGGATCGTTGTGCTTCTAGTTCACACCTATCAAGTGGATAGTGTCTTAGTTTAAGAATTACAAGTCCTTCCTTTTTCTCAAAATTTGAACATTATTTGAATTCCCGATCAGAGGAGGAGCAATGGGGGTACATACCAGGGGGGTCTGAGCTACGCCGGCGTCGCATGGCGGGCAGGTAGTCAGGCGACATGAGCACCTTGAATAAACGGTCAAACGGTTTGCACAGGATAAGTGCCTCGAGACCCCGCGCATTCAGACACAGGGCACTGAACATGTTGGGTAGTGACGCCAACACCTCTCTCGTGGCTGGCACCTACAGCAACACACACAGTTATATCATTAAACCAAAAGCAGTTCTACATATAGTCATTGACAGCCTGTGAAGGACATTAAAGTAAAAAAGTGTACACAAATGTACGTTCATCTTTGTTTTCCACCTTCAAATAGTGACCGCCAGACATAAATACCCTAATGTTCCCAGCCCCAAAGCAGTTCACAAAATACTGGTTAATATTTTTTACTACAGCAGTCACACATCCAAAACAATTTGAAACAGCAGCTCTCAGACCAAATGGTCTCCAAGTGGAGGTCAGATATATGCTTGTCTGTTTTATCATCACTGAGCCTGTGTCTGATTCATGAACACACAATTACACAACAAAAATAAAGATGCATGGTCTTATACATTGCCTTAGTTGATGTTGAAGGACCAAACAGCCAGATAACTACATATCTATTGACAACTCCTGTTTTTTGTCATCTTTGTCTTCTGAGATTCAACTTGAATCATTAATAGACATTACGACCACATTGGTAACCAGTTGTTTCTGTTGCCAGGCATTCATAACACCGATGAGAAAAAGTTCACTCACATCCTTGACTAGCAGGGCTTGTAGAACGATATCTGTGAGTCCCTTGTCTTGAAGTGACGATAGCAGGGACGGTTCTTGGAACACGTACACAGTGACGACATCAGTGGCTGTTGAAACAACATCATTAAACAACAGCAATCACAAAAATACAGGATTCTGCTACACTTCATTTACTATGCGGAATGCTCTCCCACTGAGACAAAATTACATGAGATGGCTCTCATTGCGAACACAACTATACAAGTATACAAACAAATGAACCTTTCGGAGAATATTCTTGGAGAAGGCAATATGGTAAGAACAACAAAATGTGTCATGCAATTAATGTGTTATAATACTAAAATTAAAGTCCTCTTCGGATGGTGGGGAAGTGGACATGTGGAGAAGGCGGTGCAGGATCAATGACAGAAGTAAACACAATTCTAGGACCTGACTAGAGGCCAACCTCACTCTGGACAACAGGGATAGAGGAGAGCAACTTCTCATTTAAAGCAGCCAGCAGTAATAATTAATGACCGTTCCACTTACCGAGAAGAAACAATGAAGGTCCATAGTAGTCGGCATTGCTTATGATGTGCTTGAGGGATCGAGGCAGGGAAGCATCCATCACTACAACAGGTCACTAGCACTTTTATACATTTATGCAGTGGCTGTCAACTTGGCCCTGCTCTATACCACCGGCTGTTCTCAGTCTTAGTGTTCTCCACGTATAGGTCAGACATATGCTTGTCTGTTTCTATCATCACTGAACAGCTACAGCAACTCATAACAACTAGTACATCTTAGAAGAAACTGTTCTACCACCTCAACCAAATCTAATGCAAATCACAACTACTAATTATCTCAGACAAAATGTTCTCCACAGAAGTCAGATATACATACGCCGGTCTATTTTCATTCACAATCTATGTGCATCCAGCAAATAAACATCCACTGTTCCGAATGGAAGTCTGTTGCATAATTTAAAAGAATTTCACAAAACCAAAAATAGTTCTACCTGGACCCATTCAAGGTAGAGAATTCACATTAACCCTACAGGTGACCAACAGTAAACTACCGCGATGTACACAATTTTGTGCTATTTGTAGCAGTGCTTTAAAAAATCACAACTTCGCTAATACTTATCGCAGAAATATGATTGAGCTATCATTTTGTTGGCAAAAAGACCGTTATTATCATGCAGTGATAATATTTGCATAACATTAAATAATCATGAAGATATAACTGTCTAAATTTTAAACAAAATAAATGCAAAAAACTATTTTTTCCACCCTACTACTAGCTAATTAAATATACTCAAGTTTGTATATGAATTTTTTAGGTAGACCCATGTAAAATTTTAATTATTCTTCATGAATGTCAGAATGAGGGTAAAATAGAAACCAAGTTCGCTCAGTGACAAAATAATTATTGATCGATTGTATATTCATATATGCTGTGCAACAAATGTAGTTAAACATTTCAGCTGCGTGACAATGAAAACTCAAATATATTCTGAACTTTTCATTTTATTATATTTTTCGTAGAACGTTCAAATACAACCAATACGGCAATAGGCCTACGGCCTAGTACAGTTGCGTGCCATGGCGCACTTGTCAGATAACATGATGTATCCAATATAAATTTCCTTACACATCAATAAAATAAGTAATACCTACAGTTCCTAATTACACATAAGTCATCAGGTTATAGGACATGTTGTGTTTGAACTCTGAATGCATTGTATCCTTTGCTGGCGGACCGAGTAAGCCAGCCGAATCGGCCCAGGTGGGAGACGGCGATGTTCGGCGACATTACTCTCCAGAAACTTGCATAATATCCACTTCAAAAGTCTGTGTAACTTTCTGAACTAGTATAATAACTTGATCCACAAATACTGTCATATTTTCCAATATACTGACTCGGACATATGAAATGATTCAACTTATGTCATCGAAGCAAGACAAAAAATGGCGGACTAAGCCAACTTTCGTTATGATGGAATGAAACCAGCGTCAACAAGAAAACATTTTAGAGCCATGGGCTGATTGACTGACCGTTGACTTCAATTTTTTGGATAGATCTTTTCTCTTTTCTAGAGGCTTTCCATCGGTATCTCAATTTTCCGGTTTAGACCACATAAATGGGATTGTAAATTCCTGATGCAGAGCATAGTAAAATCGGCCATATTTGGGCATCTAGTACTACGACATTTGAAGGCTTGGTTTTGATTAGCTATTACTGAATCATGATGCAATAAAACTCACTAATAAAAATGCCACAGGAAGAATAATTCAGCTTTCCAATGACACCGTACATTCCCCTGTTAGTTGCTAGTGACTGAAACGAATTTTTTTTTTAAAGAGTGATACTGAATCAGGCCAAAATTCGGCTGGGACCAGTTTTGCACTGATCATGCGGGCAGAATTCGGCCCAGTGGTCACCTGTAGGGTTAAAACTTGTCGATATTGAATAGTGTCTGAAAGTTCCGCCTACGCTTACACAATATATAATTTCTCCAGCATCAAAGCTGTCTACTGAATACTGATTTTAGTGCATGTCGCACTTTTACCACAATGCACAAACATAAAAAATAATGAACCAGCAGCTCTCAGATTAAATGTTCTCCAAGTAGAGGTCAGCTATATGCTTGTCTGTTTTTTATCATCACTGAGCCTGTGTTGATTCATGAAGAACTGTACAGTAATACTAACTGAAGTTCTTGACAGTATAACCTTAACCAACTTGCTAACCACTACTTACTTTACACAAAGATATCATAACGCTCAGAAGCTCATATAGCAAGGCGTGCTATAATGTACAAAATTGCATAATGGACGACTGTCTATGCACACACATTTCAGACTATAATTAGATTTACATCTGCACCAGTTTATCATCTCCTGTCATTAATTCATTGTGTTCCTCAGAATACAGGCTTTACTGTCTACAACAATAGCCATATGCACCAAACATATAAAATTGCAGCTCTCAGATAAAAAAATTCTCCAAACGAATGTCAGATATATGCTTGTCTGTTTTATCATCACCGAGCACATATTGTTTGTAAAGGAGATATTAAAAAAAACATCTCAATTATTTCTTAACTCAACCAACTTTAATATAAATAACAATAACTTTATATAAATCAAAATTTATGTTACACTGGTCTACCACAAATTACTTTACACTAGTCTATCACAAATGACCCCATCACTTGGGATAAGACCAGTCAGCTATAGTACATACATACACATTACATATTTATTGCAAAACACTGTTAACGTCCATTCACCCCACACAACTTCTGCTACCAATTTGATTGCAGATGTTCAGCAGATATGGATTGAAAGTTAGTTTGGAGAAGATGGAGGTACTTTGGGAGGGGCAGCAAAACAAACAGCTGGAAGTACACCTGCAGGGGAAGAAACTAGAACAATACACGGGGAGGGTAACTCAAACACCGAAATTTGCAGGAGGATAAAGACAGGGGCAATCATTTGGAGGAAATTTGAAGGTGTGATGGGAGATAGGCGCATATTGTATAAACTCAAAGGAACGGTGCTCTGTTCATGTGTTACCCCAGCATACCTGCATGGCGTACACTATGGCACCGACAGAGAAACAAGAGAAGGCGCAGGTTTGTGAAAACAACTGCGTAAGAAGAATTGTGGGAGAGAGAAGAACTGATAAGCAGGGGTAGAACTTCAGCATTTATTTTACTGGACAGCAAGACTAGTAAAGACAAAAGTTTATTAGTCCTTAAAATATCAAAATATAACAAATTTAAATCGCAAAAAAATGCATCAGACGGTCCATGGTGGCCGTGTTGAGTGCTTGAGTGGCTCGGTGGGCAGTTGCAGGGCCAGTCACGCTTTTCCAGTTTGTGTTTTACTGCTGGTGCAATCCCACTCAAGTAACGATACATCGTGCATAAACATAGACTAATAAAGCAATGTAGATGTAAACCGTATTCGAAAACCGTGCATTTGAAAATGGCCAGATACACTAAACCAAACAAAACTGTCATTTCAGAATTCGATGTCACACAACAGCCAATCAAAAGCACTGTTCCACTGTCGCGTCATTAGGTAAAGAATTAGTTTGTCAATGGTACGGATGGTGGCATCATGCAACATGCTGATTTTTACTAGACAGCCGAACTAGTTGGTAGGCGGATTTACTAGTCCACCGTAATCTTTACTAGTGTACGGACTAGCGGACTAGTGGGTAGTTCTACCCCTGGATAAGTGAAGAAAGGAGGAGTTGAGGGAGGATGTTGGAATAAAATAACTCTAGAAGTGACCACTGAAAATCCTCTATAACATACTATTCCTATAAAAATCATAACTTTGCTAATATTTGTCATAAAAATATGAATGAGCTATCATTTTATTACTAAAGGAATGCTTTATTATAATAAAATTATAATAACTATATTGCCTATTAAAATCATGGGGATACTACTATCTGAATTTCATCAAAAAAAATATTTAAAAAACAAACATTTCATTGTGCTGCCAGATAATTACTGAGTGGCTGTACGCCCTATATCAAGTGAGACAAATGTAGCCATATATGTTAGCTACCAAATAACATAAAAATAAAACTCCAGGATGTGTCGAAAACATGCTGAAGGTGCTGCACTGGGAAAGCCTTAAAGCGGAGGAAACAAACCGCCTTAGTCTCCTTCACAAAATCAACAGCGGGCGCATTGACATTATCATAGATCAATACCTCCAATGGAGTGACCCCAGAACTCGAAGAGAACAGCATTTTCGTCAAGCGAGAGCAGACCACCCAGCCCTTTACCACTCCTTTTTCCCTACAACACTCAGAGAGTGGAATAGGCTCCCCACAAGCCTATCAGCCACGAGGCTTTCAAGGCTGGCCTTGGTGGCCTCAACATCTGCCACAAGACAGCTTCTTGCCGAGAAATCCAAGTACATCGTACATAGTTTTAAAACTTTCCAGTGCTCTATACAACACCTTTTTAACATTTTAACACTTCAACTATGTTCTAAGAGAGAATACATCGTCCCCCCAATGCGCATAAGCCTTGTTGGACTTTTAACGCCCTGCAAGGGCCCAATTCAGTATTGGGAATAAGAAAACAAATCCACGGAGACCTTTTGTTTTTATGATTTCCCCCCCCCCGACATAAAAATAAGCCGATTCAAGCAGGCTGATCACTACCGCGCTAGTTACTGTTGCAACCAACATGGTCGCCTGAAGAAACACCCCGTTGCTAAGTTGTTGAATTTTCACATAAAAAAAACACCCCAAAGTCGTTCTAACTATCTGAACTAGTATAACCTTATTTATGAATACTGTCAGGCTTTTTGTGAAAATATTGATGCAGGAACTTGAGATAATCCGAAGTAGACTTTCGAAGTGGATAAGTTGCCGAACACCGCTCCGCCATTTTGTTTTCGACATTCGCTTTGGAGGGTTGATGACATTACATTTGAAACCATGGTTCTAATTCGCTGAATTAAATTAAGATTGTTTTTCCGACCCTCGTCCCACCTTAAAGGAAATAAAAATAAGGCATTAGCTAAAATCCTTTTTCCATGTGTACACAAAGTTTAACATTGTATGTAACATATTACAACATTAAACAAATACAGAAAAATACATTTGTAGCATAAATTCGATTTTAAGCCCGTCTGTGAAGCGATTCCCGCGGAAAATGAAATTTTCATGAGCTAGGCGATCACGTGGTATCGTGACGTCACTTATGACACACACTCGCATCAGGCCGACCCTTTCCATGTATTCAGAGCATGTTTACAAGGATAGCTTTTGGGTCGAAACGAGCATCAGAACGAGTTATTGTGCAATATTCCGACGTAATACAAACACTAGTTATCATAGAGGAACAAACATTTATCTTACGGTTCCACATGAATCAAATTTTATTCAAAACAACGAATGGGCCTGCAAGTCGACTAGATTTAGCCGAGCTTGGGCTCGTTTTCAGAATAATTATATCGAATGCAACCAACGGGAGATAATCTACACCAATAAACATACATAGCAAACATATATTGTATCCAGCTACATAAAGTAACGTGTATAATCTCATAATAGCACTAGAATATCGATATATGACGGAGTTGTACAATTTATCATAACAACTTAAATCAGTCAGAAAGATTCCGTTGTTCCCGCTAGCTCAGTGGGTATGCGCGTTGGTTTCTTGTCATTTATTTTACAATCGGGCGACGCCAGTTCAATCCTGACAGCATGCAAACCTTTGATTTTCTTTACACTTTTTTTTAATGTTTTCACGAAGTAATATAAACAAAATCATTTTATACTATAATGCAGTTTGTAAATATTTTTTTATTTTTGTAGTAATTATTTATTCACCACAAAAATTAAAATATGGTCATTATATATAACAATGTTTCTAAATTGTATTTATCCAGACAGATCTCAATCTGTTTTCACATATATAATTACAATATATTACCGTACAATATATTTACAATTAATAAATTATATATCCATTACATTATATTTGTTTGGATAAATAAAATTTAGAAACATTGTTATATAATGACCATATTTTCATTTTTGTGGCGAATAAATAGTTACTACAAAAATAAAAATTATTTATAAACAGTGCATTATAGTATAAAATGATTTTGTTTATATTACTTCGTGAAAACATAAACAAAAAAGTGTATAGAAAAATCAAAGGTTTGCATGCTGTCAGGATTGAACCGGCGTCGCCCGATTGTAAAATAAATGACAAGAAACCAACGCGCCTACCCACTGAGCTAGCGGGACCAACAGAAACTTTCTGACTGATTTAAGTTATGATAAATTGTATAACTCCGTCACATATCGATATTGTAGTGATATTGTGAGATTATACACGTTACTTTATGTAGCTGGATACAATATATGTTTGCTATGTATGTTTATTGGTGTAGATTATCTCCCGTTGGTTGCATTCGATATAATTATTCTGAAAACGAGCCTAAGCTCGGCGAAACCTAGTCGACTTGTAGGCCCATTCGCATTCGTTGTTTTGAATAAAATTCGATTCATGTGGAACCGTAAGATAAATGTTTGTTCCTCTGTGATGACTAGTGTTTGTATTACGTCGGAATATTGCACAATAACTCGTTCTGACGCTCGTTTCGACCCAAAAGCTATACTTGTAAACATGCTCTGAATGCATGGAAAGGGTCGGCCTGATGCGAGTTCGAATCATAAGTGACGTCACATCTCGGCATCCCGAAAAGCGCGCCAAAAATATGCATATTCGAAAATGTCCGGATGCACACCATAAAATGTGGAATTTCTAATTCATTGAATTTTTTGATTTTTTTGGCTTGGTGGACGTGGAAATAGATAGCAGGATGTAATATAACATGAATTCCTTTAAATCAGCCCACTGTCATTTTTGGCAGATCAGCCAATGATAGTGCTTTCCTTCGATACCACGTGTGACCTGCAGGACATAGTAAAATCACCAAAATTGTGTTTTGTAAGCTAGATTGTGAGTAGCAATCATTGAATCTGCTCATGAATAAATATACACGATCTCAAAAAATCTGTCAGCTATCCACAGATACCACCAAATGTTTGCGTGTCAGTTGCATGTGAAGGAAATGAAAAGGCAACAAAGGCAGGTATGGTTGAGCCGAATTTCGGCCCAAGACCGTGGACACTATGAGGGTTAATTAAGAAAAAGCTGGTGAGGAGTCAACTGAAGTGGGCAGGACATGTGAAGAAGATGAGAGGAAAACGTCTGGCAAAGAAAGTAGATGCCTAGAGAGTGGAGGGGAAAAGGAGGCGAGGAAGACCTATAAAGAGAGTTGGAAGGATTGGGAGGAGTGGATAACGAGAGCAAAAGATAGAGAGGATTGGAGACAGCAGTGAAAGCTAAATGGGAGAAAAGAAAAAGAAAACTGAAATCGAGGAACGGAATCAAGGCCAGCCTCACCCCTAACGACAGGGAATCAAGGCCAGCCTCACCCCTAACGACAGGGAATCAAGGTTAGCTTCACCCCATAACGACAGGGAATCAAGGCCAGCCTCACCCCTAACGACAGGGAATCAAGACCAGCCTCACCCCTAACGACAGGGAATCAAGGCCAGCCTCACTCCTAACGACAGGGAATTAAGGCCAGCCTCACCCCGTAACGACAGAGAATCAAGGCCAGCCTCACCCCTAACGACAGGGAATCAAGGCCAGCTTCACCCCTAACGACAGGGAATCTAGGCCAGCCTCACCCCTAACGACAGGGAATCAAGGCCAGCCTCACCCCTAACAACAGGGAATCTAGGCCAGCCTCACCCCTAACGATAGGGAATCAAGGCCAGCCTCACCCCTAACGGCAGGGAATCAAGGCCAGCCTCACCCCTAACGACAGGGAATCAAGGCCAGCCTCACCCCTAACGACAGGGAATCAAGGCCAGCCTCACCCCTAACGACAGGGAATCAAGGCCAGCCTCACCCCTAACGACAGGGAATCAAGGCCAGCCTCACCCCTAACGATAGGGAATCAAGGCCAGCCTCACCCCTAACGAATGGGAATCAAGGCCAGCCTCACTCCTAACGATAGGGAATCAAGGCCAGCCTCACCCCTAACGACAGGGAATCAAGGCCAGCCTCACCCCTAACGATAGGGAATCAAGGCCAGCCTCACCCCTAACGAATGGGAATCAAGGCCAGCCTCACTCCTAACGATAGGGAATCAAGGCCAGCCTCACCCCTAATGACAGGGAATCAAGGCCAGCCTCCTCACTCCTAACGACAGGGAATCAAGGCCAGCGTCACCCCTAACGACAGGGAATCAAGGCCAGCCTCACCCCTAACGACAGGGAATCAAGGCCAGCCTCACCCCTTACGTTAGGGTATCAAGGCCAGCCTCACCCCTAATGAATGGGAATCAAGGCCAGCCTCACCCCTAACGACAGGGAATCAAGGCCAGACTCGCCCCTAACGACAGGGAATCAAGGGCAGCCTCACCCCTAACCCATTGCAACTGAATGACTCACATAAAGGCACAAACACAAATAAAACAACCAATAATATTTTGTCTAGATCCTGATAAGCTGTGGCCTTCTCAGGTTTCCGTGCTAGTCACTTCCCATCTGTAACATAGCCTTCGGTGTACTCACAGTGTCGGATACTCTCGGAGAACGTTGGATCTGGGATGGCTTTCTTGAGGAAGTTGAGCATGGACTTGAGCAGAGCAGCACGCTGGGGGAAGCACTGGAGGACTGTAAAACAGTCAACAACAATCAATGACAACAACCCCACTCGGTGACAACAAACACTCCATGACAACAACCCTGCTCAGTGACAACAACCCTGCTCAGTGACAACAACCCAGCTCGGTGATAACACAAAGCACCAAGCCCCTGTCAGGCTGACAGCACAATCTCTATGTCCACTAGTACTAGCCATCATATGGGATTGCAACCAATTGCTCAATAAATAATTTATTACTGAAATAATGTTATGTATGAATTATACGATTTTAACCACCTCACTTTTCCTCTACATGCCAGTGAGAATAAAAATATTGTTACTAGGTACATCTCAATGAAAGTTCGGTTTATTCTAGTTTTGCACCTGAAAGATGCAGTGTGTTGACCACACTGTAGGAAGTGGGACTACCAGAACGGACAGTGACATAACACAGCCATCCAACGATGAAACACTCCGTCAATATCGCATTGTATAAACGACCACAACACACACGAAGTAGTGTGGGTGGAGATACCCAATGCTATTTCTGCCTCATTCATAAGTTTCACCCACATGACAATTCTCCCCTAACTCTTGTTTCGTCTACATGCCAGTTAGTACAAAGTTATTATCATATTATCACTAGCTCACAGTTATTATCACTAGATAAATTACATGCATGCAAACCATCGAAATATAGACACATTTGAAACGTATATGGTGCAAACCATCGAAATATAGACACATTTGAAACGTATACAGTGCAAAACACCCAAAGTATCTCAACATCAACACGACCTGAAGTTGTACGATCGTCATTTCATGCGAACCCACTTCAAAACAAACATGACAACAAACTTACGTTTTCCGTTTGGCCCCTTCGCCGGTGCATCCAAATAGACGGGATGGTCAGCCGACGTCGTCGCCCCCTGGTTCACACCCGTCAGACTACCCTCCATGTCCATGGTGAAGTCACAGGTGTGTGAGGGAGAGGCGGTCGACGTGGGTGACGGGGTACTGGGGTCGGGGTTGGAGGGCGATGACGGCTGGATGTCCATGATGGATGTAGAGTCACTGCGAGGAGGGCGGATCACGAAGGGCTGCTCCTTACGACAGATGTCCACCTCATGCTGCAAACACCAACATGTGTCACTGTGACATCGTACACACACAACATGTGTCACTGTGACATCGTACACACACAACATGTCTCACTGTGACATCGTACACACACAACATGTGTCACTGTGACATCGTACACACACAACATGTGTCACTGTGACATCGTACACACACAACATGAAACAGGTCAAGTTGTGTACCATAATAAATCATGTTACCAGAAACATGCAGATAAAATCAAAAGTAACACATGGTTGACTAAATAAATCCTGCAAAACCAGCTACTAGAAGTGTTGGAATTGGTCAAATATATTGGTTGAAGCACATCATCACAATGTGTTGTCTTTTTATTGCAACAGCTCTCAGATCAAATGATCTCCATGTAGAGGTCAGATATATGCTTGTCTGTTTTATCATCACTGAGCCAAGCGCCTGAACAGTTTTTAGTGTCACTCCTGAGAAGTGGAATGTTTCGAAAAGGCAACAGGTGGACTCAAAACACTGGTTCTCTCGACTAACACTCCATCTACATTTGAACCTGCTGGCTAATACGTTCCTAATGCTGCTACGTGGTGACCACTGCCTCACCTCGAGTCTGTTGATGAAGGTAGAGAGGCCGCCGTGAGCTTGGAACGCCTGCATGTCCAGGTTGGTGATGAGGTCGACCACTCGGACGGCTCGCGTCACAAACTACAACCAATAGTAGCCACTCAGGCATTGTCTAGCAAGGTCACTGCCAAAATCATACATGCACAATCCTGTGTGATCTACTCATCATACAAAATATACAGACCAACAAATTATACACTCATGGTTCCCACAGTCTGGAATGTAATTTCCACTACTCAATTCAATATTGTCATAACAGTATTTCAAAACATTTACAGGCAGCTTTTTTATAAGCTCGTATGATATTACCAGCACATGGGCCTCTGTAGCAGAATTATCGTCACGTGATGCAATCATCATAAGCAAAATACTTACACTTATGCAGTAACAATATAGTTTGACAATTCATGTTACTATCATGATAATAAATGTCCATGATTTTTCATGACATTCCTGGATTTCTACGATATCCAAAATTTGGTCATGCCTGGAAAACCACTCATAACAATTTTCCAGGTTTCTTCCCATCCATCAGTTCCCAATTTCAATCTAGCAGTACTATTATCCGACTGCTGGTGCTGTCAACATACCGTGATGTGTTCCTGGCCCTCGCCATACCAGTTGACAATCTTCAACAATGCCTCCATCATGCCACATGACACTAGAGCTTCTCCACCTGCGACAACACACTCAGTCAACATTCAAATTGCAACAACACACTCAGTCAACATTCACATTGCAACAACAATGCGCTTAGTCAACATTCACATTGCAACAACAATGCGCTTAGTCAACATTCACATTGCAACACACTCAGTCAATGTTCACATTGCAACAACACCACGCTCAGTCAACATTCGCATTGCGACAACACGCTCAGTCAACATTCACATTGCAACAACATGCTCAGTCAACATTCACATTGCAACACACACACTCAGTCAACATTCATATTACAACAACCCATTCAGCCAACATTCACAGGGGTCATGCAAAAACATTCATATGAATTACACGAAACATCATAAAATATCTTGGTAAATTTTTATTTTTTTTATATGTAACAATAACAGATTCAAAATTTAAAACAACTCTGACTTCTTTTTATGAAGATTAGTATCACGATAGGTAGTTGACCTACCACTCTCGTAGCTTGCCAGATGGTAGAGGAATGAGAACAATGCTGTGGCGAACGGCTGCGGAAATGGTGGCAGATCAGGATCTGGGGGAGAAAAAATACGCATCAGTAAACTTGTGTAAACTTCAAGGACAGCGATTGCTAAATGACAACTGCGCAGAGCTAGTCTTTTGTTTATTGAACAAAACATATTTTATAAATTATGTCCGTGTGCATTTTACCTAGCACTCATTCCAGTGATGGACATCTGTGCAGTAATAATATTTCTAGCAATTGTTTCACATCATCCCAACATATACTGTTCAATTCTTTTCCCAATAACAATTACTTATTACATTATCAAATATTACATGTGACATACATTACACCGACCCACCTTTGGGGAGTTTACCCTTATACATTGTTCAACACTAGTGTATTTAGTTCAACTGTTAACACGGACTATCATAAACTGTCCACACACCTATCATGTGTTGCATACAGGTTCTCACAAGGACAGGCAGGAAGCCGTGATAGTGTGCAGCCCCCGTTGCATCTATAATGTTGCTAAGTCTGAAAGGAAAAACACATAATTGCAACAAATCTTCAGTGCATTAGTGTATGTGGTTTTAACAGTTGTTGCTCTTCTAAGCAAGTAATTCTAATCCTAGCTTATTATGTATGTAAGATGTAGTAAACAGCAAACATGTAACTTATTATGTATGTAAGATGTAGTAAACCGCAGACATGTAACTTATTATGTATGTAAGATGTAGTAAACAGCAAACATGTAACTTACTATTTATGTAAGATGTAGTAAACAGCAAACATGTAACTTATTATGTATGTAAGATGTAGTAAACCGCAGATATGTAACTTATTATGTATATAAGATGTAGTAAACCGCAAACATGTAACTTATTATATATGTAAGATGTAGTAAACCGCAGACATGTAACTTATTATGTATGTAAGATGTAGTAAACAGCAAACATGTAACTTATTATGTATGTAAGATGTAGTAAACAGCAAACATGTAACTTATTATGTATGTAAGATGTAGTAAACCGCAGACATGTAACTTATTATGTATGTAAGATGTAGTAAACCGCAGACATGTAACTTATTATGTATGTAAGATGTAGTAAACCGCAGACATGTAACTTATTATGTATGTAAGATGTAGTAAACCGCAGACATGTAACTTATTATGTATGTAAGATGTAGTAAACCGCAGACATGTAACTTATTATGTATGTAAGATGTAGTAAACCGCAGACATGTAACTTATTATGTATGTAAGATGTAGTAAACCGCAGACATGTAACTTATTATGTATGTAAGATGTAGTAAACCGCAGACATGTAACTTATTATGTATGTAAGATGTAGTAAACCGCAGACACGTAACTTCAAAATGTTAACGATACACTGAATAAACAAAGCAGTAAAGATGAATCCAGTTAGATGATTCAACAAACTATTTTCTTTTACATGTTCATAAAAAGTAAAGTGCCCTAACCAAAAATCTTTCTTAAATTACTTCTTCTGATCAAACATTTCATCGCTGGTATAAACTATCAAGAAGGCTATACTACAACAATTGATAACGCAATCATTGCTTCTTACTTTGGGTTTCTCTCCAGATGTATGACAGATGTGAGCGTCCGCAGTGACGCAGCTTTGATTTCCTACAACAGACAGAAAGAAAATTAAGAAAGATATTGTGGTACACATATAAGGCCTAACTGCAGATGGAGATATTGGGAGATCTAACGCACATGTATAAACAAAACATACATACTCACATACAAGGAATTGCAGCAATTACAGCTGTGATTGTATCCCTGTGAGTTTTCATTCATATCAAATCAAGCCTTGGCAAATGTGAAACACCAACATCAATGTCCAGTTGTGTAAACTTATATGGACCTGCTGTTGACAAAACTGTAGGAAGTGGGACTACCAGAACAGACAGTGACAGAACACAGCCATCCAACGATGAAACACTCCATCAATATCGCATTGTATAAACGACCACAACACACATGAACTAGTGTGGGTGGAGATACCCAATGCTTGAGTGTGCGCTATCAAACTCATACTTTGTATACGGCATAAACAGCTCAACAGTCATCATTTTTTGTAACTGATCATAAACCAACCTCCAATACATACAATAATAACGCACCATTAGTTTGTCTGTCTTCAGTTCCAGTATGTCGACTAGTTCCTCTGTGAAGCCGCTGTAGAGCAGTGTGTTCACATTCTCTTGAATTGCATTTGAATAAACTACAAACACATGAACAATACAATAATTAAAATAATAAATGCCAATGACAGCAATGACATCATCATCATTATTTGCAGACATGTTATAAATTGCACTATAAAATACCAAGTCGAGATTTTTACATTATAAATAGTATTCCAAGCAAGTCTACATAGTTCCACTTTATTGCAAAATAAAGGTTAAATCTTACTAGTATATTAAAAGAAACAGACTGTATGGAAAGCAGTTCATCTTTGGATTATCTATTATTAACCTATTAGGATACAGCAACATGGTCTATTCCATTCCAGCTTCACAATGTCAATCATTGTAAGAGAAGCATGTCAAAATGCTGTGACAAATTGACAATATAAAATCCTGAATATGAAGGTTTGAATGGTAACAAATACTGACCAAGTATAGAGATGGCCTGAAGACGGGCTTGTACACACTGGAGACGTTTCTCGTAGTTTGAGAAAGAGTGTGCCAGTCGTATGTGTGTGAAGAGCAACATCTGAAAGAACAGTAGTGTAATTAATACATGGTTTACAGACATCCTTTAATTGGACTCTCAACAAAATGTCCACAACCTGAAGGCAAAACCAAAGAAAACTACAGCTAGTAAATGTTAGTGATTCTGTTGGAAAAACTCAATAAACACTACCGGTAAGTAAAAGTGTATCATTAATTTGTATTAATTTATAGAAAATATAAAGTGGATGTCTTGAAGGTGGTGTAGGTCAAACCAATTCTGTAACAGAACCATGCTAAACTGCTACATTCTATGTAAAATAACATTTCCTACTTTGTTGAATATTTTTTTTTAAATAGTAATTTTGATTTCAGGAATGACATGACTGTAATGCAATACATTTCTCTAACAATGGCACTACAACATAACACCCAGCAACAATACCTGTTTGCTCTCGGGGATTTTGTATGACTCTATCAGTTCATCCATTATGAACGCAGGCAACTTGGGGATCTTGTCCACATTCTGCACATGGATACTCGTCAAGACACAAGCCGCGTGCTGCAAGGGAACATGTCATAATCAGAGCTCATTGCAGATCCTTTACTTGGATTTCTCTCATTTTGAAATGGAATCTGTAGGAAGTGGGACTACCAGAACGGACAGTGACAGAACACAGCCATCCAACGATGAAACACTCCATCAATATCGCATTGTATAAACGACCACAACACACACATTAGGTAGTGTGTGTGGAGATACCCAATGCTACGGATTACATGAAACATACATTAGGTGTGTCCCACTTGCAAGCTTGTTGAAGTATAAATATCCTGTGTATATGTTGCAATTCACTGACTATTAAACTAGTTCCAAACCCATGTATATCGCCAACAAAACTGTTGTGTATCAGTATGTAATGTAACATAATGAAAGTCAACGCCTTCATCTTACACATAACTGACACATATATTACTTTAGCATTGATTAAGCAATCAAACCACATACTAACCAGTGTGGCCTGGAGAAACGACAATGCATTTCTTCACATAATTTTAATTTAAGAAACAAAAAGTGTTAAGTGAATGAGGAAAAATATCTGCTAACTACAGATTATTTGTACAACTGAAAATTCCACTTCACTTCAAATCAATGGACAGTAAACAAGGAACTGGATCTTAATTTTGAACTGTAGGAAGTGGGACTACCAGAATGGACGGTGACAGAACACAGCCATTCAACGATGAAACACTCCGTCAATATCGCATTGTATAAACGACCACAACACACCGGAAGTAGTGTGGGTGGAGATACCCAATGCTTGGAGTCAGACGATACCATTTAAATAAAAATGGGCCAAGAGGCCCTGAAGTCCTTTGGACTAATACGTCTATATGTGACCCCGGCTGACCAAATGAGTGATAAGTCGGAAAAATTGTAACGTTGTTTTCTTTCATCATTGTAAAGGTTGGGTAGGGTGCTTTACACGATTTCAAAAATTATGACTGCTACAAAAATTGGCAAAATTATGGAGCATTGAACATGGTAGGGTTCAAAAAGTGAAAATTAAGAAAACAGCTGTTGAAGTTTTACATTATATATGCAAATTGATTGTGTGGAAATATTACATGCATGTTTCCTGTAGAAGTCATTTTGTGAGATATATTAGCATTAGTCGTGCCAATTCAAAAATTAGAGCTATATAATAGTAGTTTGTCAAAATGTAAACAAACTCAAAGACAGTTGCAGCTTAGCGTTACCCTGTTCTGAAATATGTTTATGACATAATTATATATTTCACATAAATATATAGGGAGCTAATGGAGAGGCCCATCATAATCCATAGCACTACAAAATGAAGAATCTGAAAGTCACACTTCATATATTGAGTGACACATCTCGTACTGTCTTTCTGCACTGTCGCAATGTCCAGTAGTTTCCTATCACAACCTTCGTGTACAATATACCAAAGCTATATATTTCCAACACCATAACATATGTATTATTATTGGATAGGTAATTGAATAATCTTTCAGATGAATGCAACTTGTAGCAGCAGAAAATGAAGCATACAAAAGTTACACCGCAAGCAATGACATGCATTCTTAAAATGTGATTCATTAAAAAATTAGTGCTATATAATAGTTGTTTGTCAAAATGTAAACAAACTCAAAGACAGTTGCAGCTTACTGTCCACCATGCAATAGCAGAGCAGTTTTATAATAATAATAATCCACAAGTTAAGTGGCAGTGATCTTCCTTTTATCATTCATGTGATGTTTACTGTGAGCAGGGCGAACAAATGGTTATCATACGTAGACAGGTACAGAAAGAAACTGAAATTTTCTATAAAAAGAACACGTTTCCCTATCAATGGCATGTATTTCCTATTGTTGCTGTTTCTGCTGGGCAGAAACTGTTTCTGCCCGGCATAAATCAAACAACCCTGTAGGTAATTATTAACCAAATGTTTTTGGTGAATCATAGTTACAGATCATTAAGGGTTATGATGGAAGTAAAATGTTTACATGTTTACTGTTCACTGAAACTAGTAAGTGATCAGAGCTAAGTCCACTATCAAGTTACATCAGTAAGGTGGCTCCCATGATAGCTGCATATAATTGTCTTAATGGGAGCCTCCCTGACCATACAATGAATATTATGTTGTAGTTTATATGCTTATGATGGTCAAAAAAATACTGTCTGTCTGTTATAAATAGAGATCAGTGGGACTGTAGGAGGGTGCAGCAGTGAAACAGGACAATTTTGCATTTTTTGGGGCCCTGAGCAAAATTAGAAAACTAGTGGCTTAATGCTGTCTGTTGATACAAGCTACTGCCAGTGACCAACTACACATTAGTTACAGTTTCCATCAAACAATAGAATCAGGCAGAGAATCTTAGCTCCACAGCTGGGTGTAATACACAACCAGAGCCACCACTGATTCATGGTCATGCAGATTAGCTCAATGCACCAACTAAGACAATACACAACACTGTGAGTGACAATGTCCAGAGTGAGGCCTAAGCAGTGCCCTCATTGCTGAATAGATCAATTAAACCTGCCAAGTGGGTGACATTCAGCACAAGTGTTCATTAATCCTTAGTGATTGTTCAGAACACCAGACTGACCACATACCTAAACAAAGCGAATGTAATAGGTGAAGAACAGGCAGTGTTCAGATAGGGGTATTGGTTGAATTGTATTTGTCTCGACACAAAAGGCTTTATTGTGCCTTCATCGATTATAAGAAAGCATTTGATTTAGTAGACCGGTCCTCACTGTGGTCTAAGATAATTTCATGCGGTATTAATGGTAATGTGTTGAAAGTTGTATACAACATGTACAAAAATGCTAAATCATGTATAAATCAGGGCCAGGCTGTGTCAGCCTTCTTCTCATGTGATGTATAGGTATGGCAAGGAGAAAACTTGTGTCCTTTGTTATTTGCTATTTACCTGAATCATTTTGAACACTGTTAGTCACAATTATAACGGACTTGACATGGCAGCTGGTGAAATTTACAACAACCTTAGTGATGATGATGTAGAAAATGTATGTTCTACTATAAGCTGATGAAACTAGAATGATTCAATCAAATGCAGATTTCTCGCTTGTGTATAGTGGAACTATGTCAACTCTTCTAATGGTTGACATTTGGTTGTTTCAGGTGTCAACTATATTTTGAATCTGTAATTATTAGTCTATATTGATACAATTGATTTACACAGTACCATGTCTACACAAGGCATGGCAAGCGTAAACAGAACAGTAGAATGCATTTGATATCAATAAAGTGTAGGATATTTCACTCTATAGTTGTCCAGAATATTAATTTTCTATGTTTGTCACCTATAGGTGACAGAATATTAATTTTCTATGTTTGTCACCTACAGGTTTCTACAGACAATACATCTTTAACCAATAGACACCACAGTCACACCATTATTCAAAATAAACACAACTTGCAATTATAGAAAATCAATAGTTTTGAAGATAAAAAGTGTTAGGCAACTGTTCAGTCTAACAGGGGTCAAGTGTGTTTACTCTGCCTGGGCACTGTGACCAATTAAAGATTAGTCAAGGTCTCAATGGAACAGTAGCACTAGGCTGCAGTTTAGTCATGCTGTTGACTTTGTGGCACATTAAACAAAATATATTGTTGGGGGTGGTCTCAAGGGCCCTTCTCAAAACCACATCACTAGATAATGTAAAACTTTTGCACTTTGGGGGCCCCTTAGGTGCCCTTAGAATGATTCAATCAAATACAGATTTCTTGTATATAGTGGCAGCACCCTAAAGATACATATCTTTAGGGTGCAATGCAAAATTAGAAAAAAAGTTGCTGAACAGTTTTTGAAAAAATAGGCCAAATGTTACATTTTTACAAGTTTTGGGGTCCTTGGAGGCCCTTAAAATGATTCAATCAAATACAGATTTCTTGTGCATAGTGGCAGTGCCCTAAGATGTCTATGCAAAATTAGAAAAAAAGTTGCTGAACGGTTTCTGAGATACGGCAGCTAACAGCAGATGCAGAGTGATGGCAATAGTCCCTTGGACCTTCGGCCAAAGGACTGAAAACCCTACCTGCCAATTAAGAGAGAGATTAGAGATTAAGAGAGAAACTGCAGAATATATTCAAACTACCTGCTCAGAATTAAACAAGTTCCAGACCCATGTGTATTTTCAACAAATTGTCTGTTGTGTGCCAGTATGTGACAAAAGCTAATGCTTTCACCATCTGTACAACCAACACTCTTATTACTTTAGCATTGATTAAGCAATCAAACCACACACTGACGAGTGTGGTTTGGAGAAACGACAATGCATTTTGCTTCATGTAATTGTGGCCAAAAAGGATGCCTGATGTGTAAAACCTGTCTAATCTGAAAACTTCTACTAAATTATGAAATCATATCAATAATCAAGCACAGTGTTGTCTAACTGTAAGAAGTCGGACTACCAAAGAGTAGAAATCACGTATATATTTCTCTACATAAAATAAGTTATTACACATCTGAGGCACCAACATAAATGTTAAGTTTATCGTACTTTGCACCAGAAACGGAATGTTGACAAAAACTGTAGGAAGTGGGACTACCAGAACGGACAGTGACAGAACACAGCCATCCAACGATGAAACACTCCATCAATATCGCATTGTATAAACGACCACAACACACACATTAGGTAGTGTGTGTGGAGATACCCAATGCTACGGATTACATGAAACATACATTAGGTGTGTCCCACTTGCAAGCTTGTTGAAGTATAAATATCCTGTGTATATGTTGCAATTCACTGACTATTAAACTAGTTCCAAACCCATGTATATCGCCAACAAAACTGTTGTGTATCAGTATGTAATGTAACGTAATGAAAGACAACACCCTCACCTTACACATAACTGACACATATATTACTTTAGCATTGATTAAGCAATCAAACCACATACTAACCAGTGTGGCCTGGAGAAACGACAATGCATTTCTTCACATAATTTTAATTTAAGAAACAAAAAGTGTTAAGTGAATGAGGAAAAATATCTGCTAACTACAGATTATTTGTACAACTGAAAATTCCACTTCACTTCAAATCAATGGACAGTAAACAAGGAACTGGATCTTAATTTTGAACTGTAGGAAGTGGGACTACCAGAATGGACGGTGACAGAACACAGCCATTCAACGATGAAACACTCCGTCAATATCGCATTGTATAAACGACCACAACACACCGGAAGTAGTGTGGGTGGAGATACCCAATGCTTGGAGTCAGACGATACCATTTAAATAAAAATGGGCCAAGAGGCCCTGAAGTCCTTTGGACTAATACGTCTATATGTGACCCCGGCTGACCAAATGAGTGATAAGTCGGAAAAATTGTAACGTTGTTTTCTTTCATCATTGTAAAGGTTGGGTAGGGTGCTTTACACGATTTCAAAAATTATGACTGCTACAAAAATTGGCAAAATTATGGAGCATTGAACATGGTAGGGTTCAAAAAGTGAAAATTAAGAAAACAGCTGTTGAAGTTTTACATTATATATGCAAATTGATTGTGTGGAAATATTACATGCATGTTTCCTGTAGAAGTCATTTTGTGAGATATATTAGCATTAGTCGTGCCAATTCAAAAATTAGAGCTATATAATAGTAGTTTGTCAAAATGTAAACAAACTCAAAGACAGTTGCAGCTTAGCATTACCCTGTTCTGAAATATGTTTATGACATAATTATATATTTCACATAAATATATAGGGAGCTAATGGAGAGGCCCATCATAATCCATAGCACTACAAAATGAAGAATCTGAAAGTCACACTTCATATATTGAGTGACACATCTCGTACTGTCTTTCTGCACTGTCGCAATGTCCAGTAGTTTCCTATCACAACCTTCGTGTACAATATACCAAAGCTATATATTTCCAACACCATAACATATGTATTATTATTGGATAGGTAATTGAATAATCTTTCAGATGAATGCAACTTGTAGCAGCAGAAAATGAAGCATACAAAAGTTACACCGCAAGCAATGACATGCATTCTTAAAATGTGATTCATTAAAAAATTAGTGCTATATAATAGTTGTTTGTCAAAATGTAAACAAACTCAAAGACAGTTGCAGCTTACTGTCCACCATGCAATAGCAGAGCAGTTTTATAATAATAATAATCCACAAGTTAAGTGGCAGTGATCTTCCTTTTATCATTCATGTGATGTTTACTGTGAGCAGGGCGAACAAATGGTTATCATACGTAGACAGGTACAGAAAGAAACTGAAATTTTCTATAAAAAGAACACGTTTCCCTATCAATGGCATGTATTTCCTATTGTTGCTGTTTCTGCTGGGCAGAAACTGTTTCTGCCCGGCATAAATCAAACAACCCTGTAGGTAATTATTAACCAAATGTTTTTGGTGAATCATAGTTACAGATCATTAAGGGTTATGATGGAAGTAAAATGTTTACATGTTTACTGTTCACTGAAACTAGTAAGTGATCAGAGCTAAGTCCACTATCAAGTTACATCAGTAAGGTGGCTCCCATGATAGCTGCATATAATTGTCTTAATGGGAGCCTCCCTGACCATACAATGAATATTATGTTGTAGTTTATATGCTTATGATGGTCAAAAAAATACTGTCTGTCTGTTATAAATAGAGATCAGTGGGACTGTAGGAGGGTGCAGCAGTGAAACAGGACAATTTTGCATTTTTTGGGGCCCTGAGCAAAATTAGAAAACTAGTGGCTTAATGCTGTCTGTTGATACAAGCTACTGCCAGTGACCAACTACACATTAGTTACAGTTTCCATCAAACAATAGAATCAGGCAGAGAATCTTAGCTCCACAGCTGGGTGTAATACACAACCAGAGCCACCACTGATTCATGGTCATGCAGATTAGCTCAATGCACCAACTAAGACAATACACAACACTGTGAGTGACAATGTCCAGAGTGAGGCCTAAGCAGTGCCCTCATTGCTGAATAGATCAATTAAACCTGCCAAGTGGGTGACATTCAGCACAAGTGTTCATTAATCCTTAGTGATTGTTCAGAACACCAGACTGACCACATACCTAAACAAAGCGAATGTAATAGGTGAAGAACAGGCAGTGTTCAGATAGGGGTATTGGTTGAATTGTATTTGTCTTGACACAAAAGGCTTTATTGTGCCTTCATCGATTATAAGAAAGCATTTGATTTAGTAGACCGGTCCTCACTGTGGTCTAAGATAATTTCATGCGGTATTAATGGTAATGTGTTGAAAGTTGTATACATGTATTTAAAAAATGCTAAATCATGTATAAATCAGGACCAGGCTGTGTCAGCCTTCTTCTCATGTGATGGATAGGTATGGCAAGGAGAAAACTTGTGTCCTTTGTTATTTGCTATTTACCTGAATCATTTTGAACACTGTTAGTCACAATTATAACGGACTTGACATGGCAGCTGGTGAAATTTACAACAACCTTAGTGATGATGATGTAGAAAATGTATGTTCTACTATAAGCTGATGAAACTAGAATGATTCAATCAAATGCAGATTTCTCGCTTGTGTATAGTGGAAACTATGTCAACTCTTCTAATGGTTGACATTTGGTTGTTTCAGGTGTCAACTATATTTTGAATCTGTAATTATTAGTCTATATTGATACAATTGATTTACACAGTACCATGTCTACACAAGGCATGGCAAGCGTAAACAGAACAGTAGAATGCATTTGATATAAATAAAGTGTAGGATATTTCACTCTATAGTTGTCCAGAATATTAAATTTCTATGTTTGTCACCTATAGGTGACAGAATATTAATTTTCTATGTTTGTCACCTACAGGTTTCTACAGACAATACATCTTTAACCAATAGACACCACAGTCACACCATTTTATAATAATTAAATGAACATCAAAATAAACACAACTTGCAATTATAGAAAATCAATAGTTTTGAAGATAAAAAGTGTTAGGCAACTGTTCAGTCTAACAGGGGTCAAGTGTGTTTACTCTGCCTGGGCACTGTGACCAATTAAAGATTAGTCAAGGTCTCAATGGAACAGTAGCACTAGGCTGCAGTTTAGTCATGCTGTTGACTTTGTGGCACATTAAACAAAATATATTGTTGGGGGTGGTCTCAAGGGCCCTTCTCAAAACCACATCACTAGATAATGTAAAACTTTTGCACTTTGGGGGCCCCTTAGGTGCCCTTAGAATGATTCAATCAAATACAGATTTCTTGTATATAGTGGCAGCACCCTAAAGATACATCTATGCAAAATTAGAAAAAAAGTTGCTGAACAGTTTTTGAAAAAATAGGCCAAATGTTACATTTTTACAAGTTTTGGGGTCCTTGGAGGCCCTTAAAATGATTCAATCAAATACAGATTTCTCGTGCATAGTGGCAGTGCCCTAAGATGTCTATGCAAAATTAGAAAAAAAGTTGCTGAACGGTTTCTGAGATACGGCAGCTAACGGCAGATGCAGAGTGATGGCAATAGTCCCTTGGACCTTCGGCCAAAGGACTGAAAACCCTACCTGCCAATTAAGAGAGAGATTAGAGATTAAGAGAGAAACTGCAGAATATATTCAAACTACCTGCTCAGAATTAAACAAGTTCCAGACCCATGTGTATTTTCAACAAATTGTCTGTTGTGTGCCAGTATGTGACAAAAGCTAATGCTTTCACCATCTGTACAACCAACACTCTTATTACTTTAGCATTGATTAAGCAATCAAACCACACACTGACGAGTGTGGTTTGGAGAAACGACAATGCATTTTGCTTCATGTAATTGTGGCCAAAAAGGATGCCTGATGTGTAAAACCTGTCTAATCTGAAAACTTCTACTAAATTATGAAATCATATCAATAATCAAGCACAGTGTTGTCTAACTGTAAGAAGTCGGACTACCAAAGAGTAGAAATCACGTATATATTTCTCTACATAAAATAAGTTATTACACATCTGAGGCACCAACATAAATGTTAAGTTTATCGTACTTTGCACCAGAAACGGAATGTTGACAAAAACTGTAGGAAGTGGGACTACCAGAACGGACAGTGACAGAACACAGCCATCCAACGATGAAACACTCCATCAATATCGCATTGTATAAACGACCACAACACACACATTAGGTAGTGTGTGTGGAGATACCCAATGCTACGGATTACATGAAACATACATTAGGTGTGTCCCACTTGCAAGCTTGTTGAAGTATAAATATCCTGTGTATATGTTGCAATTCACTGACTATTAAACTAGTTCCAAACCCATGTATATCGCCAACAAAACTGTTGTGTATCAGTATGTAATGTAACGTAATGAAAGACAACACCCTCACCTTACACATAACTGACACATATATTACTTTAGCATTGATTAAGCAATCAAACCACATACTAACCAGTGTGGCCTGGAGAAACGACAATGCATTTCTTCACATAATTTTAATTTAAGAAACAAAAAGTGTTAAGTGAATGAGGAAAAATATCTGCTAACTACAGATTATTTGTACAACTGAAAATTCCACTTCACTTCAAATCAATGGACAGTAAACAAGGAACTGGATCTTAATTTTGAACTGTAGGAAGTGGGACTACCAGAATGGACGGTGACAGAACACAGCCATTCAACGATGAAACACTCCGTCAATATCGCATTGTATAAACGACCACAACACACCGGAAGTAGTGTGGGTGGAGATACCCAATGCTTGGAGTCAGACGATACCATTTAAATAAAAATGGGCCAAGAGGCCCTGAAGTCCTTTGGACTAATACGTCTATATGTGACCCCGGCTGACCAAATGAGTGATAAGTCGGAAAAATTGTAACGTTGTTTTCTTTCATCATTGTAAAGGTTGGGTAGGGTGCTTTACACGATTTCAAAAATTATGACTGCTACAAAAATTGGCAAAATTATGGAGCATTGAACATGGTAGGGTTCAAAAAGTGAAAATTAAGAAAACAGCTGTTGAAGTTTTACATTATATATGCAAATTGATTGTGTGGAAATATTACATGCATGTTTCCTGTAGAAGTCATTTTGTGAGATATATTAGCATTAGTCGTGCCAATTCAAAAATTAGTGCTATATAATAGTAGTTTGTCAAAATGTAAACAAACTCAAAGACAGTTGCAGCTTAGCGTTACCCTGTTCTGAAATATGTTTATGACATAATTATATATTTCACATAAATATATAGGGAGCTAATGGAGAGGCCCATCATAATCCATAGCACTACAAAATGAAGAATCTGAAAGTCACACTTCATATATTGAGTGACACATCTCGTACTGTCTTTCTGCACTGTCGCAATGTCCAATAGTTTCCTATCACAACCTTCGTGTACAATATACCAAAGCTATATATTTCCAACACCATAACATATGTATTATTATTGGATAGGTAATTGAATAATCTTTCAGATGAATGCAACTTGTAGCAGCAGAAAATGAAGCATACAAAAGTTACACCGCAAGCAATGACATGCATTCTTAAAATGTGATTCATTAAAAAATTAGTGCTATATAATAGTTGTTTGTCAAAATGTAAACAAACTCAAAGACAGTTGCAGCTTACTGTCCACCATGCAATAGCAGAGCAGTTTTATAATAATAATAATCCACAAGTTAAGTGGCAGTGATCTTCCTTTTATCATTCATGTGATGTTTACTGTGAGCAGGGCGAACAAATGGTTATCATACGTAGACAGGTACAGAAAGAAACTGAAATTTTCTATAAAAAGAACACGTTTCCCTATCAATGGCATGTATTTCCTATTGTTGCTGTTTCTGCTGGGCAGAAACTGTTTCTGCCCGGCATAAATCAAACAACCCTGTAGGTAATTATTAACCAAATGTTTTTGGTGAATCATAGTTACAGATCATTAAGGGTTATGATGGAAGTAAAATGTTTACATGTTTACTGTTCACTGAAACTAGTAAGTGATCAGAGCTAAGTCCACTATCAAGTTACATCAGTAAGATGGCTCCCATGATAGCTGCATATAATTGTCTTAATGGGAGCCTCCCTGACCATACAATGAATATTATGTTGTAGTTTATATGCTTATGATGGTCAAAAAAATACTGTCTGTCTGTTATAAATAGAGATCAGTGGGACTGTAGGAGGGAGCAGCTGTAGGAGGGAGCAGCAGTGAAACAGGACAATTTTGCATTTTTTGGGGCCCTGAGCAAAATTAGAAAACTAGTGGCTTAATGCTGTCTGTTGATACAAGCTACTGCCAGTGACCAACTACACATTAGTTACAGTTTCCATCAAACAATAGAATCAGGCAGAGAATCTTAGCTCCACAGCTGGGTGTAATACACAACCAGAGCCACCACTGATTCATGGTCATGCAGATTAGCTCAATGCACCAACTAAGACAATACACAACACTGTGAGTGACAATGTCCAGAGTGAGGCCTAAGCAGTGCCCTCATTGCTGAATAGATCAATTAAACCTGCCAAGTGGGTGACATTCAGCACAAGTGTTCATTAATCCTTAGTGATTGTTCAGAACACCAGACTGACCACATACCTAAACAAAGCGAATGTAATAGGTGAAGAACAGGCAGTGTTCAGATAGGGGTATTGGTTGAATTGTATTTGTCTTGACACAAAAGGCTTTATTGTGCCTTCATCGATTATAAGAAAGCATTTGATTTAGTAGACCGGTCCTCACTGTGGTCTAAGATAATTTCATGCGGTATTAATGGTAATGTGTTGAAAGTTGTATACATGTATTTAAAAAATGCTAAATCATGTATAAATCAGGACCAGGCTGTGTCAGCCTTCTTCTCATGTGATGGATAGGTATGGCAAGGAGAAAACTTGTGTCCTTTGTTATTTGCTATTTACCTGAATCATTTTGAACACTGTTAGTCACAATTATAACGGACTTGACATGGCAGCTGGTGAAATTTACAACAACCTTAGTGATGATGATGTAGAAAATGTATGTTCTACTATAAGCTGATGAAACTAGAATGATTCAATCAAATGCAGATTTCTCGCTTGTGTATAGTGGAACTATGTCAACTCTTCTAATGGTTGACATTTGGTTGTTTCAGGTGTCAACTATATTTTGAATCTGTAATTATTAGTCTATATTGATACAATTGATTTACACAGTACCATGTCTACACAAGGCATGGCAAGCGTAAACAGAACAGTAGAATGCATTTGATATCAATAAAGTGTAGGATATTTCACTCTATAGTTGTCCAGAATATTAATTTTCTATGTTTGTCACCTATAGGTGACAGAATATTAATTGTCTATGTTTGTCACCTACAGGTTTCTACAGACAATACATCTTTAACCAATAGACACCAGTCACACCATTATTCAAAATAAACACAACTTGCAATTATAGAAAATCAATAGTTTTGAAGATAAAAAGTGTTAGGAAACTGTTCAGTCTAACAGGGGTCAAGTGTGTTTACTCTGCCTGGGCACTGTGACCAATTAAAGATTAGTCAAGGTCTCAATGGAACAGTAGCACTAGGCTGCAGTTTAGTCATGCTGTTGACTTAGTGGCACATTAAACAAAATATATTGTTGGGGGTGGTCTCAAGGGCCCTTCTCAAAACCACATCACTAGATAATGTAAAACTTTTGCACTTTGGGGGGCCCTTAGGTGCCCTTAGAATGATTCAATCAAATACAGATTTCTTGTATATAGTGGCAGCACCCTAAAGATACATCTATGCAAAATTAGAAAAAAAGTTGCTGAACAGTTTTTGAAAAAATAGGCCAAATGTTACATTTTTACAAGTTTTGGGGTCCTTGGAGGCCCTTAAAATGATTCAATCAAATACAGATTTCTCGTGCATAGTGGCAGTGCCCTAAGATATGTCTATGCAAAATTAGAAAAAAAGTTGCTGAACGGTTTCTGAGATACGGCAGCTAACGGCAGACGCAGAGTGATGGCAATAGTCCCTTGGACCTTCGGCCAAAGGACTGAAAACCCTACCTGCCAATTAAGAAAGAGATTAGAGATTAAGAGAGAAACTGCAGAATATATTCAAACTACCTGCTCAGAATTAAACAAGTTCCAGACCCATGTGTATTTTCAACAAATTGTCTGTTGTGTGCCAGTATGTGACAAAAGCTAATGCTTTCACCATCTGTACAACCAACACTCTTATTACTTTAGCATTGATTAAGCAATCAAACCACACACTGACGAGTGTGGTTTGGAGAAACGACAATGCATTTTGCTTCATGTAATTGTGGCCAAAAAGGATGCCTGATGTGTAAAACCTGTCTAATCTGAAAACTTCTACTAAATTATGAAATCATATCAATAATCAAGCACAGTGTTGTCTAACTGTAAGAAGTCGGACTACCAAAGAGTAGAAATCACGTATATATTTCTCTACATAAAATAAGTTATTACACATCTGAGGCACCAACATAAATGTTAAGTTTATCGTACTTTGCACCAGAAACGGAATGTTGACAAAAACTGTAGGAAGTGGGACTACCAGAACGGACAGTGACAGAACACAGCCATCCAACGATGAAACACTCCATCAATATCGCATTGTATAAACGACCACAACACACACATTAGGTAGTGTGTGTGGAGATACCCAATGCTACGGATTACATGAAACATACATTAGGTGTGTCCCACTTGCAAGCTTGTTGAAGTATAAATATCCTGTGTATATGTTGCAATTCACTGACTATTAAACTAGTTCCAAACCCATGTATATCGCCAACAAAACTGTTGTGTATCAGTATGTAATGTAACGTAATGAAAGTCAACACCCTCACCTTACACATAACTGACACATATATTACTTTAGCATTGATTAAGCAATCAAACCACATACTAACCAGTGTGGCCTGGAGAAACGACAATGCATTTCTTCACATAATTTTAATTTAAGAAACAAAAAGTGTTAAGTGAATGAGGAAAAATATCTGCTAACTACAGATTATTTGTACAACTGAAAATTCCACTTCACTTCAAATCAATGGACAGTAAACAAGGAACTGGATCTTAATTTTGAACTGTAGGAAGTGGGACTACCAGAATGGACGGTGACAGAACACAGCCATTCAACGATGAAACACTCCGTCAATATCGCATTGTATAAACGACCACAACACACCGGAAGTAGTGTGGGTGGAGATACCCAATGCTTGGAGTCAGACGATACCATTTAAATAAAAATGGGCCAAGAGGCCCTGAAGTCCGGCTGACCAAATGAGTGATAAGTCGGAAAAATTGTAACGTTGTTTTCTTTCATCATTGTAAAGGTTGGGTAGGGTGCTTTACACGATTTCAAAAATTATGACTGCTACAAAAATTGGCAAAATTATGGAGCATTGAACATGGTAGGGTTCAAAAAGTGAAAATTAAGAAAACAGCTATTGAAGTTTTACATTATATATGCAAATTGATTGTGTGGAAATATTACATGCATGTTTCCTGTAGAAGTCATTTTGTGAGATATATTAGCATTAGTCGTGCCAATTCAAAAATTAGTGCTATATAATAGTAGTTTGTCAAAATGTAAACAAACTCAAAGACAGTTGCAGCTTAGCATTACCCTGTTCTGAAATATGTTTATGACATAATTATATATTTCACATAAATATATAGGGAGCTAATGGAGAGGCCCATCATAATCCATAGCACTACAAAATGAAGAATCTGAAAGTCACACTTCATATATTGAGTGACACATCTCGTACTGTCTTTCTGCACTGTCGCAATGTCCAATAGTTTCCTATCACAACCTTCGTGTACAATATACCAAAGCTATATAATTCCAACACCATAACATATGTATTATTATTGGATAGGTAATTGAATAATCTTTCAGATGAATGCAACTTGTAGCAGCAGAAAATGAAGCATACAAAAGTTACACCGCAAGCAATGACATGCATTCTTAAAATGTGATTCATTAAAAAATTAGTGCTATATAATAGTTGTTTGTCAAAATGTAAACAAACTCAAAGACAGTTGCAGCTTACTGTCCACCATGCAATAGCAGAGCAGTTTTATAATAATAATAATCCACAAGTTAAGTGGCAGTGATCTTCCTTTTATCATTCATGTGATGTTTACTGTGAGCAGGGCGAACAAATGGTTATCATACGTAGACAGGTACAGAAAGAAACTGAAATTTTCTATAAAAAGAACACGTTTCCCTATCAATGGCATGTATTTCCTATTGTTGCTGTTTCTGCTGGGCAGAAACTGTTTCTGCCCGGCATAAATCAAACAACCCTGTAGGTAATTATTAACCAAATGTTTTTGGTGAATCATAGTTACAGATCATTAAGGGTTATGATGGAAGTAAAATGTTTACATGTTTACTGTTCACTGAAACTAGTAAGTGATCAGAGCTAAGTCCACTATCAAGTTACATCAGTAAGGTGGCTCCCATGATAGCTGCATATAATTGTCTTAATGGGAGCCTCCCTGACCATACAATGAATATTATGTTGTAGTTTATATGCTTATGATGGTCAAAAAAATACTGTCTGTCTGTTATAAATAGAGATCAGTGGGACTGTAGGAGGGTGCAGCAGTGAAACAGGACAATTTTGCATTTTTTGGGGCCCTGAGCAAAATTAGAAAACTAGTGGCTTAATGCTGTCTGTTGATACAAGCTACTGCCAGTGACCAACTACACATTAGTTACAGTTTCCATCAAACAATAGAATCAGGCAGAGAATCTTAGCTCCACAGCTGGGTGTAATACACAACCAGAGCCACCACTGATTCATGGTCATGCAGATTAGCTCAATGCACCAACTAAGACAATACACAACACTGTGAGTGACAATGTCCAGAGTGAGGCCTAAGCAGTGCCCTCATTGCTGAATAGATCAATTAAACCTGCCAAGTGGGTGACATTCAGCACAAGTGTTCATTAATCCTTAGTGATTGTTCAGAACACCAGACTGACCACATACCTAAACAAAGCGAATGTAATAGGTGAAGAACAGGCAGTGTTCAGATAGGGGTATTGGTTGAATTGTATTTGTCTTGACACAAAAGGCTTTATTGTGCCTTCATCGATTATAAGAAAGCATTTGATTTAGTAGACCGGTCCTCACTGTGGTCTAAGATAATTTCATGCGGTATTAATGGTAATGTGTTGAAAGTTGTATACAACATGTATTTAAAAAATGCTAAATCATGTATAAATCAGGACCAGGCTGTGTCAGCCTTCTTCTCATGTGATGGATAGGTATGGCAAGGAGAAAACTTGTGTCCTTTGTTATTTGCTATTTACCTGAATCATTTTGAACACTGTTAGTCACAATTATAACGGACTTGACATGGCAGCTGGTGAAATTTACAACAACCTTAGTGATGATGATGTAGAAAATGTATGTTCTACTATATGCTGATGAAACTAGAATGATTCAATCAAATGCAGATTTCTCGCTTGTGTATAGCGGAACTATGTCAACTCTTCTAATGGTTGACATTTGGTTGTTTCAGGTGTCAACTATATTTTGAATCTGTAATTATTAGTCTATATTGATACAATTGATTTACACAGTACCATGTCTACACAAGGCATGGCAAGCGTAAACAGAACAGTAGAATGCATTTGATATCAATAAAGTGTAGGATATTTCACTCTATAGTTGTCCAGAATATTAATTTTCTATGTTTGTCACCTATAGGTGACAGAATATTAATTTTCTATGTTTGTCACCTACAGGTTTCTACAGACAATACATCTTTAACCAATAGACACCACAGTCACACCATTATTCAAAATAAACACAACTTGCAATTATAGAAAATCAATAGTTTTGAAGATAAAAAGTGTTAGGCAACTGTTCAGTCTAACAGGGGTCAAGTGTGTTTACTCTGCCTGGGCACTGTGACCAATTAAAGATTAGTCAAGGTCTCAATGGAACAGTTGCACTAGGCTGCAGTTTAGTCATGCTGTTGACTTTGTGGCACATTAAACAAAATATATTGTTGGGGGTGGTCTCAAGGGCCCTTCTCAAAACCACATCACTAGATAATGTAAAACTTTTGCACTTTGGGGGCCCCTTAGGTGCCCTTAGAATGATTCAATCAAATACAGATTTCTTGTATATAGTGGCAGCACCCTAAAGATACATATCTTTAGGGTGCAATGCAAAATTAGAAAAAAAGTTGCTGAACAGTTTTTGAAAAAATAGGCCAAATGTTACATTTTTACAAGTTTTGGGGTCCTTGGAGGCCCTTAAAATGATTCAATCAAATACAGATTTCTTGTGCATAGTGGCAGTGCCCTAAGATGTCTATGCAAAATTAGAAAAAAAGTTGCTGAACGGTTTCTGAGATACGGCAGCTAACAGCAGATGCAGAGTGATGGCAATAGTCCCTTGGACCTTCGGCCAAAGGACTGAAAACCCTACCTGCCAATTAAGAGAGAGATTAGAGATTAAGAGAGAAACTGCAGAATATATTCAAACTACCTGCTCAGAATTAAACAAGTTCCAGACCCATGTGTATTTTCAACAAATTGTCTGTTGTGTGCCAGTATGTGACAAAAGCTAATGCTTTCACCATCTGTACAACCAACACTCTTATTACTTTAGCATTGATTAAGCAATCAAACCACACACTGACGAGTGTGGTTTGGAGAAACGACAATGCATTTTGCTTCATGTAATTGTGGCCAAAAAGGATGCCTGATGTGTAAAACCTGTCTAATCTGAAAACTTCTACTAAATTATGAAATCATATCAATAATCAAGCACAGTGTTGTCTAACTGTAAGAAGTCGGACTACCAAAGAGTAGAAATCACGTATATATTTCTCTACATAAAATAAGTTATTACACATCTGAGGCACCAACATAAATGTTAAGTTTATCGTACTTTGCACCAGAAACGGAATGTTGACAAAAACTGTAGGAAGTGGGACTACCAGAACGGACAGTGACAGAACACAGCCATCCAACGATGAAACACTCCATCAATATCGCATTATATAAACGACCACAACACACATGAAATAGTGTATATGGAGATACCCAATGCTTTGTCTGCCTCTCTCATACCTGCTTTAACCTTCGATGGTTTCTACTATGTCCAAATTACCTTAGATCTTTCTATCACTCAAAAGCCGTGTATGAAAAATAGCACAAACATTGTTTCTGCAATGACCTAACCTAGTAGAGCTGTGTCAAGGGATAAGTTATATCAGACACAACAATTTTCCGTAATTAAGTTGATTAATTAGGTTTGTTTCCTAGGCATATCCCAGCACTGTGTATGCTGTGCAACGCACACCGTGCTTGCATAATCAAGTGATAGCAACTAGGCAGGCATGGAAGTATTTATTATGTTAATTCAAGGATGCAGTCATCACTATGGAGGCCTTGACATTAGCACTGGCCTGGCGCCTTTTTTTGGCTGCCGGGCCAGTTCGGACCACCTGTTTTCATATTTTACTGGCCAGCCGGGCCACTGGTTTCAATATGATTGACCACCATCATGTTTCCGGTAACCCGACCATACCTAAAAAAAATAGGACAACCCTAAAGCCTGATCTTTTTATTTGATATTTAAATCAATATTTGTTTTGTTACATTTTTGTTATAACTAATTAAATAACGGCAAACTCAGTCATGCGTATATATGACGAGTATGCACTGCCGAACTCATTTGTATCCGCCCACGTGATTGGTGAATGGCAGGAGTCATTCTCAAATGTCTGCATGATAAAATGCTAGTGCACATAATATTCCATAATGGAAAGGCATCAAAGAAATTTGTTATAGTATTGCTAAAGACCATGGCTGCAGCGGTGGATCTTGTAATACAGCTGTGCCTTGGCCCGAACGAGAGCAAGGACTCTGGACAGCGTTCACATTGCCATCGCCAGTCATAATGATAACGTGATACACATGGTATTGGTATTCAGATACACATTTATCATGGTATAATGTGCCTCATCTTGGCAATACCGGCCTTAGTATTGTGCTTCAGGCACAGCCAAAACCAAGAATTGTTTTGACAGCCAGCTAAAGTATCAAGCCACGAGATGAAAATAGGTCGGTGATGTCTCAGATTTTGCATTACTAGCGGACTGCAGAGGGATGCCACGATTAAAAATCTTCATTTAGCTTTGCATTATCACTTCTTATAGTCGCTATCTTAATTTCGTAAACGATGTGCACAAATAAGAACTTTGGAAAAGTCAGCAAGACGTTGCTCCAAGAGAACCTTAGACTTTGTGGACGTTGCTCCAAGTGAACCTTAAACTTGGTGGACTTCTTCAGTGAAGCGACCTACAGGCACCTCGGTATCAACATATTTATTTTTACAAAATCCGGGCCAGTAACTTTTCAAATCTAGTGGCCCCCTGAGCCAGTGGATACAAAACCTTAATGTCAAGGCCTGTTGTGTTTTAGTCATTCTTTGATGAGATACTTAAAAGGAATTGTTTGACAATTGAAATATTTTGCTAGAGTTTAGTCATTTTATGGCTACTTCTGATCAGCAATTTGCTGCACAGGTTACAGCATATAGGTTTACTACAAGTAGCACTGACTGTCTTTAAGCCATATGAATGGTCTAAATGTAGGTGGAGAAGCAGTTAAAACTATAAACTTAGATTTGTCAATGATGTAAAATATGAACTCACATTTGGAGGAGGAATAAAGTAATCAGACTTATTCACCTACAATTTTGTTTAGCAACTACAGGTGATTGTTTCTTTTTCAGCTTTTGTTCGTATCAAACCACGCCTCAACAAACATGTGTAGGAAGCGGTACTACCAGAACAGACAGTGACAGAACACAGCCATCCAACAATGAAACACTCCGTCAATATCGCATTGTATAAACGACCACAACACACATGAGTAGTGTATGTGGAGATACCCAATGCTTGAGCAAGCAATATCATTAGTGCACATTAAGTATCACACATAAGGACAATTCAATCACCCACCTTTCCTTTCCCTTTCTCCTCTTTCACCTCTGTGTAGAAGTCAAAGTGCAGTGTGGTGGCACTTGGCGGATAACTCTGGTGAGGTAAGACAAACATGCAGTTAGTCGTTACCTGCAGTGATAGGCAATTCCATTGTGTTTGTTACATGCTTATAATTGTTACATAATATTATATTTATCATTAACTTATTTTGATCAAGCACGTGTCTGTGGTAGATGTAGCTAAAAACTACTTTACATCTGTATACAGGTTCACCCATTCCAGCCATAAATTACACACCGACATATCCATTTTTAAAATCTACTTTCCATTAAACAAAACTTGGTTGCTTCAGATTTGTTTAAACTCTATTACTTGCTACCTTAATGCTGCCACAAATAATTTCATCTACTGATTAATACACACTAATGTGGAAATTACATTCACAAAATTAATTACCAGTAACATTAAAAATATAAGTTAGTGAGGTCAAATGCTTACATTCATGGGCAAATCTTGGCAACACTCAGCGAGGCCAAAGCCATTCTCTTTCCCTCCCCAACTCTGAAACAAAGCAGCAAAATTAAATCAACATTAAATATTTATAAATAAATGTGAATATTACAATATGTGTCAGTTAGAATGTGGTCTGGCTGCCATGTTAAATTGAGGATATTAATTAAACATTATATTTAACAAATTAATACAAATATACAATGAAACATCTGCAAGAAGAAATCCAATGGGCAGCCTACCTCTGCTAAGTGGGTCAGTGCCATAACCAGTCCTTGCTTCTTCTCCGAATTCAGCCGTGTGATGAAATTGGAGCGTTTGCTGAAACAATACAGCCAAAACGTTCAGTAATACTCCGGAATATGATTACCGCATTAATAGGTCACTCAAACCAAACAACACTGAACGTTCACTGCTATACATATCCATGCATTCCTAGACTGCACTGTTCGGTGGTGCTAATTTTGTAAAAAGAAACGGAAAGTGGACAAGGGAATTACATAAAAGTCTGCCAACAAACTACAAATGTTTGTACCAGACAATGAGCTAGACATTTAGTTTAAAACTGTCGGAAGTGGGACTACCAGAACAGACAGTGACAGAACACAGCCATCCAACAATGAAACACTCCATCAATATCGCATTGTATAAACGACCACAACACACACGAAGTAGTGTGGGTGGAGATACCCAATACTTCAGCCTACAGTAAACAAGTTTAATTACATAATTGAGTTCTAATATGACATACTATAACAGTGCTCAACATTATCAACCTGTGCTTCATCATTATCAACCTGAATGATTCTGCAAATGGCAGTCCTGAAACAAACAGTGGCTGAACAACAATGCATTTTGCATTATGACAGTGTGATTATCGGATACCAAACAAGTGGATGACAAAAAATGGTGTACTACTAAACATAAATTTGGGCACAAAACGTGAGCTGAACGTAACCAACCTAAAGACGTAGAGGAGATTAAGCACAGCAAGTACGGTGGTCATGTCGCTGGACGCGAGAAGTGTCGTCAAGTGTTCCATCGAGCTGTAGAGGTGGCGCGTGAAACTGTGCTCAATCAACAGCGCTGTGAACTGCAGGACCTGCAGCAGCAATTCCTTGTCGCGTTCGTTCCCCTCCAGGTCACATGATAGCGCCCAGTGGTGCTCGGCGCTGGCACCATCAGTGGCGCCCTCGTGACTGCATGCAGCATCGAGGATGTCGTCGAAGATGTCAAGGACATCGGCCCAGTGGTACAGCTCACACTGGAAGCGACACAAATTACAGTTGTCATTTAGACGGCTTTCTAACTAATCTTACCATGTTATATTGATGAGTTGTCAATCAATAATTATATTTTATTGTTCTCCTTATATTGGAAATGTACAATATATAATTTGTCTGTAACTGATTGCATACAACGAATTATGATTATTTTCTTATTACACAAGCATGTATCTCTGTTGAAAATGTATATTATGAAGAATAATTTCTGTTCAAATAATGTGACCATGGTTATCTTGTGTGATAGTTATTTACCTCTAAAAACTGGTAACTCTGATAGCACTAACTGTAAATACTGTTTGATGACTTGAATGTGAAAGACTAAGACTAATTCAACATACCTTGCCAAAAGACCAACTTTTCACTTGCTTCAACTGGGCGACAAGATCATTCCTGTGGCAAGACTTGATCTTGTCAATCAGTGCCCTGCAGTCAGCCGGCTGTGAACAAAGGCAGGAATGTATACCGAACCACTCGCCAACAAAGGTGACCAAGTCCAACAGGGCCACGGCAAGAAACTATTACAAGTGCACTGAATGATTCAGAAATGTGTTTAAAACAGTACACATGACTTTAACCGTTAAAAACAAATACTGTTTTTAAAACTATGAAACATAACTGTGTATTCATACAACCTGTTTATGTTGCATAATTCTGATAAACTTTTTTATTTTTCCACCAGAAAGCAACCAATTGTATTACATCCGATAGTTCCTAATCAAATTAATTCCAAAAGCAAATATATTGCCAACAAAAATTTGATATAATGTGTATGTTGTATGCCAGTATGTAATGAAAGTCAACGCCTTCACCTTACACATAACTGACACACATATCACTTTGGCATTGATTAAGCAATCAAACCACACACCGACCAGTGTGGTTTGGAGAAACGACAATGCAAATGTTGCTTTATCACAAGAAAGGTCAATTGTCCAAGTGGATGATGAAAAAATTATCTAATTAACTACTGAAGACTTTACTACTACTGCTTGCCTGTGATCAATAATCAAGCCCTAAAATAGTTTCTAATTGTAGGTAGTGGAACTACCAAAGCTATCTAGAGTATAATGCTCTTACACACTATCCCACATATAAGTTATTACAAATGTGAAACACCAACATCAATGTCCAGTTGCGTAAGCTTATATGGACCTGCTGTTGACAAAACTGTAGGAAGTGGGACTACCAGAACAGACAGTGACAGAACACAGCCATCCAACGATGAAACACTCCATCAATATCGCATTGTATAAACGACCACAACACACATGAACTAGTGTGGGTGGAGATACCCAATGCATGAGGGTGCGCTATCACACCACAAATCACCCCAACCGTTATTGTTTTTTCAACAGCAACCAAAAATATTAGCATTAATTTAGCACTTACCACCTCAGTGGTAGCCTTCTTCAACTTTGCTCTGTCGATCTTCATTCTGAATTGATCGGAAGACTCAGTGCATCTCAAGCCACCATAGTACACATGGTAGAGGTGACTGTGAAGCCTGCAACAAAAACACATTTTAGCCAAAGTTAGATACACATCTACTAGATTGATCTGGCTTACCGACTGCCTAAAGTTTTACATGCTCCAATTGCCCAAAGAAAAGTCACTGTGTCAGTAGGTCTAGAATACAATATTGTAATTGACACATTATAGTCATATTGGTAATGTATGCCTGACCTTACAATGAATATTATATTGTAGTTTATGTACTTATGATACGATGGTCAAAATAAATACTGTCTGTCTGTCTGTCAAGCTATATTTGCCATGAGCAACAACAGCATTACAAACAGGTACAACTAAAATACCTGCACATTATGTTAAATACATTGTTGCTCGAGGTTGGTGACTTACTCAACTGTGTAGCATTGGCTGCCGAGTTAGTGGACGGAGATATTTTGGTTGGTTAAAAGTCCAAATGCTTTGGCAATACCAAACATTAAGTCTAAGCAACTATTGGACCTTTTATTGTAATATAATGGGCTAAATTATATAATTTTGGGGGGAATTGAAAAAAATTGGAATACTGCATTTATTGCCCATGTTAAGCCTTTACTGCCATCACAAGATCCAGCCATCTACCTCATTCTCATCAACACTTATATTAACTGATTCCGCTAAATATCCTGCACAGTGGTGACTGTGGTGAGTGCCGATACAACCGCAATTGTTGCCAGTTTTGAACAACCATTATTCAGTTTCAAGAGTGTTTCAAGTTGAAAACACTGCATTCTGTGTGCATGCAGTCTTTCCTCTGGGTAAAATGGTAGGTAGTGATGGTTCAATACCTGATATATAAAAGTATTGTGATACTTGTGAAAGTTCGATACTGATACCTAGTGGTATCGCGATAGTTCGATACATCAGGTATCGACCGGCCACTTTCAATAACATTGATACTTCGTCGATCGTCCGTTTGGTCTTCGATACTGTCGACATTTCGATACACTGTCAATACCGATATTATGATATATCGAGTCCATTCAATGTTGAAGCAAAGATGTAGTATTACATTGTGGCATTCCCTTACAAAGTTACGCCCAGATGCTAGCTTGCAAACCTACAGCTACTCCGCTTCCTGACTTGATTGGGTTGACTACGTTGTATATGTTAAGGTCACTCGGGTGCCTATCGTGTCAGTTGATTTATTTATTTTTTCTTCATAGAACATTAGTAGGTGTTGGTATGAACATATCAACAACAAAAGAAAACATGGCATTAATGCCATATGTCACCAGTCCGTCCTTTTCGCTCGCCGTGAACGGATATCAAATAATCTCGTTATCCTGATACCAGTGTCTTGTTTTATGAAGATTACATAATTGCATCACAATGTTAAATAACCAATGCTGACGGTAGTCTTCTTGTTTTGGGACCGAATGTCGTTCCATGCTCAAAAACGCCACTATTTGTTAGTTACCCAGGGTTGACCCCTAACCAATCAGGTGACATCAAAACACAGACTAGCACGTGGGGCCGGAGGCCATTCATAAACACAGTCGTTTGACATTTAATCGTTACAAATAGATTGCAGGGCCTAGTTGGCAGGAAAACACGGGGATATCTCAAAAACAGGTGTCTCTGTCAATTTGTATTAAAACAAAGTACTTGCCAGTGAAAAAACGTCACATTTTATGCAAAACCCACCTATCTGGTAACATGTTTGTTATCAATAACAAAAAGGAAGCATTACTTAATGTAATTTTATTTTAAAAATGCAATAGTTACGAAGCTATAACTTGGCATGCAAGCTAGCCTTCATGTCTACCAAATTGCATGGGATTAATTTACGATCGGTGAAGGGGTTGTGCCAAAAACGCACTTCAAGTTTTGGCTGAACATTTGCAACATTTTTATGAAGCTGTAGCATGCCTAATATGCATTTGTTCATAGAACAAACCAATGTGAATGTCAATAATACACTTGTGCTTACAATCATGCAAATATTTCTTTCAGGGTATTTCTCAAAATGAAATAAAATGCCATTTTGAGGTGATTTTTTACATATATATTTTGTCTTTAAAAGTATAGAAATGTCACTAAACAACTTAGAAACTTAATTCTTTTTGGACTAGAGTATTGCTTAACCCTCTCGTGGTCAGAAGAGCAGTCTATATTGTTGTAAAGAAGTATTAATGCGCCGCGCAACGAAGCGGGTGGTTTTTTAGCTTTGATGTAATTCTCGACATTGTCATTATGTCGAACTCCAGTGATTCGGACTTTGATGTAATTTTCGAATCGAGTTTATAACGAACACTGCCATCGAAGGGGAATGTTTTGCACTATGGTTACGCATTTTAAATATAACACTGACTTAATAGTTCAGGCGGGATGACGGCTATGATCACACCATTTTGCATAAAATCTTGAAAATACATGTACACAGAAAAACTGAAATTATTTCAGTTTTATTTACCATAGACATTTAATTAGTTTTCCATTCTGTAGCAAAGTAATTTATGAACACTTCATATGCAGCATGTAACCGCTAATTATTAATAAAAAAATGGGCCAAGTGGCCCTGAAGTCCTTTGGACTAATACGTCTATATGTGACCCCGGCTGACCAAATGAGTGATAACTCGGAAAAAATTGTAACATTGTTTTCTTACATCCTTGTAAAGGTTTGGTAGGGTGCTTTACACGGTTTCAAAAATATGACTGCTACAAAAATTGGCAAAGTTATGGAGCATTGAATATGGTAGGGGTCAAAAAGTGAAAATGAAGAAAACGGCTGTTGAAGTTTTACATTATATATGCAAATATATTGCATGGAAATGTTAAATGCACAACATTCAAATGTGGCACATAGCATGTAATATGTATGTTTTGTTGCAATGATACACTGGAAGTACAAATGTGCTGCTACAAAGACTTATCAAGTTATGCCAGATTATGACTTTATGTGTAAAACTAAGAGGACAGATTATTTGAGAGCAAAAGGTAGACTCACTGTTTGACCCAGTTTAAAACCTACAGGCAACTGTCCAGTTTAACAGGGGTTTAGTGGTTTAATGCTGTCTGTTGACACAAGCTACTGCCAGTGACCAATTACACATTAGTCACAGTTTCCATCAAACAATAGCAGGCAGAGAATCTTAGCTCCACAGCTGGGTGTAATACACAACCAGAGCCACCACTGGTTCATGGTCAAGTAGATTAGCTCAATGCACCAACCAAGACAATACACAACACTGTGAGTGACAGTGTCCAGAGTGAGGCCTAAGCAGTGTCCTCATTGCTGAATAGATCAATTAAACTTGCCAAGTGTGTGACATTCTGCACAAGTGTTCATTAATCCTTAGCGATTGTTCAGAACACCAGACTGACCACATACCTAAACAAACCGAATGTAATAGGTGAAGAAAAGGCAGTGTTCAAATAGGGGTATTGGTTGAATTGTATTTGTCTCGACGCAAAAGGCTTTATTGTGCCTTCATCGATTATAAGAAAGCATTTGATTTAGTAGACCGGTCCTCCGTGGTCCAAGATAATTTCATGCGGTATTGTGTTGAAAGTATACAACATGTACAAAAATGCTAAATCATTTATAAATCAGGGCCAGGCTGTGTCAGCCTTCTTCTCATGTGATGTAGAGGTATGGCATTTCAATAAAGTGTAGGATATTTCACTCTATAGTTGTCCAGAATATTAATGTTTGTCACCTACAGGTGACAGAATAATAATTTTCTATGTTTGTCACTTACATGTTTCTACAGACAATACATCTTTATTTAACCAATAGACACCACAGTCACACCATTTTATAATAATTAAATGAACATCAAAATAAACACAACTTGCAATTATAGAAAATCAATAGTTTTGAAGATACAGTTTAAAAGTTTTAGGAACTGTTCAGTCTAACAGGGGTCAAATGTGTCTACTCTGCCTAGGCCCTGTGACCAATTAAAGATTAGTCAAGGTCTCAATGGAAGAATAGCACTAGGCTGCAGAGTTTAGTCATGCTGCTGGCATTCTGGTACATTAAACAAAATCTACTGTTGGGGGTGGTCTCAAGGGCCCTTCTCAAAACCACATCACTAGATAATATAAAACTTTTGCACTTTGGGGGCCCCTTAGGTGCCCTTAGAATGATTCAATCAAATACATGTTTCTTGTATATAGTGGCAGCACCCTAAGATACAACTATGCAAATTTAGACAAAAGTTGCTGAACAGTTTTTGAAACAATAGGCCAAATATTAAAATTTTACCAGTTTTGGGGTCCTTGGAGGCCCTAGGGAGCCCTTAAAATGATTCAATCAAATACAGATTTCTCGTGCATAGTGGCAGTGCCCTAAGATGTCTATGCAAAATTAGAGAAAAAGTTGCTGAATGGTTTCTGAGATACGGCAGTTAACGGCAGACGCAGAATTATGGCAATAGTCCCTTGGACCTTTGGCCAAGACTAAAAATGAATTGAGAATTATTTAAATATTTTATATTTGTTAAACTTTAGCAATTCATATTTAGGTAATAAATTGACATATATGTCACATACTTGGCTAGTTACACCAGGAATTAGTTCTTCAGATGTAGTGAAAATGTTATTTGAATAGGATCAAAAATTATTTATTTATTTGCATCCATGCAACCCAAGTATATCACGATTCACTCACAGCACAATCTCATGATTTAATAGAATTCATTAACAGGCACATATTTGCATTAATCTGGCCTTGAGAGGTTAATGTTTTAGGCAGTCTGAGAATATACTGTTGGTCTTCAAGAATTTTTGATCTTCAAGACTTTTATTAGAATGATTAATTCAAAACAATCATGTCTTTGCCACCAGAGCCACCATAAGCATTGTATTATTAGAAACAGAATAAAATGTAAATTGAGTGATTTTATAAAGCGTTATAATGAAATCAGTTTTCAAAAAGTTTGCGTTAATAATTATTTATGTGCAATCTTAGACATAAAATAAAAGCTAGTTCTTATATAGTGCAGTATCCAGTCCTCAGGACTGCTCAAAGCACTTTACTCCCTGGCAGACCTGTTCAATCGAACACCATCTCGACTTCTCTGGGAAGCATCCAGCCACGCTGCAATTAATGTGCGAAGACTGTTCATACACAAATATCCACCGTTGTCTATAGCCAGGTACTCATTCATACAGCTGCGTGAACTGGAGCAACGTAGAGTGAACGAACTTGCCCAAGGTTCGACACCGCCGCACAGGATTCAAACCTGGGTTCTCTCAGTTGAGAGTCCAAAGCTCTAGCCACTGCACCACAAAAATTTAGCCTTGATTGTCCAGGCTTCGTTTGGTGACGCCACCAGTTAACTCGCAACTACTGCATACCAACAACACACAACATCCCATTGATTTTATAAAGTGATTAATGCACGCATTAGTATTCATGAATCTAGTTAAAAATACAGCAAAGTTATTCAAGCACAACACAACCTCAAATAAAGATGCTCCATTTGGTGGTGCAGTCTTTTGCTGTTTGTTGGCGCCACAATTTGCCGTGAACACTCAACTGGAACAAACGACAAAATGTCCAAACGTTCTTCGCCACTGAGTTTTTCACGAAAGATGGCAACACAGTTGAGTGTAAAATCTGTCAGAAAAACGCTTTCCACAAGGTAATGGTTCAATTGCATTAGTTATGGTGTTTTTAAGGCACTTGTCTAGTATCCGGACCCACTTTGACATCGTAGATATAACTAAGTTTGCCTAAATTCGATACCTCGGGCTCAGTGATTTAGATTGTTAACTGCAATTTGCAAACAGTGTTAGGTTGAAGTACAATTATTAATTTCAATATAATCTTATTTATTTATTAACCCTGCAGATGACCAATGGTAAACTTCCACGGTGTACACAATTTGGAGCTATTTGTAGGGGTGCTTTTAAAAATTCACAACTTCGCTAATACGTATCGCAAAAATATGATTGAGCTATCATTCTGTTGGCAAAAAGACCCTTTATTATTATGCAGTAATGATATTTGCATAACATGAAATAATCATGAAGATATCTGTTTAAAATTTATCAAAAATAAATGCACAAAAACTATTTTTTTCACACTACTACTAGCTAATTTCCAAGTGGTTGAATGTGTCAATGTCCAAGTAGAGAAATGTAGCCATGGATATAAGCTGAGTACAGAAAAAATTAACCAAATATACTCAGAAGTTTTTTTATATGAATTTTTTAGGTAGACCCATGTAAAATTTAGACTATTCTTCATGAATGTCAGAACGAGGGTAAAGTAGAAACCCAAGTCCAGTGACAAAATAATTATTGTGCGGTTGTATGTTCATGCATGCAGTGTGACAAATGTAGCTGTACATTTCAGCTGTGTGATAATGAAAACTAGACTCAATTTAATTTTACTGTATTTTTGTAGAACGTTCAAATACAACCAATACGGCAATAGACCTCATAGGCCTACCGTTGAGCGCCGTGGCGCACCTGTCCGATAACATGACATATCTATTATAAATTTCCTTACATATCAATAAAGTAAGTAATACCTAATTACACACATATATGTCATCAGGTTATAGGACATGTTGTATTTGAATTCTGAATGCATTGTATCCTTCGCTGGCGGACCGAGTAGGCCGGCCGAATCGGCCCATGTCCGGGTGCAAGACAGCGATGTCCAGCTCGCCAGCAACTTGCATAATATCCACTTCAAAACAGCCCCCAAAGTCTGTGTAACTGTCTGAACTAGTATAATAACTTGATCCACAAATACTGTCATGTATTTTGTTGATATATTGCCGCGGACATTTGAAATAATTCAACTTATACAATCGAAGCGAGACAAAAAACATGGCGGACTTTCGTCGTGATGGAATGAAACCAGCGTCAACAAGAAGACGTTTTAGACACATGCGCTGATTGGTTGACCGTTGACGTAAATTTATTTGGATAGACCAATCGTCGGGCTTTCCATCGGTACCTCCATTTCCCTGTTTAGACTATATGAATGGGAATGTAAAATCATGACGCAGAGCGTAGTAAAATCGGCCATATTTGGGCATCTACTACTACGACATTTTAAAGCTTGGTTGTGATTTGCTATTACCAGGGTGCATGGTGGATTTAGTTGACAGGTAGTCCGTCGGACTAGCTGACTCAGAAACACCTAGTCCTCATATTGTTTTACTAGTCCTTAAAAATCAATCATACTGTTGTATCATAAATGTGTGACAGTTATGGCACATAGTAAAAGTGGCTTTATTTCATAAAGAAAACAAGCCGTTTCCCATTTCAATTAAATGTTCAACTAAATGTGTCATTAACAGAAACAAATACATGTGATTTCATAGATCAAATTGCAAAGTCATCAGAAGAAATTACTAGTTTAATCAGGGGCAGCAAACAGGAGTCGTGGACAAGGCGATGCCAGCAGAATCTGAAGCCTGACGGCGACAAAGGACCCGACATTGTTGGACTAAGTTGCATCATTTACTCTATACTTTTCATTAGCGTTTTCTTTCCCGAAGCCAACTAAACAAGTAACATTGCTGGCGTTTGGTAACTTGCCAAAATAATCACCCAATGCAGGAATAACGCAACTACCATCACGACGGGATAGCACGTAACGATGTCTGTAACCTGCGCATGTATGTTTGTCCATGTCGCTCACCACTCATAGTCGCTAGGTGGCACTACATATCCTACGCTAACCGGATGTAAACAGCCGCCATTTACATTCACTGCGTTCAGCAAGTTTCCCATCTGACGGTCGTACGGAATATTTAGCTGCCTGTGATAAAATGCTACCTTACTGTCTGATTTTGTTTTATTCCATCACAACACCCAACTAGCGTATACATAGCGTAAATTAATTTACATAATAACAGCTAGTCCGATGGGACTGCTCCACTAAACATGGACTAGTCTGATCACTGAAACTACTGGTCCGGGACGATCGGACCAGCCTTATTTCGCAGCCTGTATTACTGAATCATGACGCGATACAACTCGTTGATAAAAATGCCACAGGAAGAAGAATAATTCAGCTTTCCAATGATACCACGCGTTCCCCTGTCAGTTGCTAGTGACGGAAACAATTTTTTTTTGAAAAGAGTGATACTGAATCGAGCCGAAAATCGGCCGGGAGCAGTTTTGCACTGATCGCACGGGCTGAATTAGGCCCAGTGGCCACCTGTAGGGTTAATACATTTTTTGCAATTGCCTATAATATCACTGTTTTAATGTTAATAATTACCTTTACAACAGTAATTAATTATAATTAAACATGTTTCTTGAAATAAAGTTAAAATTGCATATTAATTGTTGCTTGTATGGCAATATAAATTAGTATGCCAAGAAAACTGAATAGATGTATTATATCGTTCCCAATGGATACTCAGTGTGGGAGCTAATGTTTGGGTGCACATCCATTAGTTTCTCGAAAGTGGCGTTGGGCAACACTTATCAAATAAACACACATATTCGGCACATCTACCAAACTGACTGATGCAACATCTTGCAGCTACAACAGGCAAACACACAGTATGAATGACCTGTAAAGCATCTGCAATCACCAATTTCTTGACGAAGTGAAGGGATGTGGTAGCAACAGATTGAAATTAAAATATCAACTTTCATCTAGGCAAACTAGATTTGTCTGCCACTGTGATGACCTTTACATACCAGGCTTGTTAACAATTGCAAATGCATTTGAATGTTGAGCATTTGAATGTGCATTCAAATGCCTCCATGAAATTGTAAATGCATTTGCATGCATGCCATAAACATTTGCATTTGATTGTGATCCACAAACATTTGATTTGTCAAATGCACAATCAAATGCGAATCACATGCATGCATAATTCTTTTAATAATTATTATTGTTAGATTCACTTTCATAAGTTAACAGCCATTAGAAGAAAGTGCTCTGTAGTAAGCAGCAGAGTATCCTCAGCAGATTATGAAATCATTGTCTGACCTGTGAATCCACATTCACAGTGCTCTTTGAAAATGTGGGGTGACAGCTCATTAGGGAGAGGAAACATTAGCAAGGCCAGCCCTATATATTTACAGTCAGAGAGAGGGAGAGGATGATTACACTGGTAATTGTAATCATCCACCAGGTTATCATCCCAGCAACAGTCTATTGTCTTGGGTTCCCCTTCCATTCTGGCCTACCTGAATGATTAGCCTTTCATTCCCTGCCATAGTTCCCAGTGAACTGTCAATTGTCTATTCCTCCCTCCCATTTCCACCTGCCAAAACGTTATCTTCTTCTAACTAATGACTGTTGGTCAACAAGAATCACCACTTGATGGCATTGTGTGTGTGTGCGCAAGTGCGTGTGTACGATTGTTACTCCAGTTCAGTGCCGGTATATAACTAAGTACATTTACTAAGTAGATTTTTGTAATCTACTTGTAACGAAGTACATATTTCTGGAATTACTTTACTTGTAACAAAGTATATTTATTTGTACTTTTTTACGTTCTACTTCAATATTTTTAGTTACTTTTTATGTTATAACTGCAATGATGAAGCCGTTGCACGTGGCTTTTGGGGTCTCCCAGATTTGCTGGGAGTCTCCAAGAAATCTACCACATCTCCTGATCTCCTGGACAGGAGAAGCAATCTCCCAGATTTCTATGCCAATGAAACAAAAGTGACTAGACAACAACTGCATAACTATAATCTTCTTGGGTGTTGCCTGTACTTGACAACACATATAAGCTTTAGAAGACTAATAAGACTAGCACTATAAACTTGCTGCGCTTACGGCCACAGGTTCCCTATAAACGCATATGCCTAGCTAGAAGATGAAATTATTTGACTACTTGTCCACATGTAATTTGTTTAATGTAACATTAAATATATATTAACATTTGAAATTAATTAAAATGCATTTGCAAATGTGTAACCAAAACATTTGCATGCCACACCAAAACATTAGCATTTGAATGCGTTCCTGGAAAATGACATTTGCATTTAAATCAAGTGAAACATTTGCATTCAAATGCATTGACATGCATTTGTCAACAAGCCTATTACATACATGATGTTTTCCTGACAAATTACTAAATATGTCATTGCATTTACATGGACACAGCTGTTTTGATTGGTGTCACCTTTACAATTAAAACACAAACTGACTGTTTAATAAAGCATCTGAGACCAGTAACAAGTACTAACAACATGACACAAAATCTAATATATGTTCAAAATAATATTTCCATATTTATTTCTTAAGACATTTTCCCAATGATCAGGGATGAGTCACATTTGATCAAAACCACTGAAAATTTATCAGATCGAGCGGAGCAAGGTACAAGCGGATCAAGGTATGAGCGCTGCTAGTGCTTTCTAGCTGGGGTCCATGGTGGAGGGCGCTGTAAGCTGTTTGTTTTAAATGGGTTAGAGCCATTCGAACACGGTAACATCTGAGATTATTTGCATGCTTTTCTCACCTTCCACCACCCCACATGTAGTTGGTACTGTCAAGCTGTTGACTGTCTATATAAATAAACTTCATAATTATAAGTTTTCCAAAAGCTATGGCACTCTTTTGAAATTATTCAATGAAGTTGGACCAAATCTTATAAATAAATGTTTAACTTGTTAATAATTAAATAAGTTGTATAACTGACAATAACCATAGTCACAAACATAATTGAAGTATGCGATCCAAAGGCAAAAGAAATAGTGGTATTCGTCTGCTGCAAAGTGTGTATCAGTAACAATGTAGTCCCTTATTGACACAAAACCATGCCCATCATACTCCACTGTCATTAAAAAAAGTACAAAACTTGATGCCGGGTTGATCCATGTTTTTCAGAAAGTCCTCGATTGTTAGTTATTTAATTTGTCGCTGCTACCGACATCTATTTTGACAGTTTTCTGCAATCAGTCTGCTCGAAATCTCTTCCTTGTTAATTTTGTCGAAAGCGTACCTCATCGATTTTGTCCAGAGGTTTCATGACGTAGTTGGTTATTTTATATGCACGAGGCCACCAAAAAGCACACAATTCCTTGCCTATCCACAATGAGAACACTGTTTCCACCTAGTGGGAACATCGGAAGGCAGTACACGAAACAGAGAGACCAAAACCTGCATGAAAGTTAACTCTTCCAATATTTATTATTAGTTTCAAACAGAACGAAACTAAAGAACTTTAATGATAAGTCTTTGTTTTGTTCACGGCACAGGAAAGTTGAGTGTATCGACACTAACATGCCACTATGTCGCCACTGTCGCGAAGTCGCCAGACACTAATTTTGTGTTTCCCTGCGTGTTTCCCCGGAGTTCCCAAATGGAAACAAGATATATTGACATCATTAAATTTGAATTATCCAGTAGCCTTTCAGAATGCTAAGCACTATGGGTTTCCGGCCGAATAACTCGAATAATCAGAGGGCATATAACAGTACTGCGTTTGGGACAAGTACGATGGTTTTTGTCCAAACTTTTTGATTTTTACTCAGCTTTGCGACCTCCCCTTCCCATATACATTAATCCCCCAAAAATGTCTCCTCGGATCTGGACGAATTACAGGAATTTAACAAGATTTAACAAGATTGCCATCCAGAGAATTAACTCTAGATGGCAGGTGGACAAGGAAGCCCTTTGGCTTATCGAGAGTCCGACCCTTTTATCTATGTGTATCCAGCCCTTCTGAGGAATGACACAATTGGATTCCCAAAACTTGCGCAGAAGTCTCTCATCCCTGAATGATGGTACTATCCACCGAATTATACACTGGTCCGCAATACCTGATAACTCAGCGCTCAAAATAAGCGCTTGTCCAGGACAAATGATTTGTTGTCCGGACTAGTGAAAATTTACAATAAATAGTGACTTGTGCAAAATTGTAACTTTCTAATTTACGAAAATTCTAGTAAAATACACCAGCAATCCCGCAATGTAATCTAACTCTATTTGTATTCTGAAAGCTAAATTTGATTATTCTGAATCTTCGAATATTATGCCAAATAACCAGATTTTACGCACTATACTTGACATTAAAAACATTTCTTTGTCAAAACGATTCCCAAAATACAAGTTAGTATTCATGACACAAAAATACATTAAAATTCCAAAATTAATTTCATTATTAACGAATTAATGCAATTCACAAAGCCGCAACTGCAGTATTTATGTAATATAGCCTTCGGGTGAATAATATAAATTCTGCATATGCCCTTAAAGTATGGCTGGTTAACAAAAAACACATATTTTAAAACAATAAAGGACTTTATTGAATTCCACGTGCCCAACGTCGCAACGATAAACGTTTCCTTTACTTCAAAATACAATTTTATATTAAAAATCAAATAACATCATATGCGCTCTTTACATATATGGAATATGAGAAATTTCGTGCAGGCCTCTGACACGAAGGGTTGCCGTCTTCATCAATGACTAATTAACACATGACTAATAGAAACGAAAATTTCAAAATTACAAAGTCAGCATCGAAAATATGGCGGCCAAGTGACCACGCACTCCTTTCAACGCGAATAAAAGGTTCGCCGACGTTGTTCAGAGCATAAAACGTGTCAGAATAAAACAGCCAACATTCTGTGACATGAAGATATTATAACGGCGCAAACTACAGGTCGTCACATTATGCAAAATAAGAATATTTTCACAAAAGACGACGAAAAAATCGACCATCTTACCTCTGCAGGCCGCCATATTGAAAATGTGTGGAAGTCCCTGAGATAAGCCTCGTTTTCGGGCCGTCCGCCAACGTTAATTTACATCCAGCAGAAGTGTTATTTTGGTTACTTAATGCATTTAATGTATTGGCAACTCGTAAGCATGTGCTACATTTCAACAAATGCAATTAGTAAAAATTAATGTTCAGTTCGCAAAATAAAATAAATCGTTCTGCACACGTGCGCTGAATCCAGTTACCACAAAGTACAAACATATGTCGGGGGCTTTGCAAAATAATTATTATTCGGGTCAACACCATATATCGCGCTTGATCGCGCGCCCTCAGTTGAACTATGTCTAATGTTTCCAGTAACAATTTGGAACAAGCTGATGGGTATGGGGACATACTGACATCAGTTTAAAATGTGTTGTATTATATTTCGGACATCTCGATAAAAATCCTTTTTTATTGTCAAATTCAGTGTACACGATAATCCCGCGCTCGATCGCTGACTTCATCGAAGACTTACCGTATGCTGGGATGCCCATCGAGGTTTCTGAAGGGGTTAGGACACTGTTAGACTTCCTGCTTGGTTACAGTTCTTTATGGTTCCCATAATTTGAAAGTGAGAAGCAAACATGGGTGAAACAAATTTTGTATTTTTAATATTCTGGAACGTGAAAATAATTGTGTAACGCAAGCTGTTTTATCGGATAAACAATATTGGTCGCGGTGCAACACAGATTTTCGTTGTGCATCACGCTATTTTCATACTAATTAATTCATGTACAAATTTGCCAATATCGAAGGATAATATCGGAAATAAGGAACAAAATATGTTTCAGGCCGAGAAATAAGGGAGTTGTCATTATATAAGTTGGAGTTTTTTGGTCACCATCAAGAAGAATGCAGTCGGAGGGTTTTGGGGAACATTATGTGGAGATACAGTTGGGAATTTTAGTGAGCGTTAAGTTTACAGGGGTCAGGACACTGTTAGACTTCCTGCTTGGTTACAGACGAACAAAAGTGCAGTATATTTTTGAGAAATTATGTTTTACAATATTCACTTGCTCTGACATAAGTGCATTTGAGTAGTCAGATTTCTAGATGTGATTGTAGAAGCTGTTGACAGTAAAATTGTGTCTTTTTAGCTGATTTTACTAAGCGGAAGTGTATTTGGCAGCAATTTGGCTAGTTGACACTTTAGCCGGTTTACTGCCTGCATCCATTTATAAATATTGACGGGTGTCATACATACAGGCATTTTGTAAGAGCTAGAAATATTAGATTTTGATTAAACTCGAATGTCAATGAGATGATGACAACGGCAAGTGAGAAGTTTAATACAGTTTCTAGGTCACGTTTTCTTACAATCGGACAAAACGTTAACATGGTCGCCAATGGGAAAACTATCAGTGTGCTGACCCCTGAAGAGCTTAAAAATTGTGAACGTCGCCGCGAAACGTATTCAACAGCTTGATTGACCCGGCCTCCCCCTTTTCCGATATCATGATCTGAATTTGGCATGGTGCTGAAACTCCGGCTCAGCTCACCAAATATTAATATCGTTCCGGCGCCTATGTAATGCACAAGTAAAGTCTATACTCCTGGCATAATGTATGTTAATTGACCTATCCAAAGGTGAATAATAACCAAGAATTAAAGTACTGGTAAGTAATTATAATCATGATTGCAAGCATGGTTTAATTATTATCTTCTCAATGGATAATTATATAAACAAACAAGCAACGTGCTCACGAGGATGGTCGCAGGCTGCATGCATATATATGCATGGTAATTATATAGGCGCCGGAACAGGGACGGGTTGGGAGAGCCCTAGCTGAGCCCACTCACCAATATTATATATATATATATATATATACCTGCGACTGGGGGTATAGTATGGTCCCCAATATTATATATATATATATATACCTGTGTCTGGGGGGTATAGTATGGTCCCCAATATTATATATATATATATATACCTGTGACTGGGGGTATAGTATGGTCCCCAATATTTTAGCAAGGGAATTTTTAAAGACTTGGTGAGTCTCATGAGGGTGCAGTTTGAAGTTGTGTTGTTGCGTGATGAGTATTGGTGAGTCTCCAAGTTGGGGGGTCCAGTTGGAGGGTTTTTTGTTGGCGAATTTTGGCGAGTCTCGGCGGATGCAGTTTGAGGTTATTCATTTCCGTTGATGAGTGTTGATCGAGCCGAGGGTTTTTTGTTGGAGATTTTTGGCGTGTCTCAAGGAAGGTGCAGTTGAATGTTGGATGGGATTCCACCTAAACTTCTATTGGAAATTGTAGAACAAATTAGCATACCATTTGCAACAGTTTTCAATTTGTCATTAGAAGATGGAGTGGTTCCTTTAAAATGGAAAGAATCAAACATTATACCGTTATTTAAAACAGGTTCCTGAAACAAGTCAGAGAACTACAAACCAGTGAGTTTAACATCATTGATTTGCAAATTATTAGAAAGACTAATAAAAAAGGACATGGTGGATTTTCTTGTTAAACATAACTTGATAAACCCATTTCAACATGGGTTTCTAAAAGCGAGGTCATGCTTAACAAATATGTTGTGTTTTTTAAGATATCATTAAGTGGGTAGACGAGTGATCACCAGTAGATATCATCTACTTAGATTTTCAGAAAGCTTTCGATAAAGTGCCACATCAAAGCTAGGTTACTGCTTAAGCTAAAGGCCCATGGCATAGGGAATGGTTTAATTAACTGGATAAAAAATGGCTAATTGACAGAAGACAACGAGTAGTAGTTGGTAGGGAGGCTTCAAACTAGAAATTAGTTTTGAGTGGGGTACCACAGGGATCAGTTCTGGGACCTATATTATTCTTAATATATATCAACGATTCGGACGATGATATAACAAGCAAGGTGTTGAAATTTGCGGATGATACAAAATTGTTTAGAAGGATTAAACTTGATGGAGATAGACAGCAATTACAAGATGATCTTGGCAGGTTGATAAAATGTTCTGAAAAATGGCAAATGTTGTTCAAATTTGGGAAATGTAAATGCCTCCACACAGGACAAGGGAACGAAGATGTAGAATATACAATGGGGGGTACTGTACTAAGTACTACTGTAAAAGAATAGGACTCAGGGTTAACCATTAGTGCTGATATGAAGGTTTCAGAGCAGTGCGGTATTTCGCATCAAATGGAAATACAATCCTTGGATTAATTAGGCGAAACAACATATAAGGAAAAAGAGCTAATAATACCGCTGTACAAAACAATAATTAGGCCTCATGTAGAATATTGTATTCAAGCGTGGAGGCCATATCGCAGGAAGGACATATATATATATATGCCAGAAAAAGTACAGAAGAGAGCGACTAAAATGATACCAAAACTGAGGGATCTTAGTTACGAAATACGCCTAAAAGAATGTGGTTTAATAACACTAGAGACCAGGAGATTGAGACGAGATCAGATAGAAGTGTTTAAAATATTGAATGGTTATGAAAATATTGATAGAAACATTATTTTCTCAGTTAAGAAAGATAGAAGGACCAGAGGACATGAAGTTACATTAATAAAGGAGCAGTGTAGATTATATATAAAGAAGTTCTCATTCTCACAAAGGACTAAATAAATGGAACATGTTATCTGCTGATTGTGTTGGTGCTAGTAGCGTGAATATGTTTAAAACTAAAATCGACACACACCTTGAAAGGGCGGGATACATTTAGATAAAACGTATTGGACTCTCGATAAGCTAAACGGTTTCCTTGTCCACCTGCCATCTAGAGTTAATTCTCTGGGTGGCAATCTTGTTAAATCTTGTTACCCACCTTACACCTGCTGAGGCAAAAGAGTTTCGCTTGAGTGAAAAGAGTTCCGCGTAAATTAAGGATACTAGTTCCGCTCGATTTAAAAAAATGAATAATGAGCAGCACCCCTCCGTACCCCCTCCCCCCATCTTCCGATGTCATGTTCGACAGAAGCTGAGGCTCCGACCGTGACACCAATTCCCCAGAAGTGTTTCGCTTTCCCCAAAAAACGCACCTCCAGAAAATAAACAAAGCAACGGGCTTGAACACGAGTGCGTAATTTATCTATAGGAGAACTATTTCAAATGCAAACTGAAATGAAACCATGCATGGCCCTGATACGACGACTCTTGTAGTCCTACCAAGTCATGACAAAGAGCCACGGTAGCGACTTCACCCCATAAAACAGATTATATTAGTTAATGAAACTGAAACCAGAGACAACATTATTTCTCTCAAGGAAGGAGAAGAAGAGAAAACAGGCATACGACTGGTTCATTGACGCACGGGGACCAAACTCCAACAGACCAGCACATCTCGTAGTATAGTATAACGTCATGTTATATGATAAACATAATATTACGTTGAAATGAAACCGGACAGGGAGATCGGTGTCGTTTCTCAAGGAAATGCACCTTCTCGGCACTATCTTGGAAAACAGCTCTAAAGAGTCAGACATAAATTGACGACAGCCAGCATGGACAGACCGTAGCACTGACCACACAGAAGTCGTAAATACACCCTTTTCTTGAGGGTCCCAGTCAATAAATGACTTCGTAAAGTTATGCTAATTTTAACTCCAGATTGATCAAACTCTCAGTGGTAACCTGTTCCACATTTAGACCCATGTACAGAAGAAGCATATAAAAAGGACAAATATATAGGCTTGCGATGTTGAGGATGACTTGCAAGAGCAGCAGATTGTGTGATATCTGTGGGGAAATTACCGCATGATCGGAGGGACAGTACGTCTTCCGTTCCAACAATCATTCAATCAGGTGGTGACCAGATGGCAAACAGACAGGGCCATGCATGGAGCATACCGGAAACACACCGCTAGGCTACAGAAGTATGTAAGCGCAGGCCCTAAATGTAATGTAAGTGTAAAGCGCTTTGAGCATTCATAAGGACTGAACACCACACTATTAGTTTTACTTTTTCCCATTGTCCCTCTTGGTGCAAAGGCCGTCGACAACAGCTCTCCAGAGTCCTCTGTCTTGGGCCCTTCTCTCAAGTTATTTCCAGGACCTGGCGTATTCCATCTTCCCGGTGTCCATCCGATTTATTATTCTGGAGTATTCTTCGGCCGGCTTCTTTTCTGATTGCCTTGGGTTGTACTCTCAACACTATTGCATTCCGTTAATAGGCTACTATGTATTGTCGCCACATCAGAAAACTGTTTAAGTGCATAATTGCTGACATTTACGATAAATCCTTCGGATTTTATGGAAAGACCAACGTTTGAGACGAACTACCGGTAACATATCAACCAGAGAAACCATTCTGTATGTATCCCAATAACTTCATTTAACTGGTCGTACGTGTGACAACAATGTGCACTGATTTAAGCTTCCAAAAGCTTGGTTCTACGGGGAGTTGTCCAGAGGAAGCATTGTTGCGGTGTATAGTGACTGCGCTACAAAGGTGTACCTACCAACGAAACATCTTAAAGCCACACGCATCCCTGTCAACACACTGGAAAACACTGCTTCAAAACCGGCAACAGTGAATGGAGTGAACCGTCGAACGAACCGAGTCAGATTTGCGTCCTTTGATGATTATGTAGACCGACGCGCGAAGCGCATTGCCATTGGCGACCACATGTGGCACAGTCATCAGTGGTCAAAGGACCCGGCAGAGGCTGACCATTCTTCCGCAGCATTCGTTTGTCGTTGAACTGTTGACGCCGTTTCTGATTAAAGTCTTGCTGGCCAGTCATGCAGGTGTAACGCCAGAGGGATGAACCTCACTAAATGACTTGTCCAACTCGTCACCGTCATCTGGGAAAGCAGATCCGTCCTGCAGGACTTCAAAGATGCATCGCTTGTTCACATCTACAAACGAAAAGGGACAGGTCCGTCTGCGACAATCACCGTGGCATTTCACTACTATGCATAGCTGGCAAAATACTCGCCCGGATAATGCTAAACTGGCAACAGGACGTGGAGGCACGCTATGCATTTCCGTACGAACCGTATTTGCCAGAAGAGCCAGCATGATCATGATCGTCTGCGTGGCCTTTTGGGACTGCAATGAAGGAAACTACATAGGCAATGTTAGTAAAAACAGGTAAAGGGAAATTATTATATATCACAGTATCCAGTCCTCGAGACTGCTCAAAGTGCTTTACACTTTAGTCCCGGGCAGGTTTGTTCAATTGAACACCATCTCGACTTCTCTGGGATGCATCCAGCCACGCTACAATTAATGCGCAAAGACTATTCGTATATGAATATCCAACAGTCTTAATATAAGACTCCGCCATAGCCTGTCCCAAGCCAGGTTGAAAACGGAGGAGGGTTGGACGTAGGGCCAGTAACCCTACCCCGTAAAAACAAATCCTACTACAGAAACGACAAGAAGAAGCCATTCGGCACATCCATAAATGTGGATGCATCTGCATCTACAGATGTATCTACACCTACAGATGTATATATGACAGGGTTGAGTAAAAGCCGTCAGGAAGCTCAACCCCCGATGAGCCATATCTTTAACGCCAAAACTAACACCAGAGTAGGCACATGGAACATTCGAACGCTCTTTCAGAGCGGGCGGATGGAGCAAGTGCTGAAGGAAATGAAGGCTTACCATCTAGATATTCTAGGCGTAAGCGAGATGAGATGGACAGGGACGCTTCAACAGCTGAGATAAAACTGTACTCTACTCCGAAAATGAAGATCACCACGTCCATGGAGTTGGCATCATCCTGAATAAGGATACTACAAAAGCACTGATAGGGTGGAAGCCAGTTAGTGAACGCATCATCACAGCGAGGTTCAACACCAGACATGTCAAAGTCACCATAGTGCAAGTATATGCCCCAACCGAAGTCGCCACAGACGAGGAAAAGGACACCTTTTACGACCAACTCCAGAACGTGCTTGACGAGATACCAAGCTTTGACATAAAAGTGGTGGTAGGAGACTTTAAAGGTCCTCAACCAATTCGTTTGCCCATCGCCAATCCGGTTCTTTTAGGTCCAGATGTGTAATGTGTGAATAGTTTAACTAGTGTGCACAGTCGGTTTAATAAAAAATGCGTACTTGTTTTTTAATCGTCAAAAAACAAGATTTGTCGTTACACCGGGTATAGCTGGCGAAAGCCAATTGCGCTGTCGACCTCCTGCGCCTTTTCGGTCACGTGCTTTACGCGAGATCGGCATCCCACACATTCGAAAACAATAACAACATACACGTGCTTTGGTGTATCAAGATTCCAAAATGGTTGTACGAAGGTACGTATACTACACTATCGCATTTATCAACAAGAACGCGTAGCCGCGTATTAATCCAACGAGAATTGCAACTTGCGAACGTCAACACTCAACTCGAGGCAGTCTAACGCCAGAGATTCAGTCAGAGGCTGTGTCAACAAGCATAATATTTGGTGTGCATTGTAATTGGTTACGTAGGATCTTGGTAATAAACTATGTTATTGCGACAATACATGTAGAGAATAGATGACGTGAGGCTGCGAAATGACAAATAACATTGGTTTGGCAATAGGCCCCTGTTGGTCGTGCAAGTGACTTAGTCAGGGAGCATCCGTCATTTTTTGCAACAGAACGTCAAACACGAGAGTATTATATTGGTGATCATAATTATTAAAACAGTGTTTTGTGACGCATATTTTGATACTATTACTGCATTGTAGTTTATGCAAAATAATTGAGATTTGTTATATTGACGACCATGATGGTGATGATGGTTTTATTAAATATAAAAATGTAAACGTGTAAATACATAAAATATAAATACAGTTAAAGTACACCATATATAAGGATTAAACAAGATAATGCTCGCACTTGTTTCCGTTGTGGTCCTTGGTGCCTGGCTATAGTTTATGTAATTGCTATCCTGTGATACCTTTCTACTGACATATGCCAGCTATTCTTGTGTATTTACCAATATGTGTATATATTCTCACCACAGCAATATATGAATGCATAATACGTAACTTGAATTATGATGTCGCAGTGTGGCCTCTAGCCACACTGCAACCCAAGAATGGGAATGAGAGGAGGCAGAAGAGGAGCTAAGGCAGTCACCTGGGTCAAGCAGACACAGGGAGGATACATAGTCTGTGGGAGGCCCACATTTGATCAATGCAGGTAATTTCAAATTTATAACAATCAACCACATATAAGTTATCAAAAAATGTCAATGTGCACATTTACATATATATTTGTTTTCATACACATTTTAATAATAACATCTTGGACGTGGAAAACTAAGTTGACTTCTGCACTTATATTATACCCACAGGCATATTAATACACCTTTAAAAGTATTTAGCATATGGCGATGACTCAGAAATAAGTTTATAAAATAAATTTTTCATTTTTGAAGAAGGTAAACATACATGTTATGAACCTTTGAATACTTGGCGAGTACTGTTAGCATCACAATAACACCTCATTTTGTAATTTCCAACATTCACCTTGACCATTCAACTTCAGGCAGAACCTTAAAATGTCAAACATGAATATGTGTAGTAGTTACACATGGCAGACACCGACATGAATTTGTGTACTGAAAACAAAACAAAAAATATAAATGCTCTTTACCGATGCTTTACTGATTAGCAGAATTCAAATCAGTCTATAATATTGACTAAGATCAGGCATCACTGTAATGAAATTAAAAAAATTTAATTCATATAATGACAATGAACACATTATAAAGAAAAAATAGTTTAAATTGTTCACTTTTTTGAAAAAGAGCACATTCTACTAATGTATGCATGCTGTATCAACCCACCCTCTCCCTCCTCCGGAACAACCCCGGTAAACACTGACTGTTCCTAAGATATCAACATGTATAGATGCAGCTGTAGTAGCACATTTCTTGCTGCCGTTTTTCTTGTGAAATGCTGCAAGTCACACATGAAACATTATTTTACATTTACTGATTATGAGAATGAACATTCCATAATTATTTACTACCAACACTACAATAATACCTGTTTTTGTTTACTGAATATATGCTTTTCTTTACAGGAGATTGGACTAGTGTGCTTAGTATCACTATTTCTCCAAGTTAATATGGCATACCGGGCAGCTGTATTTGTCCAGGATCTCGGACAAGATTCTACAGCCATGCAGCATGCTGCATATTAATGGTTTGTCATGTGAATGTCCACCGACTGATCCCAATTGTGTCATGTGTTGCATCCATGACAGATTCCCCAGTGCCGATGGGGTGTACACTGGCTTCCAGGTCAGTCAGTTAGCTTAACTGACTAAAAACCAATGTAGAATGCAGGTTGCTCGACATACGAATATGGTGATGCCTGACTAGCTCGTGAGACAGGTTCAGTGTCGAGCATTCTTCGGTGAACTACATCGGTTTTGATATCGATGACATCACTGTATGTGTTCGCTGTCTTCAATGGTACTGCATACCAGCCTCCTGACATTTTGCTGTACATCCGCATCTACCTATACCGGAGACAAAGTGACAATTAGCATGGCTCTGACATGTATTATATTTTATATGTGATGACACATTTATCAAAAGTCAATAATACACGGTATTTGTATTCAATTCAACTTTAACTTTTAGCAGTGTCTATGACAAAATACATAAATTATCCAGCATTGTTACAGTGGTAGGGTTTCATTGTCTTTGTGTTGCTGATAGTCAGTGGCAGCCAGCTGAGTTCTTGCAACGTACACCAGGTACTTGTTATGTACAACAACACAAGTTTGTGATGAAGTAATGGTATTGAAAGCCTTTTCATATTTTGCAACAACAATCTGTTGATACACTGACAGCAGCATTTTATTTGTTTAAGTTCTCTATGTATCATGAGGACTGTTATACTTTTCATGCCACGTTTCATATTTCTAAATTATTCTTTTTTATCACTGGTTTATATTTTCACAAATAATTTACATTACATTTTCACTTCGCATGATGATTATACACCTGTACTGATATGGTGTAGTATCCAGTCCTCGGGATTGCTCAAAGTGCTTTAAACTTTAATCCCTGGCAGACCTGTTAATTCGAATACCATCTCGACTTATATGGGAAGCATTCAGCCACACTGAAATTAATATGCGAAGACTATTCGTACAAAAATATTGCGGTCTGTAGCCGGTACAACTGAGTAAACCTGAGCAATGTAGCATGTAGTGATTGTACATGTAATACTCAGTCACATGTCGATGACCCTGACTAGTCTAGTCACTATTATTTGCGAGTTGTAAACATACATACCAAGCATTGCATAAACTACAAAATTTTCAAATTTTCTAATCATTGATGTTTTTTTAACAAAGAACCATAAATTATGATTCTTTGTTAAAAAAACAATTATGATTCAAAATAGTTCATTTGTTCAACTAAACATCTTCCTAAGTAATTTGTTCTCATTGGTTTACAATTTATGGGCATGCGATATTAAAAATTGTTGTTAATACACATAATTGTTTAGTCACTAATTTTGTGAGTTGTAAACATACAAGGCATGTATAAACTACAACTAGCATTTGACATCACGTGTACTAGTGTTGTTTTTTTTGTAACAAAGAATCTTGATAAAAGTATCTGTTTTTTATATTTACCTGACATTTTTTCAACCTCTTCCTAATTTGTGTTTCTATTGTTGTTTTGCATTTTATGTGCATGTGATATTAAAAAGTATTACATTATACACATCAAGTGCAGTGATTGTACATGTAGTTGTATTGTACTTTTCATTATTTTGTAGTCAATCTCATCAAATAGTTTCAATAAAATGTTTTTACTTTACATTGTCTTTACTTCAATTCACATGCATTTCTAACAACATTATGCAATTTAACGAGGACACCACATTAGTGCAAAATCCTCATGCAGACAAACAAAACTATCACATACAGGGGTGGATCCAGAAATCGAGTATGGGAGGCACAAAAACCTCCACTGGTGGCCAAACCAAATGGTGAGTCTAAATTTTGTCGCTACCACGCTGCCATAACATCACCCGCTCCACTGGAATGGTGATATTGGAAGATGCCATAACTTCAGCTTATTATTATCACCTAAACTGGGGCACATTTCAAACAGTCTGGGAGGACACAGTCGCATGGGCCCATTATAAAAGATTTGCAGACACACCAAATTCTTATGGTCTAGGGGGGCACCTGTCCCCAGGCCCGCCTGGATCCGCCTATGACATACTTGTTTATTGTTTGTATTTATAATTTTGATAACAGGTTTGGTGACAGAGTAACCACTCGTTTACCTGAAGGTGAAGAGCTTTGAAGCATACATCTGCATGTGGTGTCGACACACCTCAAATTCTGAAAATATAGTACATGTATTAATAGTCAGCACTGATTGTTTCTAACAATAATCATTTTAATGTACTTGCAAAAGTTGCAGTGCAATGAATGACCACCTGCCAAATGCAACCAATGCCAATGGTCAAGAGCTATCCATATAATATATACATGTTATGGCCATTAATGTCCATGGTATTGAGGGGCGCTGGTTTTCTGGACATAACAAAAACTCACAGAAGGGACAATAAAAAAACCTGTTGAAACTACTGGAATATTCTTTTCCTTGTAAATAATTAAATACCAAGACTACATACAATTGAATTCAAATTAAATTTTTAAATGTCCCATAATAGTATTTTTTAATATAAAAGTAATAAATTTGTTAAATTACTATTATAATAATGTTGTTAGTAAATTATGTACATCTTGGTTCAATAATTATAATCGTTACGGATCATTTATAATGCATTTACACTATTACTATTTTCCCAAGCCTACTTAGGCTACTAGCCTACTACCATATACGACATAGACATAATATAGTCACTATCATTGACATAAGTATATGCCATAGGCATAGCGTCGTACTGTTAGCTGATATTAGTCTAGTAAACAGGGCCCAGCCAGGCCGCCCATACCGCCATTGTCAATGACTAAAAGGAAAACAATCAAATAAATTTAGTACAAGCAACATTAATATATAATATAATTCATACATCTAAATATACGTGATTATAGCTGAATAAATCGAAATTACTAACCTGTCTGGAAGAACCTTTGCGAACGCTGCATCTCGTCTGTTGATATTGTAACTGACACCACGGCACGGGCAACGGCCCACGGCCACAGTCCACTGGCACTGTCGCCAACTCCTTCTGTTTGCTTTGTTTCTTCCATAGTCGTTCTCTAATAGAAATACACCTTTATGCGTGGGTACTGTTTTTGTCTGTCTAATTTAGCCCATTTTGCCGTGTCGGTGGCATGTATGTTCGTGGACGTCCACCCGTTGCCTAAACTCGGAATTCCATAAGGGGTGAGACCACATTAGATTTCACCATAGGCGGCCATTATAACGTTTCCTTCATTTCCTGTAAATTTTACCCAACAGTTTTCTTTAAATTTCTACACCATATTTACCCTCTATTCATACACATGCTGTGCAAAATTCGTAAAATTCTCATACCTCAATTTTCCATAAACCACTTTCAAACCTGACACCCCTTCATTTCTGCTAGAACCAGACTGATTTGCCCTAATGACATCATAGACTGATTTGCCCTAATGACATCATATAGCCAAATGACACCTACAACTGTCATAATTTGACAGCTCTGGTACCACGCTGCAGAAAAACATAATTTCTACTCAATCAACACTATACAAGTACTCTCAGAAATTCACACAACCTGCATAATGCCATTTCTATTGGGAACTCTCTCGGAGGGTAATGGCGGACGAATCCTTAATTTGGTCTTACCCCATAACATCAACAGCGCCAAAGGGTGGGGGTCAAAGGTCAATATCGCCCATAATTCGCGATCACGAGAAGACAAGAACGCGATTCCACGCCAAGTTCAATGTCCATACTCAGCTAAAATCGAAGCAAAAACCGGATCCGGTTTTTACTAAAAACGAAAGAGTTCGCAGTTTTTGTATTAATTTTTTTTAAACGAACTAATACGTATGCATAAACGAACTAGGATATCATTGGGGAGTACTTGATTCCTCTGTTTTTTTGTGAAATTACTAAGAAACGCGAGGAGAAAGACAATCGAATTGGTTGAGTACCTTTAACGCGAAGCTGGATGGAGACAGAAGATAAATGTATACTACGGTTGGACCTCACGATTCAGCTGGAAATACGAATGATAACGGTGAACGGTCACTCTCGATGAATACCGCCAGTGGTATCAGCATTGACAACACCTTCTTCAAACATTAACGCATTCACAAGAAAACCTGGATTTCACCAGATGACAATACATTGAATGAGATTGGTTACAACTGCATTAGTAGTAGATGGCGTACATCTCTACAGGACGTCCGAACTTACAGAGGGGCAGATGTTGGCTCTGACCACAACCTTGTGATTGGTAAGATCCGCTTGAAGTTAAAGAGAGTTAAGACGGTGAAGATGATCAGGCCATATGCGACAGCTAGATAACTTAAAGAACACAGATACATCAAAACAATTCTACGAGGAAACTAAGAGCAGATTCCAAGCGCTACAACACTCAACCGACTTAGAAGAACAATGGCAGCTATATTTCTTCAAGCCGTAAAGGAGAGCGCGAATGTAGTGTTATGGAGGAGAAGAGGGTCCAACAGAGAACAGTGGATTACTGGAGACTCGTGGAAATTGATTGATAAAAGGAAGGATAGGAAGATCAGAAGAGATCAAGCAGCTAGAAACATCCAACAATGGAGATCATCAGATGAAGAATACAGGAAACTGGACAAAGAAGTAAAAAAGAGCTGCAGGACAGATAAGAGGAAATGGTTAGAAGAGAAAGGTAAAGAAGCACAAACAACAGCAGAACGGAATGACTCGAAAACGCTGTACAGGATTGTGAGAGAGCTAACTACCGCGAAAAGCAATTCCAACATACCAATAAAAGACAAAGATGGCAGAGTGCGTCTAACAAGCGAGGAACAAGCCACGAGGTGGATTGAACACTTCCGAGAAGTACTAAATCAACCAACACCAACCACACTCTTCAACTTCGAACAGGAACCAAACACAAAAGAGCTTGATGTCATCACCGACGACATCACCAGGGCAGAAGTCTCCAAAGCCATCGATAGCCTCAAGAACAACAAGGCAGCGGGCCTTGATGGAGTATCGGCCGAACTATTGAAACATGGCAAGGACGGGGTTGTAGACGAGTTAACCTACTTGTTCAATCTGATCTGGTCTGAGGAGGAAGTTCCTGATGATTGGAGACGAGGAGTGATCGTGACGTTACCAAAGAAGGGGTGCCTAAGCGATTGCAATAACTGGCGAAGAATAACATTGATGTCAGTACCTGGAAAAGTGTTCTGCAGTGTGATTCTATACCGGCTGAAGACAGCAGTTGACCAAAACCTCCGGGGGGAACAAGCTGGTTTTCGAAGAGGAAGGTCATGCTGTGAGCAGATCTTCACATTGCGAAACATCATCGAACAAAGCAGAGAGTTCCAGATACCTCTTTTAGTCAATTTTATTGACTTTAAGAAGGCTTTCGACAGTGTCCACAGAGATTCGCTATTGCAAATCCTGAAGCTATACAGGATACCAAGCAAATATATAGACATTTTCAAATCGCTATACCGAAACACCAACAGCTGCATCAAGACCAACGATGGCTACTCAGACATGTTCCATATAGAGACAGGTGTACGTCAAGGTTGCATCCTGTCCCCTTTCCTCTTTGTTGTTGTTATCGACTTCATCATGAGGAAAACGATGAAAGATCCGAACTTTGGTGTTAAATAAATAATAGGTTGACAGACCTTGACTTTGCCGATGATACTGCACTGCTCAGCCACACGCCGGAGATCCTACAAGAGATGACCAATAATTTAAACGAAAATGGAGAGATGGTCGGATTACGAATCAACTATGGGAAGACAAAAACATTGTCAGTTGGTGATGGATCTGACCCCCACATTGTGATCGGTCAGGAAGAGTTGTAATGCGTCGAGAACTTCCCTTACCTCGAAAGCTACATATCTAGGAAAGGCGACGCGGAAGTAGATGTACGAGCGAGGACAGGCAGGGCATCAGCAGTGTTCCAAAGACTACGTCCAATATGTTCCAGTAACACCATCAGAAAGGACATAAAACTACGTCTTTACATGTCAATCGTAATACCAACAGCGATATATACCTGTAAAACGTGGAAGAATATGGCGACGATATCAAAAAACTAGACATATTTCACCGACGATGTCTCCGGTTCATATTGGGCATATCGTTGAGAGAGCACACCACCAATGAAGAAGTGATGAGGAGGGCAGGTCTGGATAGCCTGCATGACATAGTTAAGTCTCGACGACGAAGACTAGCGGGACATATCCTACGCCTAACAAGAGAGAGAACTGCACATATAGCAATGGAATGGGTGCCTGAAGGTGGAACTCATTCATGCAGCTGAGTGAACCATAGAGTGAACGAACTTGCCCAAGGTTCGACACTGCAGCTCAGGATTCGAACTTCTGGAGAGAGAGTCCGAAGCTCTATCCACTACACCACTGCGGTCCAAATGAGTGCGCGCGCGTGTGTGTATATGTGTGTGCGTGTGCTTATGTGCATGCATGTGTGCGTTGTGTGCGGGTATGTGTGAGTTTGTGTGTGTGTGTGTGTGTGTGTGAGTGTGTGTGTGTGTGTGTGCTTGCTTGCGCGCGTGCATACGTGTGCGCGTGCATACGTGTGTGGGTGTGTGTGTGTGTGTGTGTGTGTGTGTGTGTGTGTGTGTGTGTGTGTGTGTGTGCTGTGGCGGATTATCCAATAAGCACCATAGGCACCTGCCTAGGGCCCGCGGAGGTCAGGGGCCCACGAACATAGCCGAGCATAGTTTGTGTGGATTGAATATTCCCGAAATCCAGCCAGCAAGACATGATTTAGCCAATGATGGCTACTGCATAAGTCGCACTGAAGCACTGGCTCTGCCCACCCAATATTCATATTCTTCCGGTGCCGGTGAAGGTATTTGGGCTTCAAAGGGGTTGCGACTGGAGGTTTTGCCCCCCCCCCCATCCTCCAGACTATACCCTCTCTGGATCCACCCCGTGGTCCGGGCCCACGAAAGTGTCGGTTGCCTAGGGCACACTATATAATGACTTAATCCGCCACTGTGTGCGTGTGTGCGTGCGTGCGTGTGTGCGTGCGTGCGTGCGTGCGAGTGTACGTGCTAGTGTGCGTGTGGGTTTGTATGTGGGGGTGGGCGGGTGTGCGCACGAGTACGCGTGTGCGTGTACATGTGTGCGTGCTTGCGCGTGTTCGTGTGGATGAACGTAGTGGGTGGTATGATATGCATGCGTGCATGTGTTCTATCTCTCCCTCTCTCTTCCACGCTCCCTCTTTTTTCCACGCTCCCTCACTCCCTCTCTCTTCCACGCTCCCTCACTCCCTCTCCTATATCAATCCATCCTACCCTGTCTCTCTCTCCCCCTCTCTCTCGGTCTCCTCGCCTGAATGTGTACCCATTTCTGTTGTTATTTCCCTATCCGTTTCTTTTTCTCTCTCCAAGTTTCTCACTTCTTAATTTATCTCCATCTTTCTCGTTTATCCCCCCCCCCTTTTCCCTACTTCACATATATTAGATTATTATCTAGTAAAACATTACACAGCTGTGCCCTTGTGTTTGGGCGTGCTCTATAATATAGTGGCGCCTCACAGTGAATTGGAAACCAACTGACGATCAATGAAAACAATAGTAGGTAGGGGGCGCTAATTTTTAATGCTATAAAAAGCCAAGGTGTAAATAATGGCTACCGATAATGTAAATATTCGGTGCTGTGGTTCAAGAAAATGGTCAATCCATCATGTTATCGTCTTCGTATTAACCTTCATGGGGTAAACATGTTTACTGTTTAACATATGTTGCTCTTTGTCTGTCGAAATGTAGGACCGTTTCTGTGCGCTTAACGCCACCGTCACCCACTCACTGCCATTGTCAACTGACCCACTCAGTGACTCACCCAGTGATTCACTGTCAGCCACTATCTAACTAATAGTAATATCTGTTGAGGTATAGCCGACATGAGATATAGTCAGATACACTTAGATAGAAACATTGGTCATAATGACATTATAAATAGTGCTTTTATCTTGTGTCTATGCCAAGGCCAGGGGAAGTAAAAGATCCCTCGCACGCACAAAGTCAAAGTCATCAAGAAACGGGTATACCTAGTTTTTTGCATTTTCCTTTTTTGTACTTTGTTTCTGATCTTTCAAGTTGTATTTATCTTAAAAATAATTGAATTCCACACAAGTTGGTAATAAAGATACTAACTAACTTTTAAATTAAACGTGTGAAACGCGATACGCTGTGTATGGGTGAGTTTGCGTAGAATGTAATGCAAATCTGCAAACTCTTGTCAGTTGATATTTTCAAACAGCGCTCATTCAAAAACTTCCAATTCAAAGCCATATAAAAAATACCCCTAGCGCACAACAGATGCACTAAGGAATCCAGAGACAAGTTAAATAAGTATCCAGACAATGACACTACCTCCAAGTGTTATCAAAGTTAGAAAACGTTACTGGCCGTTTGCAGCCACTCAAGGAAACGGGCATCTGGCCGCTTTCGGCCTTTCATGATCTAAAGGGTTAATAGTTGTAGTAGAAGAAGATACAACAATTGTTCTTCTCTTTGTCCCCTAAGTCTGGTATAAGGCTGGCATTTATATCGGTCCTTCACTTTCTGGTTTTCTATCATTGATCCCATTTCACTGCCATTGTCATCTCCTTTTCTAAACTCTTGTCTTGTTTGCCAACCCCCTCTCAGCCTCCATAAATGTGTCTTCACACAGTCCTCCTATATCTCTCCTTCAGCCTGCTTCTTCTCACTCTGTTCTTCTTACTCTTCCATAAGTTCCATTCATTCCACAAGCCACTAACTGACTCTTTATCCACATCACCAGATTAACGGTAAATAACTTACAACAAACAATAATTTTTTCATTTTTTATACAAACAGGTATGATATGGATGGACAGATGTCAGTAGCTACAATATGCCAGACATAGCTAATGGCATTAATGCCATGCTGATGTCTTTACATACATAATGTATATTGTGGAGCTCAGCATTGTTTACTTCCCTGGTTAAATCACTACCTAGGCAAAATATTATTCTTCAAATCCTGAATCCAACTAAAGTACCAGTATAGTATCCTTGTATTGTACAAAACATATTTGACAAAAAAGTCTGCATATTGGTAAGGTAATATTTGTTTCTTTTTTTAGATATGCCTTCTTCCATGCAACAAGAAAGACCTTTAGCAACGTGAAGGAGATCTTGCAGGCAGAGTGGACATCATCATTCCACAATGATTCCTTCAATCAGACAAAACCAGATGAGGTGAGTTCCTACTAATAATAATAATAATTTGTTATATATAATTTGTCATAGCGCCAGATGCACAATTGTTCGTGGCGCTTTACAATACATCATATGCCATGATAATTAAATTAAAATACTAGTACTAAGACAGTCATTTAAACTAAAAATTGTGCCATACAATAGTAATAAAAATATAAATAAATTAAGTAAAAGGCAACTAAATAATTGGAATATGGTAGTAAGACAATAACTTAAAATAGACACAGTATCATATAACATAACTAATAAATTATAATGCATAAATTAATCACTAAACTATTGTATAAATCAAATAAATAAATAAATAGTTCTAAAATATTACTAATATAAATAAGTCCACAGGATCACTGAGGAAAGTCACAAACAAGCCGCTAGTGTTCATCTACAATGAAATTCTAAATAAATGTGTTTTTAGTTGACATTTAAAACTACAGTGTACCAAGAGTGTCCAAAGATTTAATGTAATTAGGTAGATAGTTGCAGCTGCCACCACGAACGAACTGTCACAAGCTTTGACATGAGTGTGTATCACGGACAACATGTTATCAGCAGACCGCAGTGATCTTGTCGGTCTGTAAGGACACACAAGATCACACAAATAGACATTGCTCTGTGTACAATAATTTTGTTGGCATGGTTTTTGAAAATAAATTTTGTTTCATACTCGATCAGTGAGCAATTCCTAAACAATTTCAAGTTGTGTGTAATTTTAATATTATCTAGGTAGCGGTTTATCTTTCAATTTTTTAAAGATATATACCTGCCAACTCTCCCATGAAATCCGGGTTTTGGGTATATCTCCTAGAATACAGGCAAATCTTCAAGATTTTCTCTGAAAATCTCCAACAGCACCCACCTATCTTCGAGACAGCACCAAGGGAGATGTGCTGAACTGCTGAATTTCTGGCAAAAAATCTCCAACAGCCCCTACCTGCCCCCCTACCCCTCTGCCCCTCTACCCCCGTCTTCTGATGTCAAGATCTGAGGCAGTGCGGCAAGGAAAGTGTGCTGAACCGCTGATGAATCTCCCAGATTTCAACAAAAAAAGTTGGCAGGTATAAAGATGTCAAATAACACCTAGGTTAATTATGTTGCATTGGTGTTTCTATCCAGACCTGGAACAGCCACCACTTGTTTGAGAGCCCCAAAGTTGCTGAAGACTTCCTGGGAGTGCTTGACACAGTCTTCATGTTTGCATACGCTGTGGTGAGTGCACACAGCTGCCAGTAGGAGTAGACAGAGGAGTCGTATCTCTCTATGGCTTTGTTTCTGTTGAATTTGTCAATAAAAATGAGCTGTCTCCCCTTTGGAGTATGTAGTACTCACTATTTTGAGCACCAGACAGCAGAATATATATTTATAAAGGTTCATTCCCGTGACGGTGTTGTTGGATAAGTGCCTAGGTGTGTTGCTTCCACACCTGTCCGATTCCCATATTTACCAAGGTCTTACTGCAATATTATTATTATTATTGCTTTGTGTTTGAAAAATCTACAAGTTTAGTTATAAAATCTATATATAACATTCAGATACATACACCTGTTAATTTATTGCTATTTTAATTTTGTGTGTGATATTAAAGGAAATAAAAACAAGGCATTAGCTAAAATCCGTTTTCCATGTGTACAGAAAGTTTAATATTGCATGTAACATTCGAGAATATTAAAAAAATACAGAAAAATACATTTGTAGCATAAATTCAATTTTAAACCCGTCTGTATAGCGATTCCTGCGGAAAATAACAATTTAATGAGCTAGGCGATCACGTGGTATCTTAACGTCACACATGACTCACACTCGCAGCAGGCCGACCCTTTCTATGCATTCAGAGCATGTTTACATGGATATTGTTGGGGTCGAAACGAGCGTCAGAATGAGTTGTTATGCAATAATCCGATGTAATACAAACACTAGTCATCATAGAGGAACAAGCAGTTATCTTATGGTTCCACATGAATTCAATTTTATTCAAAACAATGAATGCGAATGAGCCTACAAGTCGACTAGGTTTCGCCGAGCTTGGGCCTTGGCCCTGGGCTCGTTTTCAGAATAATTATATCGAATGCAACCAACGGGAGATAATGTACACCAATATACCTACATTGCAAACATATATTGTATCCAGCTACAGAAAGTAACATGTAAAATCTCATAATATCACTAGAATATCGATGTATGAAGGAGGAGTTGTACAATTTATCATAACAACTGAAATCAGTCAGCGAATTTCTGTCGGCCTTGATAGCTCAGTTGGTAAACGCGTTGGTTCCTTGGCGTCTGTTTTACAATCGGGTGACGCCGGTTCAATCCTGACAGCATACATGTTACTTTATGTAGCTGGATACAATATATGTTTGCTATGTATGTTTATTGGTGTAGATTATCTCCCGTTGGTTGCATTCCATATAATTATTCTGAAAACGAGCCCAAGCTCGGCGAAACCTAGTCGACTTGTAGGCCCATTCGCATACGTTGTTTTGAATAAAATTGGATTCATGTGGAACCGTAAGATAACTGCTTGTTCCTCTATGATGACTAGTGTTTGTATTACGTCGGAAAATTGCACAATAACTCATTCTGACGCTCGTTTCGACCCAAAAGCTATACTTGTAAACATGCTCTGAATGCATGGAAAGGGTCGGCCTGATGCGAGTTTGAGTCATAAGTGACGTCACATCTCGGCATCCCGAAAAGCGCGCCAAAAATATGCATATTTGAAAATGTCCGGATGTACAGCATAAAATGTGGAATTTCTAATTCATTGAATTTTTTTGTTGTTTTTTGTTTGGTGGACGTGGAAATAGATAGCAGGATGTAATATAACATAAATTCAAGCAATAGATGTTTTTATTCCCTTTAACAAAGAAAGAGTAAATAAATAAATAGAGTGCAGTCAGCACACAACAAAAAGATATAATCATGGACGAACAGCAGAAGTTGACATGTACTTGTTGTAAGTTGTTGACAGTTACGTTTGTAGGAGAATATATATATATATATATATAAGAATCTTTAGTACTGGTAGTAATGTTCTAGAAAATGTATTTAAATCATTGTAATACACACTGTTGAAGTAGCACAGTGTAGAGTATACTTGTAGATAAACTAGTAAAGTATCATTTGCTCATTTTATGTGACCTGTCATTGCTTTCAGGGGCTCTACATCAGTGGCATCGTTGGTGACAGGTACAGTTCAAAGTTCAAACTCATCAGAATAATTTATTTCAAAGTTCAATGTACATATATTGTAAATAAAGATATTACGGTCAAATTATATTGTATGAAATTGTTTATAGAGTTAATTCAAAAGCACTTGGACAATCACTATATGTTAGTTTATTTTTTATACATAACATGATTTTATGATAAAAATGATCCGACTTTGATCTATAAGATTTTAGAGCACACTTTTTAATAATAATGATATATTTGTAATATATACTGGTAATTAATGGTGTTATGTAATATTTGTTCAGAAAATATAATTATAAATGAGTAGACACACTGTGCCTTTTCATCAAATGCTGTGATTTGAATTACAGTTAAACGTTTTAATTACCAGATGTTCTGACAACATAACTCAGTATGACTAAGGTAATTAATGACTCTGTCCAGCACATTTTTCCTGGCAAACAAATTGTTCAATTCATGTCCGCATTGATTCGATCACTACATTGCCCTATTTACTTTTGTAATATATCTAATGCACGGGTTTCTGATATTTCTGTATTTTATAGGTTAGACATGAGGAAAGTACTGGCCTTTGGCATGTGTGGCTCTGCTATTTGTGTAAGTCCTGAGCAACTGTGATTTGTATGGTGCATGATACCATGATCGACTAATAAGTATGAACAATTTAATATATTTTTATCACTGACAGTTTTGTACCTGATTGGAACATGTTCCAGTTTCTGTATTCTCGATAAGTATATTTTGTCAGATTATGAACGTTCTTCAAGATATTTAATTTTCCGTAAATTAGTTTTTATTATCATAATTAAAATGTCTAATCCCCTGTATGGAGACTTTTGCCTATTTTCTCAAGTACAATTTCATCCAATCAAGATGTCCGTTGTGCTGATGAGACCATCTTGAGAAGATAGGCGAAAGTCTCCAAATAGGTCATTTGACATTTTGGATATGGTATAGTAAGAACTAAATTAAAGGCATTTTATAATTTGCTATATTTATAAAACAGCAACTGGAACTGTTACTCACTATTGTTTAATTTTGTTGTGATCTTGATCCTGTAGATGTTATATATTTTAGAATGGCAAAGCAGAATATGTTGAGGTGGATTAAAACTGGATTTCATGGGAGTGTTCTGTAAATGTTCACAGGTGTTCATGTTCGGCACAGTCAGTGAGTGGCTCCACCTGTACAGCATCACGTATTACGTGATACTGTGGATTATAAACGGATTGCTACAGTCGACTGGTTGGCCAGCTATGGTGGCTGTCATGGGCAACTGGTTTGGGCGCTCTAGGTAACTTAATAACATAACATTATTAGTAATTTAATATTATAACTTGGCATTACTTGTAACTTAGCATTATTAGTAGCATACATTATGTAACATTATTAACAACCATTATTAGCAAATTAACATACTTAGTAATATAACTTGGTAACTTAACAGTATTAATAATTTAATATCATTAGTAACTAGTCATTAGTAACTTAGTATTATTACTAAATTAATATTATTACTAATTTAACAACATTAGTAACTTAACACTATTAGTGACTTAACTATATTAGTACCCCACAACTTAATATTATTGTATAATATGCATTAATTGTACAGTATTAATTATTTTAGTTGGTCACATAAATGTTACAGTAAACATAGTATCTCCCTCTATTACCTATATTACAACCACACATAAATATCAGACACGATTACTTTCAAGATTATTTAAATACACTTGTTCTGATGATTTGGAATTGAGAAAAGCCTGACCTTTCCCTGGATACATATACTTTATTGTTCCAGAAACTGCAGGGAACTGAACAACATCAATCTTTTTATAATCCTGCTCAAATCGTAGCCGTTTTGCAGTTTTTTTACAGTTTTCTTTCATTTCAGTCGCGGCCTCATTCTGGGTTTATGGAGTGCATGTGCGTCTGTGGGCAATATCATCGGCACCTTGATGGCATCCGCAGTGTTGCATTATGGGTATCAGGTAAACATGCCTCCAATACTCCATGGTTGAACTTCTTATGTGATGTACAGGTAATTGCTGCAGAAAATGTATATTTTTGCAAATGCAGGCACATTTGAGCTGTTATTAATTTTGCAAATGTTTACTTATTGTCCTGCTGCAAGGTAATAGTTCTTACTTACAGTCAGTCACATGTGGCATTTTGCCGCACAATACAGTGTAATGCTATTTTAAAAGTTAACTGAATGAACGATACTCTTTTTTTATAAAAGGTAAGTTTTTACATAGAGCAGTATCCAGTCCACAGGACTGCTCAGAGCGCTTTACACTTTACTCCCTGGCATACGTGTTCAATCGAACACCATCGCGACTTCTCTGGGAAGCATCCTGCCACACTGCAATTAATGCATTTGTACACACTATTTGTACACAAATATCCACCTGTCTATAACCATGTACTCATTCATACAGCTGAGTGGACTGGAGCAACATGGAGTGAACAAACTTGTCTAAGGTTCGACACCGCAGCACACGATTCGAACCCGGGTTCTCTCGGTTGAGAGTCCAAAGTTCTAGCCACTGCACCATTGCGCTCCAGGACTGTAGTATTTGTAGTAATAATAAATTGCATTATTTTATAGCCAAATGTGCCAGATACATTCACAGGGTGAACTTTTCTGTTGCAGTACACATTCCTTGTCACATCAGCTGCCCTCTTTGGGTGGGGCATCATCATTTTCTTCGCACTCGTTCCATCACCTGCAGAGCTAGGTAAGCAATAACCAAGAAACCTTTGTCATTTTGATGCAGCATCTACTTAGAAAACAATTTAAATGTTGTCAGAAAAAAGTTGCAACAGACTTATCAGCCACATTAATGTAAGGTTATTATTCATGTTAATGAATTTGTTACCAATAAAACTACTCATTAAGGGGTCATTCACAATAGTAGTCATTTACCTATTCATACAAAGTGTACTAAGGGGGAGAGGTCAAGGCCAGTGTACTAATTAAAATTGTTCAATTGTTTGGCATGGCGTGTTCAGAAAGACGAACAAAGCACAGCATCGCGCGCGTGAAATGAGCGATGTAGCAGCGTATGTTGATGCAAACCGGGACGCTATTTACACCTCAAAAGTGTGCTAAGATGCAATATTCTTGAACGTAAATATGCCTGGGATAATGTTGAATTATGGAACAAATGCACTGAGATATCAAAGTTAAACAAAACTCGCATTATAATGGCAAAATCGAGGTGGGTCCGGATTCGACACAGCCGTGGTATACAAACGCCCTGACGACGATGCTGCACATAATCATAAATCAGTCAAACTAAGTGAACATACATCATTACCAGCAACACCAGATCTGCAGTGAGCGTTATCCAACAAGACACAGACTAGTTAAACACCAGAATGAGAAGGGACATAAACTGCAGAAAGGTCAACCAAAGAGTGAATTAAGGGTCAACGACAACATGTAAAGATGATGATATTACTTTAATATAAAGTTACACTTGATCAGATACGTTCGATTTGTTGTACACTGTGATGAAAGTATTAAATACTATCCTTTACAGATGATGCTATACTTCTATCATGATTTTTAATATACCTGAACTAGTTATGATTATCACTGCATATCGTGCACCTTAGACATCGATACATTCTCATATTTTCCAAACCAAAATATAATCAACATTTTAAAGTACTAATTTCGGAGGGAGGGGTGTCTAAGGATTAGTACTCTCTGTACTAATAGAAAAATGTTGACAATTATGAAAGACCCCTAAGTCAGATAGTGTCTTCACCAGCGCCATCTGGTAGTTTCTGTCCTGTAATATTGTAGATCCAGTGAAACCACCAGGTGGTGCTCATGTACCTAAATAATAAATTATGTAAAACCAGGTAATGTTACTTAACATGTGTGAAACATATACTTGTCATATATAATATGTGGTATGATTTTGTTCATCAGGTATGGATTTAGCAGATTCTGATCACAGTTTGCCACCAACACCGTCACAGTCTGACGGATGCACAGAGCAGGCAGGTTTGTAAACTTCTGGAAAACAGTTTTCAAAATATTTGACATTTGTAAAAAGGTGGTACATGTATTTCTGTCTGGACTATGTCACTTATAAACAAATTACATTTGAAGTAAAATAATTGTAAAAACTGTTTTGTTTTTCATTTTGAAATCTTTTATTAGTAAGATAGACAGTTTTGCACGACTTGAATGTGAAGGGCCATTGCATGGGCCATGTAACAATTGATTTAAAACAAGACTCGGTTCCAAACTAATACATTTTTCAAGGATGTTCTGAAAGTGTGGCCAAATGGCAACAACGTCACTGTCAGCATTTAGTAATGACAACGAGCTGTTGAATTGTGGTGAACTTATGAATCATTCCCTGCAGAGCCACTGCTGTTGGACAGTACAACGGAAGACAGTGAGGTGGAGGACTCCCCTCCCCCCAGAAAGCAGGAGAAGGCAATCGGATTCTTCCGAGCCGTCCTCTTGCCAGGAGTGATCCCGGTAAGCACGTGCTACAACTCCTCATTCCCGATTTGTATTACTTGTTACACCAACCCTAAAATTAATACTTCTTGTTACATGTTAGGATGTTTAGCAGAATTTTGTGTGGGTTATCACTATTTATTCCTGAATGAGAATGCTGGTTTCCTTATGTTTTGTAGAATTCAATTCTGATATTTTTCAATTCATTGGCATATACCATGTTTTCTCTGAAACCCTGCATAATTTTATGTAAAGATGTATGCGTGCCTGTGTTTGACTGTGTCTGTGTATGTATAAAATATTTGGATACATGCACACATGTATATATATTTGCTACCCACACAAACATGCTAAAACTGAACAGTGAAAAGACTGAGGTTGTGTTGTTCACATCCAACCATAACGCCAAGCAGGTGGAAAACGTTACTGTGCGTGTTGGCGACACTGACATTACACCAGTGAACAGTGTGAAAAACCTGGGTGTTATCTTCAACTCTGCCATGAACATGGAACAACATTTGAACAGTGCCTGTAGGTCTGGATATTATCACCTCCGCAACATTGGGCACATTAGGCGTTATCTCACAAATGATGCCACTCAAATCACTAGTCAACGGGCTTGTAACATCACATCTAGACTATTGTAATGCTCCGCTCAGTGGACTGCACCAGACATCAATTAACAAGTTACAACGTGTACAGAACACTGCGGCACGGATTGTAACCAGAACATCACGCAACAGCCACATCACACCAGTGTTGAACAACCTACACTGGTTACCTGTTAACTTGTATGTGACACGGATTGTAACCAGAACATCACGCTACAGCCACATCACACCAGTGTTGAACAACCTGCACTGGTTACCTGTTAACTTGTGTTGAACAACCAGCACTGGTTACCTGTTAACTTGTATGTGGCACGGATTGTAACCAGAACATCACGCTACAGCCACATCACACCAGTGTTGAACAACCTACACTGGTTACCTGTTAACTTGTATGTGACACGGATTGTAACCAGAACATCACGCTACAGCCACATCACACCACTGTTGAACAACCTGCACTGGTTACCTGTTAACTTGTATGTGGCACGGATTGTAACCAGAACATCACGCAACAGCCACATCACACCAGTGTTGAACAACCTACACTGGTTACCTGTTAACTTGTATGTGACACGGATTGTAACCAGAACATCACGCTACAGCCACATCACACCAGTGTTGAACAACCTGCACTTGTTACCTATTAACTTGTATGTGGCACGGATTGTAACCAGAACATCACGCTACAGCCACATCACACCAGTGTTGAACAACCTACACTTGTTACCTATTAACTTGTAAGTGGCACGGATTGTAACCAGAACATCACGCTACAGCCACATCACACCACTGTTGAACAACCTGCACTGGTTACCTGTTAACTTGTATGTGACACGGATTGTAACCAGAACATCACGCTACAGCCACATCACACCAGTGTTGAACAACCTGCACTGGTTACCTGTTAACTTGTATGTGGCACGGATTGTAACCAGAACATCACGCAACAGCCACATCACACCACTGTTGAACAACCTGCACTGGTTACCTGTTAACTTGTATGTGACACGGATTGTAACCAGAACATCACGCTACAGCCACATCACACCAGTGTTGAACAACCTGCACTGGTTACCTGTTAACTTGTATGTGACACGGATTGTAACCAGAACATCACGCTACAGCCACATCACACCAGTGTTGAACAACCAGCACTGGTTACCTGTTAACTTGTATGTGGCACGGATTGTAACCAGAACATCACGCTACAGCCACATCACACCAGGGTTGAACAACCAGCACTGGTTACCTGTTAACTTGTATGTGACACGGATTGTAACCAGAACATCACGCAACAGCCACATCACACCAATGTTGAACAACCTGCACTGGTTACCTGTTAACTTGTATGTGACACGGATTGTAACCAGAACATCATGCTACAGCCACATCACACCAATGTTGAACAACCTGCACTGGTTACCTGTTAACTTGTATGTGACACGGATTGTAACCAGAACATCACGCTACAGCCACATCACACCAGTGTTGAACAACCAGCACTGGTTACCTGTTAACTTGTATGTGACACGGATTGTAACCAGAACATCATGCTACAGCCACATCACACCAGTGTTGAACAACCTGCACTGGTTACCTATTAACTTGTATGTGACACGGATTGTAACCAGAACATCACGCTACAGCCACATCACACCAGTGTTGAACAACCAGCACTGGTTACCTGTTAACTTGTATGTGGCACGGATTGTAACCAGAACATCACGCTACAGCCACATCACACCAGTGTTGAACAACCAGCACTGGTTACCTGTTAACTTGTATGTGACACGGATTGTAACCAGAACATCACGCAACAGCCACATCACACCAATGTTGAACAACCTGCACTGGTTACCTGTTAACTTGTATGTGACACGGATTGTAACCAGAACATCATGCTACAGCCACATCACACCAATGTTGAACAACCTGCACTGGTTACCTGTTAACTTGTATGTGGCACGGATTGTAACCAGAACATCACGCTACAGCCACATCACACCAATGTTGAACAACCTGCACTGGTTACCTGTTAACTTGTATGTGACACGGATTGTAACCAGAACATCACGCTACAGCCACATCACACCAGTGTTGAACAACCAGCACTGGTTACCTGTTAACTTGTATGTGACACGGATTGTAACCAGAACATCATGCTACAGCCACATCACACCAGTGTTGAACAACCTGCACTGGTTACCTGTTAACTATCGTGTGCAATTTAAAATCCTGATGCACACATATAAAGCCCTACATGGACAGGCTCCAGGGTATACATCGGGCATGCTGAATGTGTACCAACCAAGAAGAATGCTACGATCCATGGATTCAGTGACTCTAGAAGTTCCAAGGGCTAGAACGGTTACTTACGGCGACAGAAGATTTCAGTGTTCAGCAGCCAAGTTGTGGAATCCGCTACTGGCTCACATTCGTGAAGCAAAAACACTGAACACTTTCAAGAAGCTGCTAAAAACACATTTGTTCCTGGCCCATTTTGGTGCTTAACTCTTTCTAGTCAGTTTTTATTACATTTTAAAACAGTATATATATATTCATCTTATTATATCCAGACTATAATATTTCATTTTGTTATCGTGTTATTGTTTTTATGCTTTGTTTATACTGTCTATGATTATTCTATCGATTGTTTACAGCGCTTTTGAGCAGGCCTTTTATGTATGAAAAGAGCGCTTTATAAGTTCGGTATAATAAATATTTGGATGCACTGTATGTACTCATGAATACACACACTCACAAATATGTGCGTTTGTGTATGTGTTTGTGTATGTGCACATACATATGTGCTGATTACTGAGTGTAGGCTACTGTATGGACTGTCATTTTCTCCCTGTGACACAGTTGTGTTTGTCTCCAATATTCCAGGTCATATTTGTCTCAATATGTGTCATGTTTGTCTCCAATATTCTAGGTCATATTTGTGTCTCAATATGTGTCATGTTTGTCTCCAATATTCCAGGTCTTATTTGTGTCTCAATATGTCATGTTTGTCTCCAATATTCCAGGTAATATTTGTGTCTCAATATGTGTCACGTTTGTCTCCAATATTCCAGGTCATATTTGTGTCTCAATATGTGTCATGTTTGTCTCCAATATTCTAGGTCATATTTGTGTCTCAATATGTGTCATGTTTGTCTCCAATATTCCAGGTCATATTTGTGTCTCAATATGTGTCATGTTTGTCTCCAATATTCTAGGTCATATTTGTGTCTCAATATGTGTCATGTTTGTCTCCAATATTCCAGGTCTTATTTGTGTCTCAATATGTCATGTTTGTCTCCAATATTCCAGGTAATATTTGTGTCTCAATATGTGTCATGTTTGTCTCCAATATTCCAGGTCATATTTGTGTCTCAATATGTGTCATGTTTGTCTCCAATATTCCAGGTCATATCTATGTCTCAATATGTGTCATGTTTGTCTCCAATATTCCAGGTCTTATTTGTGTCTCAATATGTCACGTTTGTCTCCAATATTCCAGGTAATATTTGTGTCTCAATATGTGTCACGTTTGTCTCCAATATTCCAGGTCATATTTGTGTCTCAATATGTGTCATGTTTGTCTCCAATATTCTAGGTCATATTTGTGTCTCAATATGTGTCATGTTTGTCTCCAATATTCCAGGTCTTATTTGTGTCTCAATATGTCATGTTTGTCTCCAATATTCCAGGTAATATTTGTGTCTCAATATGTGTATGTGTTTGTCTCCAATATTCCAGGTCATATTTGTGTCTCAATATGTGTCATGTTTGTCTCCAATATTCTAGGTCATATTTGTGTCTCAATATGTGTCACGGATTGTAACCAGAACATCACGCTACAGCCACATCACACCAGTGTTGAACAACCTGCACTGGTTACCTGTTAACATGTGGCGGTTACTGGCAGAACATCAACGCTACAGCCACATCACGCCAGTGTTGAACAACTGCACTTGATACCTGTTAATTTGGCGTATTGCGGATTGTGGCTTCCAGAGCATCCGCACTTCTGGCCACATCCGCACCAGTGTTGAACAACCTGCACTGGTTACCTATTCAACTTATTATGTGGCACGGATTGTAACCAGAACATCACACAACAGCCACAACACACCAGTGTTGAACAACCTGTACTGGTTACTTGTTAACTTGTATGTGGCACAGATTGTAACCAGAACATCAGACTACAGCCACATCACACCAGTGTTGAACAACCTGCACTGGTTACCTATTTCCTTGTATGTGGCATGGATTGTAACCAGAACATCACGCAACAGCCACATCACACCAGTGTTGAACAACCTGCACTGGTTACCTGTTAACTTGTATGTGGCACTGATTGTAACCAGAACATCACACAACAGCCACATCACACCAGTGTTGAACAACCTGCACTGGTTACCTGTTAACTTGTATGTGGCACGGATTGTAACCAGAACATCACACAACAGCCACATCACAATTATTTGAATTCACTGATGTTAGTTTGATCTACGATGTGATGACGGTTTCATTTTGTGTTTACAGCTGGGGTTATTGGAGGAGTGATTTCAGTAAGTTGACTACTTCACTTAGCCTTTATTTCTCAAGGAATTATAAACAGTATCAGGTCTGGTGAGAAGGATGGTTTTTTATTAATTTGTGCTAGTATGACAACAACTCATGAACCTGATTTTGAATTTCATACAGAAGTGTTCACATGTGTGCGTGCATGTGCACTTGTGTGTATTACACACGCACACATTCTGCACACACCTACGCACGCACACATGCATGGACGCACGCACACATGCACACACACAGTGTTGCATTCAAAGAATCTTGAGTACCTTTTGTTAAATCTCAGAACATCTCTCACCACACATATATTTACTCATTTTATATGTTATATTTATGGGCTGTCTCCACAGACCATGTTGTTACCATATTGTCACCATGTTGTCACCACATTGTCACTATGTTGTCACTTGCAGGATGTAGCTGGTGTGCGGGCACCTATTGTTGTTGCAATGTTGGCCTTGGCTGCTCCTTCACTTTACTTCTACACGTGTAAGTACACCACTATGTTAAATATATCAATGCTAGGAACCATATTATTATTGTAGAAATCACAAAAGATGGATCTAGATATTTACCTAGTAATGACCTTTCTACAGCATCAAGGGTTTCTCTAAAGGCCATATCTTTCCAAGTGTTTTTTTCAGAGAACTATATAAATATACTTGTACGAGTGGGTTATTCAATGCTATCACAAATCCGAAGCCACATGTTTGTCAAAACATTGATAAAATTGGTTTTGAACAGTGACTGGACACAGTGCTAACCTGGAAATGTCTGTTTTCCGGATGTGTCGGAAGGCACAGATACGTGACATCACTAATGGAACAGCCTATACATGGTCGCATGGTCTACGCGGCAACATTTTATTTCATTATAATTATATTTAAATTGTTTTTATCATTAACATGTATAATTAATGAATGTAAGTGTTGTGGCAATTAACATGTATAATTAATTAAGGTAAGTGTTGTGGCAATTAACATGTATAATTAATGAAGGTAAGTGTTGTGGCAATTAACATGTATAATTAATGAAGGTAAGTGTTGTGGCAATTAACATGTATAATTAACAAAGGTAAGTGTTGTGGCAATTAACATGTATAATTAATGAAGGTAAGTGTTGTGGCAATTAACATGTATAATTAATGAAGGTAAGTGTTGTGGCAATTAACATGTATAATTAATGAAGGTAAGTGTTGTGGCAATTTGGGTTTGACTGGAAATTCAGTGCACATCTTCCCAAAAGACCCTATTTATCAGCAGAAAATGAAACATTTTGTGTTTAAAGGACAGGAGCCATGCTACGCCTACAAATAACATCACTTGTGGTGCAGATCTGCCAATGGATATATCTTATGAGGTGGAAGATGGTCTTCAAAATATAGTTAGATGTCAATAAATCAACAGTACTTAAAATTACTCAAAAGAAGCATCAATATGCAAATTAGTACTACCATAAAATGACATGCCCTGCCACCACAACAAAGTCAACAGCCAGCCGTCAGTTGGCAAGTATATCACCTCACCAACACCAGGCAATATATGATCAGCAGAAACAACATTAATCTCTCAAACATCATCATCAATGTCTCCAAAATATATCTGAGCATCGTATGCATCGGTCTCGGTAATAGAAGAGACACCACTCTCAGCCACCAGCTGCCATTTTATGAGTTGTTTACACGACGCGGGTTGCACACGGGGCAGCTGTCAATCGGTCACGGCGGTCCAGGCTGGCGGCTGTGTTCCACTAGTGACGTCACACAGTCTCATGCCATTGTCACTCGGCAGTTTCCGTAAGACAGAAAATTTAGAGGTTCTTTTTATGTGGTATGCTCTTATGTGATTCATAAACATATTTTCAATAGCATCATTTGAAAGTGCATACATCATTTGTTATTATGGAACACAGCACATTTTATCCCAGGATATGGCCTTTAAGGGTTTCCTTCTCTAGTGTTGATTTGTATACGACCGAATACATGTTTACCCACTGTAGAGGTTCTTTCTTTACCCCGGCATATACACTAGGTTGAACGGACCAACAGCTTTATGTAACTCATCCAAAAGACACAGGCAGTGTGGCGTGAATGAAATTGCCTAAGGTTCATAACAGTAGTAGATGGACTCAAACCCTGGTCCTCTCAATTGACAGTCTGGCACTCTAACCACCCTACTACTGCCAGATGTAAAACTGAACATTACAATTTTATATGCACATATCATAATTTGAACCAAACAATTGCCTAATGTTTCGACATGCTGCAGTATTGTGCACTTTGGGTGAGTGTCCTACTGGTAGACACGCTGGTGTTGCAGGGTCACCCAATGACCGCCTGGTCAATGCTCTCCTCATGTCTGTCGTGGGTTTCTTCATTGGCGGGCCGGCCAGTCTCATCAGTGCAGCCATCGCTGCTGATCTTGGTGAGTCAGGCATAGCACAGTGTGGTGTAAAAAGGTTGCTGAGAAGGGTACCTGCTCAGTCTTAGCATTCCCTTTCTGGGAGAATTGAGGGCATTTTGGGAGGCGTCCTGTGCCGTATTTCTTTATATCCTAACCAGATATTCATGTTTTAAAGTATAACTTGTCTGCGGTGAAAGGGTACAAAGAGTGAATCATGTATGCGTCAATGATCATGTCGTAAAGTTCCCATTTTCCTGCTCACCCATTTTATCCTCTTCCAGTTTTGTGTATATACTGAACAATATGATATATGTTTATTGTAAAATTTATTAATTTTAATTATTAATTCAAGTGTGGCTGTTGTGTGGTGATACTTGTAGTTGTAAAATGGTAGTCAACAAAACATCAAATTTTGGAATACAGTGGAACCTCACAATTAAGGTCACCTTCAGGACAGGAAAAAGTGACCTGAATGGAGAGGTGACTGTATTAGCCAGACTAATTACCTATACTTTATTATTGTTACAGAAATAATTTGGGTCTGTCATAGGGTGACCTTAATTGTCAGGTGGCTATATTACCGAGGTGACCATAATACGAGGTTCGACTCTATACCAGTAGTAGTTTTATGAATGTGTACATTTGATGCAAATTTTTTATGAACAATTTGTGTGGACTTCTATAGGTAACTGATGACGTAATACCTGCCAGTAATATTGTTTCACTTAACAATTGTTTGTGCCCTAAGGCAGAATGAACTAAATTGACCTTGACGGCTACTAACCTGTCAGCGTTTGCTTGTTGCTGGCAGGAAGAGGTGGTCCAATAGAAGGCAATAACAAGGCAATGGCGACAGTGACAGGAATCATTGATGGCAGCGGAAGCATTGGTGCCGGGATAGGACAGGTACACAAACTGAGCCTCAGTACCAACCCTGTCAATACTCACTTAGCCAAACTGATCACGTACGATCCTCTCAGGATTTGCGCAAGTCATAAATGGCCGGCCACAGCAAAGTGGGTGTCAAGTCACAAGATTGTGAAATGGAGATTTGTACCTTTTTGGATCCCATAGATCATGAACTTTAACATGATACCTCATTTGTTGAAATATCTCCAGTAGTTTTTGATTTATTGCTAAAATTGAAGCAAACTTTAAAAAAAGTTATATTTTGAAAAACGAGATCATTTTTCAATTTATGAGTTTGTAAATGCATGTATTTTATTAGTTTTGGATTGTTTGTTTGTTGAGGAAAGTAAAGTGGAGATTACAAGGTATGCATGTCTGTAAAAATCAAAATTGATTGAATATGACCTAGACAACTATTTGTGGCTCGTTTGCAGATTACACCTGTGCAACTCAATACCTGGTTCACTGTGATGTCTTAGTTCTGATGTCTTAATTTCAGCCTTTCTATTGTTATGATGCAGCTTCCTATTTGATGCCATTATAGTTTGCGAATATATATTTAAAATCATATTGATATTTTACGGGTAATGCTAACAATCTGGGATAGGAAATGCAGAAGAATTATTTCATATCTACCGTTTGTGTAGCTGTATGTACCACAGGTCGATTAAAAACACCCCAATTGTTGCATCCAGTATACAATATTCCTACTTTGATGTTGGTTTGTTCAGGTTTTGATTCCCGTCCTTCACCAGACTCTTGGTTGGCATTGGGTCTTCTACATCTTCATCATGATGGTAAGTCAGAAACAATCAGGCTCTAGCATGTCCCATTGGAGGGAAGGTTTATTAAAGGGCAGCCACTACCCGAAAATGCCCATATAACCAATATGCCATATCTCTGTTAATACTGAATATATCACAACAAAATTTGGAGCACTGATTAGAACAATGAATTGTAATATTGGTATATGATATGTGAAAGATGGGCTCATTTGCTTGTGTATTACCATGGCAATGAATGTTTCAACTGTATGTGTGATCATGCAACTGTTAAGAATCATTACCTACAATGCCCCTCTGTCAGATAAGGTGGTTTTGGGCAAGGATGTCTGAGTTCAGGTTTGAGCATTTTTCAAGATGCCTTAAAAAGCTCAGACCTCAAATCTGACAGAGGAGTATTCTAGCTAATGCTTCTTGACAACTGCATGATCACACATACAGTTGTTAGCTCAGAATAATTTTCAAGGATCCATCCCCTGTCACACTAGAAATATTCATAACATTCATTGTCATGGTAATACACAAACAAATGAGCAAACATTCCACATATCATGTACTATTCATTTGACTAATTTGTAATCCAAATTTGGCTAAGATATGTTCAGTATTGACAGAGATATGACCTCTGGCCGTTTTCGGGTAGTGGCTACCCTTAGTCTTAACTCCCTTCTTAATTGATTGAACCCATAATGAATTAGATTTGCTGATGTCCAAATCTGTATGTATGAGTAATTAAGTACTATGGACAGTTCGGTTAATAAAAGAGTGTGCTTTAGTTAAAATCTTTGAAATAACTTTATCAAAGATGGAGGGGGTCACTTTCTGCTGATTATTTTCTGGACACTGTAAAAAAACAGTGTTATAGTTTGTCAGATGATTTAATCAAACCTATACAAAAGTAGCATAAACAGGCTACCATGTTCAAATGGATACTACTGTAGATGGGTTTGATTTTTAGGAACTTACAAGTAAGATGAGTAAACAAATTGACTTGGACTTATTTTGTTAGAAATTCTTATCGAATTAAGCCAACCATTCTTTTTCACCACAATTGTTCTTCGACAGATTTTCTTGCATTTACGTATAATTATCTAAAGTATTGTTACATTGGCGAATCATCATCCTTGCATGCCTTTGCCGCAGACCCTCTGCACTCTAGTCTGCATCCTGCCTGTGCTTGTGCGTGAAGTCAAGAATCTGCAATGTTGGCGTAGTCGATATGGGCAGTCAGGGCTGACAATCAACGCTTGCACTGACAACCCTTATGAGGGTGACACTCTACCACATGACTCATCTGAACCAATGAGCACGTGATGTCAACATCGGCTACTGTGTTCTCTTGAGACAGGGAGTACTGCACTATCTCTAGCATACAACTTCTACTAGTTCTAGTGCCTGCTTCATTCATACACAGTTGGTTGTGACATCGGAAATAAGTATTATTTTGATGGGTCTAATTTGGTTGCAGCATATTGTAGTGCTGTTATAGTGTGTCAACGTGACGTCAGCTGTATGCTGGCTGTGTATTTACACTGTGTATTTTGTTGTCAAGGAGTCATTCATGACAAAATGACAAGCAAAATTAGGAAAAGTAAAACGATTTTGGACAACTTGTGCAATTCGGCTGGTGACAGATCAGATTAGATCTTTTAAACAAAACTATTATAGGTAATGTTGTTTTTAATGATTATTATAATATATCAAAATCATCAGTTATTTTCTGTTTGTTTAAAAGTGTTTTTATCTTCAGTTGTACTGGTGTTAGGTTGATCATTCTTCAGTGTTAGATAAATGTACTGTATGTCTTCCCATTTCATCATGTATCATAACTTATTTCCTGGCTTAGGTTCTTGTTTCATGGTAATAACTTTATACTCTCCTGAAAGGCAGGACCTTTCTATAGGTGTATCGTGTGGTATCTTTCTATGTGTATCATATGGTACCTTTCTATATGTGTATCATAAGGTACCTTTTTATGTATTTGTCACATGGTGCCTTCCTGTGCATGCGTGCGTGCCTGGGTGCCTGGGTGCCTGGGTGTGTGTGCATGAATGCGTGTGTGTGTGGGTGTCATAGGGTACCTTTCCATCTGTGTATCATGTCGTACATTTGTTTCCATTGTATCTTGATAGATGTTACTGTAACCACAATATGTTACTGTAACCACAATATGTTCAATGAACGTACATGAAAACTTCAAAATGTAGTTCAGAACGGTTTTCTTTTCATATTGTGATGCACAAATAGTACTATAACAATTTACACAATGTTATTTGTTAACATTAAATACTATTTGTACTTGGAACATGATCTTTTAGAAGCTTGCCAGATATTGTATAGGTACATCCTATTTTATTAAAGAACTTTTGCTCCTTTGGCTTCTTCTACTAATTGACAGTACCAGGTATGTCATGGTTTGACTAGCAGCCAGGTTTCCAACAAAGTTACTAAATTGTTCAAAAAATCTACTGCTGTCTGACATTCAACCATATTTTTTATTGACCTTCTGGCCCTAATTTGTTCTTTTGTGATAAAACAAAGGGTGAAGTTGTCAAAGTAAGAAAAGTATGCGTCAGCTTTTGATATCGCTGATCCATGCTGCCCGCGTAATATAAATAGGTATATACAATAATATATTACAGGTAAACCTGTTTGCCAAGGCAAAGTTTGACAAAGGTCATTGCATAATTTGTATTGTGACGTCAGAGTCTGGATCAGATGCTCTCTCGCTATTATCAATAGTGTGATTCATCATGATATGAAGGTTTTATGGTAAAACATGTATATTGTATACTGTTTCCAGAGGATCTCCTCGGTTGCAGTATAGTTTTTTTTGTAATCCATTATAAATATATTCAGAAATGTGTATTGTAACCGAAATAAAGTTCTACCTCGGTATTCTAAAAAAGTTCTATTGTCTTGTTTTTTCTTGGATCAAACTGCTGATATTCATTACATGTACATTTCACAAAGGATGATCACATAAAATATACTATTATATTAGCGACCGTGTCGTTATTGTCATGTGGACTATATGACATTGAAAGTTTATACTGCGGAATGATTATACCGCGGAGTGAAATGTTGTCCGGGACTCCTTGGTACGGCGTGGTGCCGCAACATGCCGTATATAATGGTTGAATAAATATCAGTTATGCCTCGTTCATATTGACTGTATTATGATAATACCAAAATAAGTATTATTATATGGTGGCAGCGGTGGGATGCGAACTGCGTTAAGAGGAGAAGAATGAGGCGGCAACAAAACTGGTAAACTAGCCGAAATTAGTTTCGCTAACATGGCAAACAATCTCGCGCGTACAACTCCAAGTTGTATTTGGGGATATTTGACACCGCATGGCTGACAACATGCCGCACATGAACTGGGCCAGACCTGGCTGGAACGTTAAAAATATTCAAGCAAAGATGCGAGATTTATTTCACTGTCAAGGACATAAAACCCGAGAGGAGGGCAAGCCACATTCTCCTGTATGTTGGCGACGATGGGTTGAGAATTTTCAACTCTTGGGCATTGTCCGATGCCGACAAAGAAAATTCCAAGATGCTATGTGACAAGTTCGAGGCACACATCGCGCCAAAACTTCCGAGTACAGTGATAATATCTGCAGAAATTTAACCAGAACGAGGATGAGTCTGTAGACAACTTTATACCCGGCGCAAATTACAGGCGCTCAAGTGCAAGTTTAACCAGACTGAATTAGATAAACGACTAATCGAGCAGCTAATCGTAGGCACACAGCTGTCTGATCTACAGAAGGAACTGTTAGCCAAAGATGAGAAGTTAACACTTGACGAAGCCCTCAACATCGGAATAATGCACAAAGCATCAATTAACCACACGGCTCAACTAAGAGGAAAGCAGAATGATGTACATGCCATCAAAAAGGAAAGAAAGGTGCCTGACCCATGGGTCCACCTGTAGGAATTGCGGGAAAAGAAATCATTGGGAAGTATGTAGGAAAACCGGCAATTATGACAGGCCACGGCAGAGATGTACATAGCCCAGACACAAAACAAAGCACAACCTCAAGACAGCGGTCCCAATCGCGACATCGAGGATCGCCAGCACGACCACAGCATAATTACCGCACCCACACACCCCAGTCACATGGTCACCAACACTGAACGAGTCATTTAAAAACATCTCATCTGACAACGTCAACAAAGATAGGACTGACACTCGCGATGACACCTTCGCAATACTCGATATAACTCTTGAAGACAAACCACATGTACCTGCGACTCTAAAGGCGAAAGTCGACACCGGTCCAGAAGGGAACATCCTGCCGCTTCGAATATTTAGAAGAATGTATCCAACAAAATTGGACGCAGAAGGCAGCTCAAGGAAGATAAGCCCCTAGCAACACAATGCTGACAGCATACAACGGTTCGAAGATTCAACAGTACGACACAATGAACATACCTTGCAGCTATCGCAGCATGTGTTGCAACACAACATTTTATGTGTCCAACTCCACAATTCGATTCAAGCGTCTGCCATTCAGACTGAACCTAAGCCAAGATGTGTTTCAAGAAAGAATGGGTCACATTCTGGAACATTCCCCGCGAATCATGGGCATTGCTGATGGCGTCGCGGTGTTTGGAAAAGATGAAATGAAACACGACGAGAATCTGCACAACCTCATGAAGACAGCGCGTCAGTCAGCGTTCAGTGCCAACAAATGCGATATCAAGACGAACAAGAAGCGTTTCTTCGGCCTGGTGTTTGATGCCAAAGGAGTCAGCCCTGATTCTGAGAAGGTTGCTGCAGTCAGTCAGCTACATACTCCAAAAGATGCAGTGCAGCTACGAGAATTCCTTGGAATCACGACACACATGTCACCATTTGCTCCCAATCTGTAGGAACTCACAGCCACACACCGATAACTGCTCAAGAAAGATGCAGACTTCCAGTGGATGTCATCTCATGATAACGCCTTCAAGAAGACAAAGCGACTCATCTGTAAGGACGTCACGTTAAGCTACAGTGTACTTCGACCCGAAAGCCGCAACAGTCGTATAAGTCGACGCCTCAAGCCGTGGCCTCGGTGTTCTGCTACAGAATGACCGACCAATCGCGTTTGCATCAAAATCCCTGAGTGATTGTAAACGCCGTTATGCTAACACCGAACGCGAGATGTTGGCTGTCGTATTCGGTTGCGAATGATTCCATACTTATGTTTGTGGCAAGCACTTCACAATTGTGTCTGGTGGAAATTATTCACCTAAAGAATCTGGCAGCTGCCCCAGCGATTAAAAAGGATGTTGATTCGTATTCACCCGTACGATATCGTCATCAAGTACAAGCCAGGCAAGGAAGTGATGCTAGCCGACTCAATGTCACGACAACCAATCAGCAACGCAGATGAAGAGAACCTAGCATTTGATGTGCAGATCAGCCACGTGCAATTCTCCACACAGAAGCTGCAGCAGCTACGTGATGAGACAACAGCGATGCTGAAATGAAGGATCTGAAGTCCATCATCGTAACTGGATGGCCAAAGACAAGACAACAGTTGGAAACGCCTCTTCGTCCATACTGGTCATTCCGCGATGAAATACCAGTCGAGGACGGCATCATACTGAAAGGTGGCCGCATTGTCATCCCACTGAAGGCCCGACTAGACATACTCGCTAAACTGCATGTATCGCACCAGGGCACATACAAAACAAGACTGCGTGCCCAGTCATGCGTCTACTGGGTAAACACGAACGCAGACATTGAGGATGTCATTAAGACGTGCAACGTCTGCCAAAAGGAACAGCGTACGCAGTTGCCAGAACCCGTGATCCAGAACGAACGAAATACCCACACGACCAGGGCAGGTCATTGGCACTGACCTTTTCTACATCGATCGCGACAATTATTTCATTGTTGCAGATTACTACTCTAAGTTTCCCTTTGTCAAGAAAATCGAAGGGAAGGCCACGAGTCAAGTAGTCGTCAATCTTACGAAGATGATCTTCGCAGAACAGGGCGTGCCAGACAGAGTTGTCAGCGATAACGGTGGGCATTTTGACAGCCAAGCGTACAAGACGTTTGCCAAACAATGGGGATTTGATCACATCACATCCAGTCAACATTTCCCGCAGTAAAACGGGTTCATCGAACGACAAATCCAAACTGTCAAAAGAATGATGAAGAAAGCAACTGCAGCACACATTGACATGGCTTTGTTGATCTTCAGATCTACCCCCGTAGACCAACTGAACATGCGACAAATGAAGTCAAACCTACCAATGAAAACTAGGAAACAAGATGGTGGGCGTTGGTGTTGCCCTGGTGAAGGCTCCTCCACAGAACACAATTTCTACTCTGTTGAAGGGTGATTACCAACCCGGACAGATGCATTTGAACCATAAAAGTACATGGAGATGTTGCATGATTAAACCACAAGAAATCTACATGAGAATCAAGGTACATTTTGAGTTTGATATTGTGTGCAGTCGACCGGAACATCTGCCACTGAATATGTGCTAATGCTGGGTGCAACTGTACCTACTAGATCTGACAAAATTGCGTAATACCCCTCCACTCAGACAGACCGTGGTGTAAACATGACAACTACACGTGTTAGTGGAAGCAAGCGTGGGTCGTCATCTGGTGGCTCAATAGCCATTGACAAAGAAGACTTCATCAATGGCATGTTGGCTGCTCTTAGCAGTAAAGAAGTGATTGATACACTTCAAGCTGCAGTAGTCAATGATTTACGTAAAGAAGTTGCTTACCTGAGATGTGTCATCGAAAAGAAAGATGCGGCGATCGAACAACTTATAAAACGGGTCGATGACTTGGAAATTGCACTAGATGATCACGAACAATATTCACGGATAAATTCACTGAGGCTTTTCGGCCTTGTGGAGAACGAAAACGAGGACATGCGTTAAACGAATCTATGCATCCTAAACTGAGTCCGCCCCTCCGGCTGGAGGAGATTGACCGAATCCATTTAGTCTGACCCAGGGACAAGCCAACGAACCCAGTGCTTGTGAAATTCGCAACTTACGCAAGTCGCCGAAGAATATACAAGGCCAGGGTAGGGTTGAATCCCACCCCCCGTAGACCCCGATGGGACGAAATACCAGACAAATCAAGCACAGATCAGACGGGCTCAGTTGGCAAGTCAGCTGAAGGCACCAGGACTCAGGTCCTCTTCCTAAACGAGGATCTGACGCAGATCAGGGCCAGGCTACTGTACAACTGCCGGGTGGCAAAGAGGAAGAAACTGATCAATGACTGTTGGTCGTCAGACGGAACTATCCTTATTAAGAACAATGTCAACAAAGTTATTGTTGTCAAATCTGTCAATGAACTGAATGACAATACCAAATAAGGTATCATGAAATTAACACAGCTCCAGTGCTTTTGTACTTGCATACACTAAGCTATGACTGTATACAGTAAGTTCACCACATACTATGTTATACTGCTATGTTTTTGTTATTGCACAATTTATTTATTTCCACAGTGCTTACGTGGATTCCATGTTTATGTTTCTTCAAGCATAGTTAAATGATGCCTATACATTGTTATATATGTAAGAATTATGCTAACAAGTATACATGCTTAAAGTGTATTATATGTTCTTGTGTTTACCATACTAAATGTGTACCTTATTTGCAAACTAATGATGTGAAGCTGGTTAATAACTGGCATTGCACCAAATATATTTCTTCTATTCTGCCATTTAATCACTTTGAAAATGACTATGATTTTCTCAATGCCATCGTTAATGACTGGTTTGATCTTACTCGTTTTGTGAGTTACAAAATAAGTTACTTAATCCTTTTGATTTAAATAATAATAGTCATAATTTGCCTATGTATAATAATGATCCAGATCTACAATATTTTAATAATGTGTATGCAACTGTACTAAATAACTGTGACTATTTTGTTGAAGACACTTTTATTAAGAAATGTTCTCAATTGTCACCAATGAACAACATGTTTTCCTTACTGCACACTAATATTCGAAGTATTGGCAAGCATCTACATGAATTAGACCAATATCTCCAGGTGCTAGATCATAAGTTTTCTGTTATTGATGTTAGTGAAACATGGCGTCAAGACTACAATGTCAACTGTTGTGGAATACCAGGATACAAAGCAGAATATATTTATAGGCATACTAAAACAGGTGGTGGTGTCGCATTGTATGTTAAAGATAATATTGCATACCATACTAAATTAGACATTACTAAATTAAATGAATTCATAGAATGTCAGTTCATAGAGATTCATAAATATAGTACTGCATATGGTAAAGATATTGTAGTTGGTGTCATATACAGACCACCGAACAATGATATAAATACCTTTATTGATGAAGTGTCTAATATACTAGACATTCTCAACAATGAAGACAAATTATGTTATATCATGGGATACTTTAATATTACTCTTTTTAATTATGAAGAATATGTACCAACATGCAATTTTTTAAACCTGATGTTTTTGCATTCTTATATTCCATTAATAAATAAACCAACACGAGTAACTAATCAATCAGCAACATTGATTGATAACATTTTCACAAATAACCATAAAAACATGTTCCAAGGCATTATGTACACAAACGTATCTGACCACTTTATTTCTCATTGATAATAATTGTAAATTAACCAATTATTCTAAATATATAACAAACATAAACTTTTCGAGGGCAAACATGGATAAATTTTATAATAACATGCAGAACATTGATTGGGAAATTATGACATCCATAAATAATTGTCAAACAGCCTACTCAATATTTTATAAACTACTACTTCGAGAATATAATGATTGCTTTCCATTAAAAACGGTCAAACTTAATTACAAGAATAAGAAACCATGGCTAACTACTAGTTTAAAAAACTCAATAAAAGAGAAGAATAGATTATATATTAAATATATAAGACAAAATACAATATATAATGAAACTAAATATAAAGTTTACAAAAGTAAATTGAATGGCTTACTACGGAAATTTGAACGTGAACATTATGCAACTCTTTGAAGAAAATAAACATAACCTTAACAAGTCTTGGTCCCTATTAAAAGAAATAATAAATAAGAAACATGAAACCATAAAGACAAAATTCATTATTAACAAAGTTGAAACATCAGATAAAAAACATATAAGTGAAAGTTTTAATAATTTCTATATAAATGTTGGTTCTAACCTAGCAAAAAACATACCACAAAACCAAACAGATCCTATGTCATACATAAAAAAACAGTAATATGAACACAATATATCTTGATCCGGTAACTGAAAATGAGGTATCAGTAATACTAAACTCTCTCAAAGCATCGTCTCCTGGATGGGATGACATTTCCTCTAAAGTAATAAAACAAACATATAATAGTTTTATTAAACCATTGACATACATATATAACTTATCTATAAATACTGGAATATTCCCAGATTAATTAAAAATAGCAAAGGTAATACATATTTACAAAGCCAAAGAAAACAACTTATTGATTAACTACCGGCCAATTTCAATATTACATACTTTTTCTAAAATATTGGAAATACTAATGTATAACAGATTGTCAAATTTTATTAATAAGCATAATATTTTGTATAAATATCAGTTTAGTTTTCGAGAAAATCACTACTAACATGGCACTTATAATCATTGTAGACAAAATATCAGAAGCCTTACAAAACAAACAATTTGTGCTAGGGGTGTTCTTAAATTTATCTAAAGCATTCGATACAGTTGACCATGACATATTGTGTCAGAAACTCCAATGTTATGGTATCCGTGGCTTATCCAATGATTGGATTAAAAGTGATTTATTTAATAGAAGTCAATATGTGTACTACAATAACACTAGCTCCACGAAGCAAACTATTACTTGTGGCAAGGTTCCATCCTGGGGCCATTGCTTTTTCTATTATATATCAATGATATTGCTAGTGTCTCAGATATTCTTTTTTCCATATTATTTGCTGACGACACTAGTCTGTTTATAAATGGTGATCATTTGGATGATATAACTAACAAAATGAACTTTGAATTAAAAAAAAATTATAATTTGGCTAAATGCCAACAAACTATCTTTAAACATTGATAAGACCCAATACATGATATTTAAAACACCAAACAGAAAACATACCAAACCAACAACACTAAAATTAATAATAATGCTATTAAACTAGTATCTTCTACGACATTTCTTGGTGTGATTATTGACAGCAAACTCAACTGGGCTGAGCACATTAACAAAGTTAAATGTAAAATTTCTAACGGTGTTGGCATTCTCAACAAAGCCAGAAGATTATTAACTAGATCATGTTTGGTCACCTTGTATTACTCATTTTTATTCCCTCACTTGACGTATTGTACTGAAGTATGGGGAGGTGCATTTGACTCATATTGTTATGAGTATTATTAAGATTTAAAAGAAAGTAGTGAGAATGCTTGTCTCAGCTAATAGATTAGCTCATACAAAACCTATCTTTAAATTACTAAATATCTTAACTTTCAGACAATTGTATTTATATTCAATACAAATATTTATGTATAAATACAAGATGGGTCTTTTACCAACAATCTTTGAAAATATGTTTACAATTAATCAAGATGTCCATAGTTATAACGCAAGACAATCTGCACAAATTCATATACCCAAGGCTACTTTAGAAATAAGACTTTGTGCTATAAGAAATAAGGGTGCTATTATTTGGAATCATTTCAACACAAGACTTACGTTTACGTCTTACTCAATAATTAGTTACAAATGTATACTTAAGCAATTTATTTTACACAATGATGTTAATATGTAACATAAATTTCAATCACGATTATATATTCTTCAACTGCACGCTGTTTTTGTTTTCAATATAATGATATTTACATTGAAATATACAAACGGGATTATAACATTATTTAATGTTCTTCCCTTGTTGTGCTCATTATGTTATTATATAGGATTTGTCTTAATTTGATTTGTATTGTATGTATTGTAATGAGTTACAATAAATTTGATTTGATTTGATTTGAATTTGAATCCAAAATCGACGTCAAGATAAAGAAACGATCATCAGGCGTATTGTCGAAAGAGAACAACAACAACAGTTCTACCACGATCGCAAGGGCATTGCAAGACTTGCTCCATTGGATCCAGGACAATCTATGCGCATCCAACACCCGACAACAGATTAACTGGATAGAATCATTCACCACATATAGAAAACAAAGCGTTTCAGTAAATGGAGAAGAGTCAAGCTGGAAAGAGATAATATCAGGGATACCCCACGGTTCCGTCATAGGACCCTTACTTTTTTGTTCTATATATAAATGACTTCCCAGATCTAACACATTCAAATACATTTTATTACCCGATGACATCAAGATATTTAGAGCCATAACACATAAAGATGACTAGGATATACTACAAGATGATTTAAGCATCCTAGAACATTGGAGCGACAAGTGGTTATTAAAATGGAAATTGGAAAAAATAATATAGGTGAAAACAAATATTTCATGACAACAAATAATGTTAAACATGCCCTTGTCACCACAGTTAAACAAATATATTTAGGAGTAATTATTGACTCAAAACTTTCATTAACTTACATTAACCAAGTGGTTAATAAAGCAACCAGAATGACAAAAATAAGAAATTTTCAGTTATTAGATACACACACTTTCTTGCCACTATGTAAGACTATGATCAATATATGACTTTTAGAAGATTATGCAATAACAGAAAGGCATCCATAATTTTTATAAGACGAAACATAAAATAGCCATAGAAAATGTCCAGGGAAGAGCCACAAAAGAACTACCTGGTATGAGGGACTTATCACATATTGAAATTTGACAGACTTAAATTACTTAAATTACCCACATTAGCATATGGAAGACTAAGAGAAGACATAATTGAAGTCTATAAAATAATGCATAACCTATATGATAATAAATTCGCACCAAACCTCCTTAAATGGGAGGATGTGGCTTTATGTTCCGGTAACAGACGACACTCCCTCAAACTATTCAACCAAAGAACAAAACTAAACATAAGAAAACATGCATTCCCGCTTAGAGTGGCTGAACCGTGGAATAGTTGATCTGATTCGGTAATACAAGCTAGATAAATAAATTCATTTAAATACCGCCAATTATGGTCAACCCAGGATATGCTATACGACTATGAAACTCCATTATCATTAAATACTGGAACCTGAAACCACAAACTTTTAGTATTAGATCCCGAAGTCGAAGAAGGAGATTTGATCAAACCGAGTGGATCTTGTGATCAGAACCGTCCGAAGGTATCCTAAGGTATAACGTGAACAATAGTTCTCGACGTCATCACATGACGTAACTAACTAGTTCTCTCTTAAACAAACCAATTTAACTCGTCTATGTTAAGTGGATATCACTGTCGACTACTTTGGCTACACGCTGCTTATTGTAGAAGCTAATAATCTTGGTTCAAGTTTCCACATTTCTGCGCTATGACGACAATGTCCCAGGTATTTTCTAGACAATTTGAGGTTATGAAGGGTCGTGTAATTTGCCTTACAAAACGATAAACAGGAGCATTTGACATTGCCATAACCTTACTGAGTGAAGGAGAGTAATAGGACATCAGACTTGATGGTGTCTCTGTGGAAACATTTGAATAGTCCATCTTTAGAACACCTCCAAAGATTAACACGAACAAGAAGATACTTCCTGCAAAGGTCATTCTACAAGCAGTCTGCGGATGGATGAAGTATCCACGTTGGATATTTCATTGTATGTAATCGTGCAGTGACAGGTGACTTAAATTACACAAATTATGCCCAACTTACGTCTTCCACTACATGTTGTGGGATGGCATCATACTTCAAACTGATGAAACTACACACGTGGTTACAAAAGGTAGTCATGATTCTGAGTGGTCATGAGCAACAACATAGGTGTCCTTGAAGAGGACTATGTGTAGTGACAGGGTTCTGGACAAATACAATGGCATCAAGAATGAAGCATATATGGTAAATCTACAAGATTGCTAACTGAGGCATTTCTTTCTGCTTTCATATAATTATTTATGATTATCTTTCAGTAGAAAAACCGTATCAGACCTGAGGTCTGCGTGCCTAGATTAACTGGTCGACGGTGTTGGAAAATTAATCGCCGGATATCTAAGTTTGGCGTTGTTGAATCGTGTTCAATTAAGAGCTTAACTTTTTTTTTAAACAGCGTCAATCGACTGGCCTAGGTAAACAATCCGAAAATAACAATTTACAATATGCAGGTGGGGGAACGGTGTAACATTAGAAGCTACATACTGGTTGCCATGTCGACCAGGCAACCCACATCGATACATCAAGTATATATAGGACTATATATAATGTACTCATATGTTATAGCGCCACTATACCATCAAATGCGATACACAATTCAGCGCAGTGGATTTGTCTTTCTGATGATTTATTACCATAATTGATGGGGGAATTTCAATAGACTTGTTTTCAATGTGAACATTTTTACGGATTCATGATCTTACTGGATGGAAGAATTCCGACATGTACTTGTTTTTATGTGTAACATTTAACTACAGTGTAAAAACGCAAAAGACTACCGCGTGTATTTGTTTATTTGCCAATTGTTTTGATGTAGAATACTATAATGCACCAGGCCTAATTGGTTTTAACAAGCGGGGAATATCACGTTTACGTCCTGCCACAACAATCGCCTTCTTGAATCACCCCTTGCGTGTGCATCGCTCACTAAAGATCTCACACGGATTTTGCAGGACTACAGTTCTCTATACACATGCATTTGCACCGGTGCAACGTACACCGGTGGATCTTGCAATATTTTACCGGTGCAACTTGACGTCTTCGAAGAGGTGGTGCAAGTTTGTTTTACCGGTGCAACATGCCACGGTTTGCCTATGTAAAGATGTTTATTAGTGTAGACTCCGATAGCTCCACTAATGATAGGACGTACTGGAGACCTGGTCGGTGTGCTCCTTTATTGTCTATATGCATTGTTCTACACCTGAGCTGAAACGTTGGTGGTCGGCAGAACCTTCAACTTTGTACACTTAATGGCCCCACTCAAACGTTGGCGGTCCACATACCAACACAACATATAAACAAGATATGGTTTGTCAGTTTCGGAAGTACGAATTTCAGGCCATCCTAGTCGATGTTATTTATGATATGTATGGGACGTGGTCGCGCAAAATAATGCAGCCAATTCGATTGACAATGGTACAGTTAGCCTCACGACCATCACCACCATTGCCAAATCCACGATCTACTCCTTTATTCCCGGTGCGAATTACCTTTACCCATTTCATTACATGCAACGTTTTTCCTAGAAAAAGAAGAGGGGTATAGAATAGGTCGAAAGTTGTATGATTTTAGTGAAGTGATCCGTTAGATGAATGATAGGACCTAATCAGTTTAGGCGCTTCGATGAAGGAGAAAACGTTTTGGTAAATGAGAATATATGTAATCATCATCATCATTGTGCAGCCGTAGTGTCCCGTGGTTGGGCGAAGGCCTCAGCATGTCGTTTCCAAATCTGCCTGTCTTGCGCTATCCTCTGCCAGATGGTGCCCTTCCAATACTCGTCTAGTTCGTCTCTCTACCATCTCGCTGGTCTTCCTCTAGATCGTTTCCCTTCGTAAGGTCTCCAGGTTGAGATATGCGATGTCCATCGGTTATCTCGTAGTCTGCTAATGTGCCCTGCCCAGGTCCACTTCTGTCTTTGGATTTGTTTTATTACGTCTATGACCTTTGACTTTTGTCTTACCCGATATGTGATGTTTAACATACTTCTTTCCATCTTTGTTTGTGCGGCTGCGAGCTTGTTCTTTGCCTGGACGGTGAGTGCCCATGTTTCCGCGCCGTATGTCATCGCTGGAAGTACGCATGAATTGAAGACTTGTCTCTTCAAGCAGGTTCCAAAGTTACCCTTGAAGATGTCCCGGTGTTTGGCGAAAGCTGTCCAGCCGGCGGTAGTAGTGCATATGACTATGTCGTCGGCGAAGCGAAGATGGCTGAGATATTCCCCGTCTATCATCAAGCCTCTGGTTTCCCAGGTCAGTCTTCGGAATATGCTTTCGAGTGTTGCCGTGAATAGCTTGGGCGATATGGTGTCACCCTGTCGTACTCCTCTCTTGATGTTGATCTTGTTGCTCTTTTTATGTAGGTGGACTGTCACCGAGCTGTTAGTGTAGATGTCTTTCAGGAGATCGATGTACACATCTTCTATCCCCTGTTCTTGAAGGGAGGTCAGTATTGCTTGAGTTTGCACCGAGTCGAAAGCCTTCCCGTAGTCGACGAAAGCGATGCAGAGCGGGATATTATATTCTCGTCACTTCTCTTCCAGTTGGTTTACGACGTGTATATAATATGGTCTGTCGTTGAGTACCTGCTTCTGAATCCTGCTTGCTCCCGTGGTTGGTTTTCGTCGAGTGTCTTCTCTAGCTTATTCGTTAGTATCTTTGTGAGTAATTTGTAGATGTTTTATATATGACATATCGGTCTATAGTTCTTTAAGTATTTCTTATTTCCATTCTTGAAGATAATCACCATCTTTGCGTTCTTCCAAGCGGCGGTTATTCGTCTTTCTGATAAGCATTTAGTATACAGCTTAGCCAGTGTCTTCCATATTATATCTTCTCCTGCTTTCTTTTAATGTTTCAATGTTTACATGGTCGTTGCCTGATGTCTGCCCATTCTTCATATCTCTTAGCGCTGCTTCCACCTCCCATGGTGTTATCTCTGGTACCTCTTTCGGGTCGGTGTGAATTATGGTACTCTGTTCACAGTCATATAGCTCGGTGTAGAATTCCTCTATTTGTTCCATGATCATATCTTGGTCTTGTATTTCTCTACCCTGCTTGTCTAGAAGTGTAATCAGTCTGTTTCGGCCTAGTGCCTGTGTTCTTCTTGCTTTGTTCAAGCTCTTTGATGACATAATCGTTTCTCGTATGATCTCTTGTTTGTGCTTTCTGTTGTCCTCCTTTGCTTTCTTTTTGATGGTCTTGCATATTTCTGCGTACTCTATTTGTTTTTACGGTCGCCGTTATCCACCATTTCTCGTCGTTTCTTAATTAGTGCTCGTGTGGGTGATGATATTCTCGTCACTACATGCCTGTTGATTGCTTTGGCTACACTTGTCGCACTTAGTTGGATCATCTCAGTGATGTTTTCGCTGATGGTGTCGATGTTGTCTAGTTCCTGTAGTGTCTCGAATCGATTTCGCAGTTCGCGTTGGAATTCGATCTTTTTTCTTCCGATTTGTGTGGTATCTACCCTCGGTGGTCTCTTGTTTATCAATTTCTTCCTTTCAGCCTTGACGTCCAGTTTGATGTTGCTCATTACCATTCTGTAGTCACTTCCGATGTTGACTTGGTTGATGACAGTTACGTCAGTGACCATGTCTGGCTTGTTTGTCAGGATGTAGTCAATTTCGTTTTTCGTTTCACCATTTGGGCTTTTCCATGTCCATCTCCTCCCTGCTTTCTTCTGAAACATGGTATTCATGATTTTGTACTTTCTTGATGTTGCCTATTCTACCAAGGTGTCGCCTCTTTCGTTTCTCACACCTAGGCCAAATTTGGCTGTTGCCGTTTCCGAAATGTTTGTTCGTTTCCCTACTTGCGCATTAAAGTCTCCCATCACTATCGTTTAGTGGGTTGGCTTTTCTAAAGTCTCACCCACGTCGTTGTAGAAGTTGTCTGTGTCTTCTTCTGAGTATGCTGTTGTTGGTGCATATATTTGCACTATCTTCAGTTTGTAGCGCTTTGTTGTGCATAGAACAAGTTCTGCTACTCTGGGGCTGAAGCTGTTAACCCTCACTATATTGTCTTTCCATCTCTTGTTTATGAGAAAGCCTACTCCTGCTTGGCCGTTGTTCGCCGTGGAATGGTGTTGTAGATGGCCACTTTGTAAGGTAGTGGAGCATTCCTCCCTTCATCTTCGGACTTCTCCGATCCCAATCACATCCCATTCCAACTTGGTTTCCCTAAGTTCTTCCTCCAGTTCTTGTATTTGTCCATCTCTTAGTAGTGTTCTTACTTTATATGTTGGCATCTTCAGTCTATTTACCTTCTCTCGGCGGCTCTTCTTGATTCTTAGCACCTCCTGCACGTAGCCGTAGTTGATCCGAACCGCCTCCTTAATCACAGACTCTTTCGATGCTGCTGGGGACTGGGGGCATTGGCTTCGTTGTATTTTGCATGCTGATGTTGTCGGCCTACCCGTCCATATTGGCCGGTGCGGGTTGGAAGGGGGGTGGGGGCGACATGGGGTGAACGAAATTGCCCAAGTTTTGACATGGCAGCCGAACCAGTACCGGACCACCACCCAGCAGGCGCCGGGATTCGAACCCCGGTCCCTCTAGTCGAGAGTCCGGTACTCTAGCCACCCGGTCACTGCGTCCCTATTGGGAATATATGTGCAAACATTTAATTTTGATTTCAAGAAGAGCCAAGTAGTTAAGAGGAAGGAGATTAACAGCCTTTTTCTGTTGCTGCACCAACTCTTTGGAATATGCTTCCTCTTAGTGTTAGATCAGTTGAAAATATATTTAAATTCCCTCGTCATTTTCACATGTGAACCGTTTTATCAACACCGGTTAATCGCATGATCCGCCAACAGTACGCGGATCGTATAATTTGTCTACACATACTGAGCATACAACATTCTATATAAGAGTCGCCAAAGCACCGAACTATTGATAGTTAGAAGGTGATAAGTGTGCTATCTTTCAACTACGAATTAATAGAGCGGGAGTTGTCGCTGGTGGTCATATTTAGTTGAAGAGGCATTACTCTGTGCATTCAGACGTCGATCGATGAATTATATGAGCAGATATTAATTAATATGCACCGATACACGAAATTACCAACTTCGAGATCTGCTAGTTGTTGTTAAACACGCCATCCGTAATCATAGTGGGTGTCTGGTAAGGGAGTCATGTTGGGTGTCTGGCCAAGGAATCATAGTGGGTGTCTGGTCAGGAAGTCACTGCGGGTGTCTGATCAGGGAGTCATAGCGGGTATCTGGACAGTGAGTCATTGTGGGTGTCTGGTCAGGGAGTCACGGTGGGTAATCTGGACAGTGAGTAATGGTGGGTATCTGGTCAGGGAGTCATGATGGGTGTCTGGTCAGGAAGTCATGGTGAGTATCTGGACAGTGAGTCATGGTGGGTATCTGGACAGTGAGTCATGGTGGGTATCTGGTCAGGGAGTCATGGTGAGTGTCTGGTCAGGAAGTCTTGATGGGTATATGGACAGTGAATCATGGTGGGTATCTGGTCAGGGAGTCGTGGTGGGTATCTGGTCAGGATGTCATGGTGGGTATATGGTCAGGGAATCATGGTGGGTATCTGGTCAGGGAGTCATGGCGGGTGTGTGATCCGGAAGTCATGGTGGGTGTGTGGTCAGGAAGTCATGGTGGGTATATGGACAGTGAGTCATGGTGGGTATCTGGTCAGGGAGTCATGGTGGGTGTCTGATCAGGATGTCATGGTGGGTATCTGAACAATGAGTCATGGTGGGTGTGTCGTCAGGGAATCAGTGTGAGTGTTTACATATTAATACTAACGTCTTCTTCTGAATGAGCCGTGTTTTCACAGATTTGTGGACTGTCCGCCAACAGCGGGTTGGTGGTACAGTACTATTTCACCAATGAACAAAGTGTTTTCTTTTCGTAACATAATAACTTAAAAAGCAAAAAACGGAAAAGGTAATTTTGTTTACTATTTTTGCAAACATTTCTACCAAATAAATTAACAAAATATTAAGAACAACACTTGTTATGATGATAACACTACTATTCCTTATGCAACACGACTAATTCATTGTTCGGCTCTAACTCAGTATAAAAACAGTTGACAAACTTATAAAATAATAATAATAATCTTTATTTTATATAGCGCCATATCCATAGCGTTCATAGCGCTTTACATAAAACTAAAATACAAATAGTAAAAATTAAACAAATTTAAATATAAAAATAACCAAATTAAGATAGTAATGCTGTGTAAAAATCAATAGATTAAAAAGAAAACCATTCTCATGGTAAAGTAAGTAGTTAAAATGTTCTTTCAGCTGTTAAGAAGATCAAGATAAAAATATGAATTTACAACACGTTCTGCTGTCGACTGTGGCAGGTAACGGTGAATTTGGCCGATGTTACGTAAATGCAGTGAATAGGTACTAATGGTACGAGAAACCTGCCCGTCATGTCAAGATGTTTATCTAAGTAGACACCAAGATCTCTCACACATTCGGCGGCATAGACGACTTCAGATCCAACGCGCACATGCAGTCCAGCAACCAAATCAGATGCCGACCTAGGTACAACCGGTAGAACCTCGGTTTTTGCATCATCCATCAGCAAGTAGTTGAACGTCATCCAGGATTTGATGTCGATGCACTGCTCGACACGATGCACAGCGGTAGTAAGAGAAATGACATTCAAGTCAAAATGACATAACAATTGTAAGTCATTGGCATAATGGTGATACTTCAAATTATGGTTACGAATGATGTCACCGATCGGCTGCACATATAAAGAAAACAGCAGTGGACCTAACACTGATCCTTGCCGGTACACCAATGTGCAGAGTCGTTTCTCTTGAATTTGCGCTACCGACAACAACACTTTGCCTGCGATCACAAAGGTACGACTCAACCCAGCGTAATACAACTCCGGCGAGGCCATAGCGCCGTTGTAGACGATTGAGAAGTATTGTGTGGTCGATCGTATCGAACGCAGCGCTTAGGTCAATGAGCATGACGACAGTGCCTTGTCTACGGTCAAGGGAAGTCCTAATTTCGTTTACCACACAAAGTAGGGCGGTCTCAGTTGAATGGTGTCGTTTGTATGCAGACTGAAGAGGATCGGTCAGTGCTTGACTGACCAAGTGAGTGTTCAGTCTGGTGGCCACCACCTTTTCAATTATCTTTGAGAGTTGCGATAGATGGCTGACTGGGCGGTAGTTATTTATCGTGTCTTTGCACAGAGATGGTTTCTTTAATAATGGGTGCACAAGAGCACGCTTCAATTCAAGCGGCATTTCTCCTTCCGTTAGGCACGCGTTTGTTATACTGGCAGCAGTGATAGCTAGTGTGTCAATGTTCTGCTTTACATGATCAGAGGACAGAGGATCAAGTGTGGACGTTTCACACTTCGCTCTGATGATAAATGTTACTTCACAAACAGTCAATCGGCGTCACGTAGCAACGCGGTTCGTGCGGCGGCGTGATGCGCTGTCGGGCAACGTGTAACTCACTGCGAATTCCGGCAACCTTAGTTTCAAAATAGACTGAAAATGCATTGCAGCAATCAAATGCGCAGTTATGTTCTGGGTACGCAAGTGGTGGCTTCCCACTAAGAGAACTGACGATTTTAAAGAGATTCTTTTTGTCAGCATTTAGCAACTTGTCCTGGTAGTACTTCGTGTTTGTGAGAGATATAATGTTATTGCACTCATCGCGTGCAGCAACAAACATTTGGCGATGAACTTCCAGTTTCGAACGCCTCCACAACAACTCCATTTTACGCCGTTGTCTTCTCGCATCGTCAATACCACGGATTGGGTTTGTGGCACAGGCGCGTGCTGGTCTATGACGTTCTTCTTACGTCGTGGTTGAATGTGTCAGCATCAAACGAGCGGTAGTTACTCTTGAGTATTTCTGTTGATGTCTTGGGTGGTCTACTGGCATCAATGATACAGCGCACGACGTGATGATCAGATATTGATAACGGAACGACTTGCACAGCGGTGGCAAGATTATCGTCATTTCGAGTAATTACGAAATCCAATGTGTGACCAGCTGAATGTGTGGCTTCACTGACATGCTGGACAAGGTTGAAAGAATTGAGTAGCTAAAGTAGTTGTAAACCAACACATTTACACTGTACAGCTAATAATTAATTATATACTAAATGCATACTAATTTCAATTTTTTTTCTCGATAGCTGTGCATTTGGTCTGACAGAATTGTTTGAACACAATTACGCTGATTTTTAACTACATGCCTATGGTCAAGCGCATTGATTCAATGCTAACACACAGGATAACACCAGGTAGTTCATATTGTTCATGCCAAGCAATCTTACGCAGGTTCAGATGACATATCAAGCATACGAGAATCGCATCTTAACAGGGAAGGAACACGCCCAGCGTTTCACTGGTTGTACGACTATTGTACGAGACATTACGAAACTGGATGTCGTGATTTAGGCCTATCGATTAGTTAAAATTAATACCAATACAAAAACGTGTCACTATCTTTACACGTCATCTCTTTATATTTTTAGAAATACAACACTGGGAGATGAAATAAAATATCCCAGTTTTGCGACATACATAAAGGTCGCATTGCGTCATTATAACAGACCAACACATCTTCATTTTTAATTGTGAATTACATGTATAACGTTTCGATTGGATAATTTAACGGTATGTTAAATTCTGGCTTCATGAAATTATCACAAAAATAAGGATTACATCATGAAGTTTAATATTGTTAATTCATATGTACGTTGTGATAAATCAACGTATATTAGACTGAGATGATAACATTTTAATTACAACAAATCGCCATCTTGTTTCGTGGCAATGCAAATTGTTACACATTCTACTTATCTAAATTATACACAGAAGATCAAAGATTATCAACATCTACAATAATCTATATAACCGACCCCACAGTGTAAACTTATCAAGTTTAATCAAATTAGTAACCAGTTGTGTTGTCATTTTAAATGTTTCTACAACTGTATCGGAATAGCTATGACAGTAATACAGATGATGGGTATACATTGACCTGCCCACGCCAAGCAAGGATTTACCAGCTGGATTCCAACCTCTATACATACATACTACAACAAAGTTATATATTTGAGCAGATAACGAACTGATGGCTTTACACGTCAGCGTTGTGAAAGGAAACATCCATTCGATGTCATTAAAGTCAAGTCGTGGTGTCAACTAATCCATTAACACCTTAAAACAAAACTGTTTTTTCCCGACATAGCAAGTTGAATTTACGTTTCGTTAAATTATTCAGGTCGGTCTCAAAGTGAAGAAAACAAAGACTATTGATACTTTTGAATGAAATAGCCTACAGTCATGCAACAGATTAAGTACATTATGCTATCAATAAAACTAACAATAATCATGTATGATAAGTAAATATTATACATCTAATACAAGACAACGACGTGACAAGGAACATATTCCGACACACATATATGTACAAGATATACAGGTAAACTATATATAAACATGAGATGCCTCACCAAGTTACAACAGTGCTCGTGACGTCATAATCACCGAGGTAACTCCGAACATTTTGATCCGAACTTTTGTATATCATATAGTTGCTGTTGTGACAACTGTTTTGTTTAGGTTTCGTTATCAATAATAAATACTGTTGTATGGCAATTGCTGCTGTAATACTGAGATAGATTATTCCACACTACCAGTTGAATACAGGTACTGGACCGGCACAAAGAAGTACTCACTTTGGGAACACGTTGGGATTTGATCAAACTCTTCCTTATATCTGATGTTCCTTATCTTTGTATATACAAAACAGTGCAAGACATAACGGGGATTTCAAATTTTAGCAAGATAATAATTAGATTGAACAATATCTCAATCCTGAACAATAACCAAGATGGCATATAGACAATGAGGACTTTGGCTGGTCGAGATTACAACATTATTTGCAATAGTGTGTATCCCGCCCTTCTGAGAATGTTGTCAATATTGTTTTAAAACATATCCAAGATGCTAGCATTTATACAGTCAACAGATAATGTAATTCATTAATTTATAATTAATAACCTATTTCTCACTTTAAATCTACACTGTTTGCTCATTCGCCTGATAGTCTCTCTAACTGCACATCAGACCAACCATTTGTACGTGGAGGAATAGCACGAAACACGCTCCAAAATAGGCTAAGCCAGCTTTCTCCTAGTGAATGTGTGGATAAAGCTAACTTTTTGGCATGAGCGCCATAGTCGTGGCCCTCATTAGATCCTTGTTTGGCGGGTGCGAGACACCGACTGGGCCACTGTGGGGCACTCTTGGCGTCCCTACGATGGGCCCGAGGGTGACAGTGCGGTGACCGGGGTCGTCCTCTGCCGGCGGTTCTACCTCCTCCACGGGTTCGGGCCACTCTGGGAACATCGTCCGTCGGAGGTCTGCGACGTACTGCGCCGCTCGACTGCCGCGGTTCATCATGCTCGGGATCTGGTGCGCATAGACGTGTCGTCGAGCCACCTCCTCGATCGCAAGGTTGCGTATGCTTGTGATGTCACTTCCGGTTGTTGGCGCGGCTATGTCTTCGTCGGCGTCCTGCTTCATCTGCGGTGTCGACAGTGACACGAGGCGACGGCCGACGCTGAACGTGTCCGAGGCTTCCGCTGGCGCCGCGTTCACTGTTGTCGGCGGCTGGTCGGCCGGCCTCTCGTCGCCTGGTCTCACCAGGCACTTGCCCGTCAGCAGCAGCTGGTTGCCGTAGTAGGGCGGCAGTACGACGCCGCGGGAGGCAGATGCCACTACTGGCAGGGCGTCGGGTTGTTTCCGTCTTCTCGCGTCGTGCTTCACCTGAGGAAACCAACTATTAGTAGCATGCATATTGCAGGGATTGTTTACATTCATTACACTGGACAACAACAACGTTTTCGTCTGCTACTAAGGGAAATGCAGGTGATCTTGACTAAATGCGTGTCGCTGATTCCAAATCTGAAGTCAGAATTTACCAGCATGTCAGATTTTCAAGTTATGTAAATGTATTAATGATACCCGGCATGCTATATTAGAGACTTTATTATTATGACTATGTATCGCCACATTGCACATCTAACTACAGGGCCTAGTAATTATGTTTACGTCGATTGATCTTCAAATGTATAATGTGCAGTATACAAATCAAGATCATAAGCAAGTTACAGAAAAATAACCTAATACAAAATTAGAACACGCTTTCAACATATTCAGCGCAGGCACCGTTCGGAAGTGGTCAAATTGTGTGAGACACTTGCTCGTGCGCCAGTGCGTGGAATTGGTCTCCCGTTGTAGGAACCAGCAGTAATCACCAATGATGTTTGGGTTGAACCGGCCTTGATACCTAGTTTCCATCACCGAAATGTCTTGATGGAACCTTTCGCCATGCTCATCGCTTATCTCACTCAGGTTTCCTCACCTCACCTATCCCGTAAGCGTGTGTGGTCGTTGGGGCACCTCTGACGAAAATCGTGCAATCTGTCTCCACCTCTATCGGTCTTTTGTTGCTATTTGTGACTCGTAGAAGTCGATCCTTTGATGTTGTCCTGCCAATTCAAGTTCTGCCTGCCTCTTCCTCTCTTCCCTCTCATTGTGCCTTGGAGGGTGGTTTTTGTTAGGCCAGTAGATCGTGTGACATGTCCATACCATTTCAGTTTGTGTCTTCTGACTGTAGACAGGATGTCTTTGTGTTGTCCGATGTTTCGAGTGATTATATTTCTCACTTTATCGTTTGTGACATGGCCTGTGTATGGGATGTGCAAGATTTTTCGGTAACATCTCATTTCCACAGCTAGTATTCTTCTTTTTAGTTGTGCTGTTAGGGTCCATGTCTCAGAAGCGTACAGAAAGACTGATATGACAAGTGCACGCATTAGTCTTATTTTATTTTTAGGGTGATGTTGTTATTTTTTTACATTGGTTTAAGTCTTGCAAATGCGGCAAACGTTTATGCAATTCTTGAAAGAATTTCTTATTTTGATCCCTCTTCCAATAGCGTTGCACCGAGATATTTGAAGTTTGTAACGGTTTTAGTTCTTTCCCATTGATCTGTATCTGTGCTTGTAGGCCATTTGAGTTGTTTGTCATTACCTTCATTTTCTCTGCATTTATTTCCATCCCACAACAGTCTGCAGAGGTTTTGTCCAGGCGTTTCACTAGGTTGGCCAGTTCTTGTTCCTCTCCTGCTATGGCATCGATGTCATCGGCAAATGCTGACTGTGCCTATATGACCTTCAAGTGTATTTGCCATGGTGTGCGTTTGAGGAAGATGTTGAAGAGTGTTGGGGAGAGAGGGCAGCTTTGCAGGACTCCGACTGTGGTGTGGAACCATTCTCCTGTGTTGCTGTTAAGAAGAATTACACTGCTGGCCTTCTCATGTAGTTGTTCGATGACATGTATAAGGTTGTGGCCGATGTTGTATTTCTTCATGGTAGTCCAGAGAGCTGCATGCCATACTCTATCGAAGGCCTTCTTGAAATCAATGAAAGCATGGTAAATGCCTTATTGGTGTTGTTGATATTTTTTCGCATAAAATTCGAAGATTGAAAATCTGTTCAGTTGTACTTCTCCCTGTCCGGATGCCAGCTTGTTCCTCTGCAATTATGTTTTCTACTAATGGCCTTAGTCTGTTTAGAATAACTTTCAGCATTATTTTAGTTGGATGGCTGATAAGGCTGATAGTACGGTGGTGTTGACAGAGTTGCAGGTTACCCTTTTTGAGAGGTGTGATAGTAAGTGATTGTGTCCATGTTGTGGGCCACTCTCCTGACTTCCAAACTGTGTGGCGTATTATTGTGAGCCCATCTATCATGACATCTCCACCAGCTTGTATCAATTCTGATGGAATGTTGTCTACTCCCGCTGCTTTCCCCTCTAGAGATTTGACCGCTGCTTCTGTTTCATCTCGTTGTATTGGGAAGTCATCATCTTCGTTTATCTGAGGGCAATTTGGAGTGTTCCGATTTCCCTTTGACTAGTGGTTGTAAAGTTCGGAGCAGTATTCTGTACATCTATTAATGGTGTCTTTTTCGTCCGTGAGCACTGGTGTTTTGTATACCCCAGCCGCAGTCCCAGGAGGAGAGAAATCGCCTTTAGATCACCACAAATGTTCCACTTATGATCTAAGTAATTAATAACTCCCAGAATGATTTCATCGACTTACACCTCTACTTCATGCCAACAGTATAATCTACAGCAACGGAAGGGTTTTTGTTACCATTGCGTAACAACACAGCCTTGAGGCTCAGTAGGCTGGGGTCTATGAAGAGTCTCCGTTCATCAGGCATATGTTTGTTTCCTAGCTCATGACTGAGGCTACTAACGTCAGCACAGAAACAAACATGCTTTTATATCTTAAAAAGGTAGCTAAGTTTGTGTGGTGATCACGGAAGAGGGATTTTTGTATCTTCCTGTAGGAGATTCCAATGCTGTAATCTGGAGCCTAACACTTCAGCCTTCTCCTTTGACATCAAGTAATTATTCCAATTATACTGGGTTGGCGCTAGGCAGTCTAGTGTAATTGGTTCATGTATATAGCTTAACATCCTGAAGTGCTGGGAAAACTATGATTTCAGATTTGGAATCAGCAAAGTCGATGTTGTCTAGAACACATGCTTGCTTTTACCCCAGTAGCAGTATATTTGTTGTCCATAGGCGGAACCAATGGGTCGGGGGGAATATGTCTCGCTAGACCTTTGGAATTTGGCCGCCCCCTAGACATTTGGAAGGTGCCCCCGTTACGTGCCCTCTAGACCTTTGGAATGTCCCCCCATTTTGGCGAGTCTCGGGGAGGGTAAAATGAGGTTTTTGTCGCCGCGAAAAATCGTCCACAGCCTCCCCCCCCCCGTCTTCCGATGTCATGACCGACAGCGGAGTCGCGCGCTGAAGCTCCGGTGCAGCCCACCCAGTATTAATTTTGTTCCTGTGGCAGTGGAGGTTTTTTGGCAAGTCTCACGCAATTGGAGGTTCCTAGACTACCTTCTCTGGATCAGTCCTTCATTATGAAAACAAGATATAGGTCCCTGTCAGAATCCAGCTCACCCGCTCGACGACAGCAGAAGGCCGCTCATTTTGACTCTGATAGAGGCGCCGTAGAGGTCCCGAAAGCTCCTTCGAGCCAGACAACTGGATTCTGGGAGGTATCTACACCTTGTTTGTATAAGCCCACTCGAACGTGGTTATTTATGTGTCACAAAACAGTCAGCTAGTCAGACGTCGATAACGTCACCCGAGAAAGCACTGCTGAGCGCGCGGGTTGGTGTTTCAAGCAGTAGATGAAATTATTATCGCGGAATTTAATATTTTGTGATATCACCGTAAGGATCATAATCTTACCTACACATTTGTCGTTGGATGTACGCAGGATTTTTTTTTTTTTAATACTTATTGCCGTTTGAACGTCGCGAATTCGTTACCTATAAATATCGGCAGCTGTTTCACAGCTGCGCGTCAAACAGCCGACCGCGTATATATTCATCATAAGCATTCGTGATGTTCAAACGGCAATAACTCAAAAACTATTAAAAAAAATCCTGGACACTATTGTTAAGCAACCGATGTTTGCTGGTTCAATCATTACACAACATAATTGTGATCCTGTTCCGTTATCACATGTTGCTACCCTGAAAATGCTCTACTATTTCAGCTCCACTGCACCATGCATTATTTACGTTTATTTAAATAGGAAATAAGGAATTATAAGCAATATGATTTCTTCTTGCTTATCATAGTCAAGAGAACAATTCATTCATTCATTTGAACAAGGCCACACGTCGCGTCCGATTATTTGGGCTACTCCGCCAGCCGTCGAGTAGGATTATTTGGGCTACCCCTCCAGCGCCGTCGATTACGATTATTTGGGTTACTCCGTAGGCCGTCGGGTATAGTTATTTGGGCTACTCCGCCAGCCGTCGAGTACGTTTTATGTGGGCTACTCCGCCAGCCGTCGAGTACAATCATTTGGGCTAATCCTTCAGCCGGTGAGTACGATTATTTGGGCTACTCTGCCAGCTGTAGAGAAAATTTATTTGGGCTACTCCGTCAGCCATCGAGCACCAATGTTTGGGACACTCCACCAGTCGTTGAGTACGATTACAGCGGAATGCAGAGCGCAAAGATACCATTTCACATTTTCTTCACACGACTAATAATTTGTTTGCAAATTCAAAGTTGTGGATTATCTTCTGTATCGTCACAGTCGGTTGTCATCGGTTTTAAATGAAATGAAATGTTTGTTTGTCATTTCGTCATCCCATGCGTCATTTTAAAGTGATGTAACCCTACGAAACTCGTTATATATTCACATGAAGGTGTTATGCCAATACACATTCGGCGTTACTTAATCAAACGAATACGGTTTACCGTTATTATGTGCATTATTTTCCATAACATGTACCAGTATACTATACAAGTCTGCTTTCACTGACGATGACAACGACACTAAAAATGTCAGACGATATGCATTTTCAAATCCATTACACCAACACGAAAAAACAAGCGTGCTTGATTTATGATCTTGCCTACGGCGTAATAACACGGACGATTTAGAAGCGATTTAACACAGGCGGTAACGCTGGCTGTATTCCAATTATTGAGGTAATTTAAGCAGACGGCATTCAACGAAGGAATGAAGTGCAACGCGGGATCATAACATTTAATTGAGCAAGAAGTCTACCGGTCGACACATTGACCAAAAGTGGTGTATCGGTGCTGTTCGTATCGAATGCGCAGCTTGTGTTGCATTAATTGCATGGGCGGGCCCTGCGTGTGCCGGTATTGTTAGACGGTGAAGCTTGGTGTGGTCAAATAGTATAATCATATAGGTGTAATAACCTCCTATGTAGGCCTACAGAACACTCTCCACGTTCACTGCCATCCAGCCATGCCCTTTGCCAATACAATCGTTAGCCAAAGATATGCGGTATATATACTATAACTAGCTGTTACTGGGAACGTGGTGGAATTCGTACTGGTGTCCCATATACAGTGCACTGTCCGTTGGCAGTGTGTCACATAACATATAGAGAAGTAGGCCTACAACATGGGAGACGGACGGTTTCCCTACTGTTCTATAACAAAGCACGTGAATCGACCCAACCACTCCTATGTACGCCAAATCAAACGAGGGTGAAGTTCACAAACAAGACCTACCATGAGAATGAATCCCCATTTACAACTACCAAAACCCGATTTTTCACCCGTTCCTTCCGTCTCCCTGTTCCCGGACATACCTTTCTTGCGCGGGGACCATTCTCCGCCGCCGCTTCCGGCGAATCGGCGACGCCTCCGCGCGGAAGTCCCAGTCTGCGCATGACGAGCGGCTGGTTCCGGAACATCCGAATGACGTCTTTCTCGGCGCGCGGACACCGCTCCAGCAACTCATCGACCACCTCGCTTTCGCGATCGGTGATGCGCTTCGTGACGGTCGCAAGCTGGCGCTGCAGTCGCTGTAGCGCGATCGCCAGACGGCGCTGGTCGCTGCGGTTCTGCCGGCGCGCGTTGTTGAGGGAGATGGACGCGCCCCACTTCGGCGCTCGCAGATCGCGACTCAGTTCGTCGGCGGTCGTGTTCAGCAACCGCTGGTTGTCGAGAACGGCATCCGCCGCAATCAGGTCCGGCGGTTGTCGTCGTTGATAGCCGGACACTGTTAGATCGCCGAATGAGCTGATGGCCGCGCCGCCCCGACCTCCACGGGTGTCGGGTCTCTTCTGCGACTGCGCCCCTCCCGTGTGTGTCCTCGGACGCCGGGCATGTGGCGTTGTTAGTGGTCGTACTCGGCTCCTGAGAGACGGCGGTGGTGGCGGTGGTGGCGGCTGGTCCAAAGAACGTAGACGTGCCGACGACACATTCATTGTTCGCACGCGCGTCGGGATAATAGCTTAGTCAATATAACTCCACCTAAATCTGATTTGGCGTTATGCCACAAAGCCACACGATACACACGCGACATTTACCAACAAGGCGGCAACAACATCTTATCTATGGCTTGTTTTATCGGTAAATATTTGAGAAAGTAATTTGACAAGAAGACGTTAATTACACATCGAAGCAGGACGAAAAAGACTGGGCTGGTAATTTTCTAGTTCTATTTTTAAACGACATCGCGCTTCAGACTACTTAACAGTGCAGTCATTACTTACAAAGGTACTTAAGTGTCCTTAAATTAACTACTGATTACTTGTAAACACTTTTAGAACTGCAAGCAATTAATTACACACCTAGCGTCCCACTGTCGTCTCTCTGTCGCATATTACAGTGCAATTTCAGACGTGCAAAGTTTCAAATTGACCGTTGATTTTGATTGGGTTAACTTGACTTTATGCTTAACTGTTAATTAAGGTATGCAATTATGCACAACCGCGATTATTTCCAAAGCCTGCGCAATTATCAATAGTTCGTTTCAAATTCCACAACAAGTACAACAAAGAGGAGCATTATCTTTGCATGAAGCAGTTCCGTATCGGATGTTTTGGTAACGAACGGCACTCGTCAGCTAATTTCCGTTACTGCGTTATGAATCGCTCGCTTTTGTTCAGAATTTCACGGTTCCTTAGTCGTCGTCGATATAATTGACCGGTTTATCGAGTGATCTTTTAGTGACGCAGCAATGGGATTTGCATTAAGCCGTTGTATTGCGACTACGGTCTAGTGCGAGCCGACGTGACTGACGTAGTGTAGTGGGCGCGTTCTCGTTAGCAGTGTGACGGTTGTCGTTCCACCGTTAGCAAGACTGATCTCCAATGCTCGCACGTAGTCGACGGCGGAAACAAAGGATGGTTACACCGGAAGTTTGTGTCTCCTGCAAAAAAAGTCATCACAAAGTGTCACACGTGCGCGCCCACAAACACACGCACGTACGTAAGCGCCCACAAACACACACACACACACACACACACACACACACACACACACACACACACACACACACACACACACACACACACACACACACACACACACACACACACACACACACACACACACACACACACAGACACGCACACATGCACGCACTCACTCACTCACTCACTCACTCACTCACTCACTCACTCACTCACTCACTCACTCACTCACTCACTCACTCACTCACTCACTCACTCACTCACTCACTCACTCACTCACTCACTCACTCACTCACTCACTCACTCACTCACTCACTCACTCACTCACTCACTCACTCACTCACTCACTCACTCACTCACTCACGCACCCACGCACGCACGCACGCACGCACACACACACACACACACAATCACACACCCGACTACAACATAATTAGTAATGTAAAACAATTGTACGACCGTTGTCGAACGCCTTGTATTCGAGTTCTATACGCAAATTTGTTCATTAGTCAGACATGGGGGTTTGGGAATTTAGCCGGAACCCCGTTTTAGGAACCGCACTTCTAAAAACGAACTCATCTGTTTGAATCCCCGCCCCACCTCGTTTTCACAATAAAAAGACCACAACAATACCTTATTTCTAATCACTTCCTCCATATAAATAATACAATATTATTTTTCTGTATATAAAAAATAGAATTCCATTATAAATAGTATACGTAGATTTAGTCAAAACAGCAGAGTAATTATAGAGTATAAATCCCCTCTACATGTTTTCGCGTCGGATTCAAATGTGCGTGTTTGCAGCGCTGTGACCGAAATCTGAAGTAGGTTCTATCTGCCCATACCCCAACCAAAGGACATTAGCGAATGCCATCCGACATATTCCACGTTCGTAACAACACATGTGAAGCAAATGTGTAACAAAGAACGTGCCATTTGAAATACAAACAAGAACACTTATGTAATACTACATGCGTAGTATTGTGTACCGGTGTAGAACGCTCAAAACACTACCCCGCTGAAAACACCACGGTAGTGTTTTAACCGTACCCTCAAAACACTACAGTTAAGTTCAAAACACTACCCCTACGTACGCTCAAAACACTACCCAATTTCAAAACACTATCGTTAATATATTTTACAAGCCAATTATATTAGACACCTTTTTTGAGAATCATCCTATACACTAGCTTAGCGTCGAGTTCGTAATCGTTGGAGCCAATTAGACAACGGAAATAAATAGTTAGGGTAAATTACATAAATATTAATTATGTTTAATGCCATTATTATAATGAGTTATGGTTTGAATTAGTTATCGTTGAGGTTCAGGTTAATTATAGCTTAATCGTTAGAACTAGTCAGACGACGGCAATAAATAGTTAGTGTGATAATCAGACGACTGGGATAAATAATTATTCATTATTGTTAAGATTATTATTAGTTATGGTTGGTGTCAATTGTGGTGGGTTATATATAGCATAGTTATTATAACCAATCAGACGATGGGAATAAAATTTGTATGTGAAATGTCATTATTCATTAGGGTTAAGATTATTAGTATTATTAGTTAAGGTTGGAGCCAATTATGATTGGGGTTAGGGAAATTGTCGGAACCAATCACATGATGGGAATAAATAGATAATGTGAAATGTCACAATTCACATGGGTTAAGACTATTATTATAATCAGTTATGGCTAGAATAAGTTATGGTGGGTTAGTATTATATACATTGCTTATAATCAATCAGACGATAGGAATAAATAGTTAGTGTGAAATGGCCTTATTAATTAGGTTAAGGTTATTACCATTACCTGTAGTTGGAGTTAGGGTAATTGTTGGAACCAATCAGACGACGAGATTAAATAGTTAATGTGAAATGCCATTATTCATTAGGATTAAAGGAAATAAAAACAAGGCATTAGCTAAAATCCGTTTTCCATGTGTACACAAAGTTTAACAGTGTATGTAAAATTCGAGAACATTAAATAAATAAAAAAAATACATTTGTAGCATGAATTCGATTTTAAACCCGTCTGTGTAGCAATTCCCGTGGAATTTTTTGTGTGTGAGATAGGCGATCACATGGTATCGTAACGTCACATGCGACTCACACTCGCAGCAGGCCGACCCTTTCTATGCATTCAGAGCATGTTTATAAGGAAAGTTTTGGGGTCGAAACGAGCGTCAGAATGAGTTATTGTGCAATATTCCGATGTAATACAAACACTAGTTATAATAGAGGAACAAGCAGTTATCTTACGGTTCCACATTAATTCAATTTTATACAAAACAATGAATGCGAATGAGCCTACAAGTCGACTAGGTATCGCCGAGCTTGGGCTCGTTTTCAGAATAATGATATCGAATGCAACCAACGGGAGATAATGTACACCAATATACATACATAGCAAACATATATCGTATCCAGCTACACAAAGTAATGTGTATAATCTTATAATATCACTAGAATATCGATGTATGAAGGAGGAGTTGTACAATTTATCATAACAACTTAAATCAGTCGGTGCTGTTAGCTCAGTTGGTAAAGGCGTTGGTTCCTTGGCATTTATTTTGCAATCGGGCGACGCCGGTTCAATCCCAACACCAAACCATTGATTTTCTTTACACTTTTTTTGTTTATGTTTTCACCAAGTAATATAAACCAAATCATTTTGTTATACTATGATGCACTGTTTGTAAATATTTTTGTAGTAATTATTTATTCGCCACAAAAATGAAAATATGGTAATTATATATAACGATGTTTCTAAATTTTATTTATCCAGACAGATCACCATTTATTTTCACATATATAATTACAATATATTACCGTACAATATATACATACAGTTAATAAATTATGTATCCATTACATTATATTTGTTTGGATAAATATAATTTAGAAACATCGTTATATAATTCCCATGTTTTAATTTTTGTGGCGAATAAATAATTACTACAAAAATTTAAAACACATTTATAAACAGTGCATCATAGTATAACAATTATTTGGTGTATATTACTTGGTGACAAATAAAAAAGTGTAAAAAAAAAATGGTTTGGTGTCGGGATTGAACCGGCGTCGCCCGATTACAAAATAAATGCTAAGGAACCAACGCCTTTACCAACTGAGCTAGCAGGACCAACATAAATTCACTGACTGATTTAAGTTGTTATGATAAATTGTACAACTCCTCCTTCATACATCGATATTCTAGTGATATTATAAGATTATACACTTATACACGTTACTTTCTGTAGCTGGATACAATATATGTTTGTTATGTATGTTTATTGGTGTAGATTATCTCCCGTTGGTTGCATCCGATATAATTATTCTAAAAACGAACCCAAGCTCGGCGAAACCTAGTCGACTTGTAGGCTCATTCGCATTAATTGTTTCGGATAAAATTGGATTCATGTGGAACCGTAAGATAACTGCTTGTTCCTCTATGATGACTAGTGTTTGTGTTTGTATTACATCGGAATATCGCATAATAACTCATTTTGACGCTCGTTTCGACCCGAAAGCTATCTTTGTAAACATGCTCTGAATGCATGGAAAGGGTCGGCCTGATGCGACTATGAGTCATAAGTGACGTCACATCTCGGCATCCCGAAAAGCGCGCCAAAAATATGCATATTCGAAAATGTCCGGATGCACGGCATAAAATGTGGAATTTCTAATTCATTGATTTCTTTAATTTTTTTTGTCTTGGTGGACGTGGAAATAGATAGCAGGATGTAATATAATATGAATTCAAGCCATAGATGTTTTTATTCCCTTTAAGATTATTATTATTATTTATTAGTATGGAATCAGTTATGATTGGGGCTAAGGTAATAGCTGGGACCAATCAGATGACAGGAATAAATAGTTAGTGTGAAATGCCATTATTAATTAGTGTTAAGATTATTATTATTATTAGTTGTGGTTGGAGTTAGCTATGGTTAGGGCTGGTAATAGTTGGGTTTGTTTGTGGTTAGGGTTAAGCTCCCAACGATTACACCGACGACCTCACGGTATGCCTATACTTTAACAAGATTTAACAAGATTTAACAAGATTGCCACCCAGAGAATTAACTCTAGGTGGCAGGTGGACAAGGAAGCCCTTTGGTTTATCGAGAGTCCAACCCTTTTATCTATGTGTATCCCGCCCGTCTGAGGTATGTGTCGATTTTATTTTTAAACATATTCACGCTACTAGGACCCACACAATCATCAGATAATATGTTCTATTCATTTACAGTCCTTTGTAAAAATGAAAACTTTCTTATATCTAATCTACACTGCTCCTGTGCTAATGTAACTTCATGTCCTCTAGTTCTTCTATCTTTCTTAATTGAAAAAAATATATTTCTATCAATATTTTCATAACCATTCAATATTTTAAACACTTCTATCTGATCTCCTCTCAATCTCCTGGTCTCTAGTGTTGTTAAACCGCATTTTTTAGGCGTATTTCGTAACTAAGATCCCTCAGTTTTGATATCATTTTAGTCGCTCTCCTCTGTACTCTTTCTAGCATATCTATGTCCTTCCTGCGATATGGCCTCCACGCTTAAATACAATATTCTAAATGAGGCCTAACTATTGTTTTGTACAGCGATATTATTAGCTCTTTTTCCTTATACGTTATGTTTCGCCTAATTAATCCAAGGATTTGGTTTCCCCTTGAAGCTGCAATTCCGCACTGCTCTGAAACCTTCATATCAGCACTAATGGTTAACCCTAAGTCCTTTTCTTTTACAGTAATACTTAGTACAGTACCCCCCCCCCATTGTATATTCTACCTCTTCGTTCCCATGTCCTGTGTGGAGGCATTTACATTTCCCAAAATTGAACAGCATTTGCCACTTTTTAGACCATATGAACTAATACATCAAAATATATGTTTCAATTTACTAAACTAGATCTATCCACACAGTAATTACACTAATATGATTATACGATTAGGCCTACAGCAGAGTAGTTAGGATCTGTGTAGACGAATGCAATACATGAGCCTCAATTCCATCTCCGCAGCTATTAACTTCGCCCACCCCACACGTATTTTGAATACGAACATCCCCCAGACGTTTTCCCCAGACGTCCCCCACCAATGATAAGCAATTTAAAATAATAAAATAACGCTATACCACGAATTCGTGCACTCCTTAAAACTTATCGCGGAAGTTTATTAATGACATCAGTCTGTTGTCAATAGCTTTGGTTTTAATTTTTATGTAAACCTTATTGCCAAGATATCCTGCCCCATGTATAGCTTCGTATCGCTTGCCCGGAGACCCCCGACCTCCCACCAAGCGAGACGTAATTAATGAATGGCCCCAAACACATAGAAATTGAAAAATCGAGAAAAATATAGGGGTAGTGTTTTGAACTTAACAGTAGTGTTTTGAGGGTATGCTCAAAACACTACGGTAGTGTTTTGAAAATACGCTAAAAACACTACGTTAATAGTGTTTTGAGGGTACGCTCAAAACAATACCGTACTGTTTCATGCACGCACACATGCACGCACGCACGCACACACACATGCACGCACGCACACACAATAACACATGCATAGAGTACACACATATAGTAATACTTTTTTATGATATTAGCATTCGTTTTTATTTGCTACACACTATAGCCATTCCAAGCTGCGTCATCTTGCAACAGTCACTTGTTCTAACAGTTGAAACACACTAGTCTGTATGCATTTTCCAATTGGTTTCCTTCTCCGTGTAGTAGTACCATGTTTTGTAAGATGCAACTTTACGTAACGTTTTTGTACTCATTAACGTCTATGGAGCGTCCTCTCCGTGTTGCAACACCAGTTTACGTCATGACACCACCGGCTATATGCCTCGCGTCATCATATTCTATTATGTTATGCCCCTGTACATCGGGGGATGACTCTGCATGACTCACCTCAGACTCGACTAGGTGCAGCAGTGTAGCGTGTCCACCGTGTTCCCCATCAGCCGCTGTCTCCACAGCGGTCGTCGCCTCCAGAGATGTTCCACAATCACCTACCACCAGCCGTCGCGGCGCACACGAATGTTTACGAGAGTCAACGGCAAATACATCCGTGGTACGCTATCTCCAGTGGGGTACCTGTAAACTCATCTGCACCACGAAGTAAGAGGCGGCGACGAAACCGAAACGTTAACAGTGTTCGCCGCAGATCGTTGGACTCGTCTACATTGCTGCCTAGCAACACCGAAGGAGGCGGACAGGGAAACGACGACAGATTAGCAATGCTGTAGTCATGGATGCGGTCGTAAATATTTCTCAGGATTATGAATGCCTGAACAGTTTTCGATAATTTTAACAGGCTGTTGTATAAACGCTTTCGTACCAACAGATACGGACAAACTAACGGATGCAGTGTTACTGCGCGAAAGGTGTCGTGCGACTCATGACTAGTCCTCGTTCCAAGAATAATGCACTCAATGGATTATTGATATTTTTGGTCATTGGTTTTTTTATTTGTCTCGCTTCCACAGACATGCTGGCGCGCGCTCGCGATCACACACACGCACGCACGCACACACATGCAAGCAAGCACGCACGCACGCACGCACGCACGCACACACACACACACGCTCGGAAGCACACACACATACACACACGCGCGCGCACACACACACACACACGCACACACACACACACAAGCACGCACGCACACACACACATACACACACACAGCTCAAAAATCGTCTTAATTGCATTTACCATTGGTTGACTGAAAGCAGGTTCAAGTGAAATGCTGATAAAAAATGTAACTTCTGATTAAAGGCAGACTGAGGCAGAGTGACACCATTAACAGCTTTTTCATATATCTTTGATAACAATTTCAATTTCAGACAGCATTATTTCTTAACATTATTGTTACTGTTATCATAATTTTCGTGATTTATGTTGTATATTGATGTAACGGGTACTAGTTGTAAGTGTCCGTCCGTGTTTTGTACCGTTTCTGCAATACACATCAGAGGCATTCTGGGATACCTCATGTGTAGTTGATTACTAGTCGTAATATGTGTCCTTAAATATGCAAACTCCACAATACACAACAATTTACACCGTATTCGTCGGTATTAATCTCTTTGTTGCAAACACTTGCAACTGCACATGTTACTAGTAGAGGATATCACAAAACTACGAGTACAAAATTGTTTAGCAAGGGTAGTGATTCGGTTTCCACGGTTTTTTCGTCTAGTACCACTTGTTGTGTCTCTGATTAGCTTTCTGTCCGATGTCGTATCATTTTGAAGGTCTGTACTATTATCTTCCAGTTACTTTCATGTAATGCACACTTCCGCCTTTGTTCTTTGGCGTATCAGTCCATCTGTAAATAACTTTAATACTGCTTAGAGATTTTGACATTGACCAAGCCATTTGTCTTGATGCGCCTCTGAGCTAAGTTTGCGACGACGTAGGCGCAGAGGAAGTTATATTATTATTAGTACTAGCAAAAATGCCCGTGATACTCGTGAAAGTAATATTTACAAATTGTTAGAAAACACAGAGCATCGTTACATTAACACCATATTGTGTTCGTAGATACTCACTGTTTGTTGAAAATGACGAAAGTCGGAGAGCATGTGAAGTTTACGTCAATCGGTAGGAACTAAATGTAAGTTCTTATATAGCGCAGTATCCAGTCCTCAGGACTGCTCAAAGCGCTTTACACTTTAGTCCCTGGCAGACCTGTTCAATCGAACACCATCTCGACTTCTCTGGGAAGCATTAATCCACCATGCAATTAATGCGCGAAGATTATTCGTACACAAATATCCACCACTGTATGAAGCCAGGTACTCATTCATACAGCTGAGTGAACTGAAGCAATGTAGAGTAAACGAACTTACCCAAGGTTCGACACCACCGCACAGGATTCAAACCCGCGTTCTCTCAGTCGAGAGTCCGGAGCTCTTACCGCTGCGCTACTGCGCTCCACAAAGCTAGTCGTGATAGTGTAGAATTGTCAAATAATATTCGTATTGCTATGCATGAGGGTAAACATACGCATTATTGTCTCTGCTTCTATTCGATTATGCCAAGTCTATTGCATGCATCTCCTTCAAGCAGTTTTCCCTAAGTTTTCCCCGCGCGTGCGTGGTTCCTGCAATTGTTAGGTTACTTTTTACGTATTACGTGCACCTTGCGTTTTAAGTTCAGAACCGTTAAGGAACGAACTGATTTACTCCATAAAGGTGTGTTGACATGCATGGGATATTTTGAAAAGATATAGGGGCACGTCCTATTCTAGGGGTCGTAGATTAATCCCTGAAAGTTTGGCGCTCGGGGTTCAAGCCGTCTAAGAGGGAAACCTTAACCTACACGTGAAAGCTCGATTGTAATAAGATTATTATTAAGGCATGCCACAACCCCTTTCCCTTCAACCCCATATCTTCTTCAACCCCATCTACCTTTGCGTGAGAAAGGGTTTTTTGTTCTAGTTGATTGTGTAAGCTTGCGCTATAGAAACTGAATCTTACTACGTGCATCATTTGTCTTTCATAGACAAAGTGTTTGGATAGTTTGTTTGTTAGGGTCAATTTATTTTGTTCGTTGTTTTCCGTGATTACCCCGAGTGCGTCATGGGGTTACCGTGATCTAAGTATGTTCTTTATCTGGTATCAATCACTATTTTAATAAGGAAACCCGCGCGCAACAACTTTTATTGTTTGACTACAATGATCCACGATCATACATCGTTCTTCCTTTGGTTTCCACGATCACTCTGTCAATTTCTCTGCAATATATATATGCGTATTAGTGTGCACGCGCGCGCGCACGCGCGCGCGTGTGTGTATGTGTATGTGTGTGTGTGTGTATATATATATATATATATATGGCGATTGCGTGAGTGTTGTGAATGTGTTTCTACAAAAGTGACTTTTGAAGCATAAATAAAATATATATATATATATATATATACATATATATATATATATATATGTATATATATATATATATAATCTGAATTTTGCATATATATTTTACGGAAACAAACCGATTTCACGCACACGCACACACGCGCGCACACACACACAACCACAGACGCATACATATACACACACTATGTTATATACACATATTAAAATCGGATTATTTCCGTCGAAGGCCATGACAGTCAATTAAAACGTCACGATTCAGTCTAGCAAGGCAATGTCCGGCCGTCTTGTTGGACATTACTGTCATCGTCTGTCAACACCAGTCCTTGTCCGTTGTAGGCCGTGCCCCACTTAGGCAGTGCCCCTCCTACCACGACACGCTCCTGTAGCGATACAGATGATCGTAGAGTGGCGGCAGCGAACGGTCAATGATATCGTCCATGTGGTCAAGCAAACGATCTTCCTGCTTGCGCCTCCTACCAGCAGTGATCAATGGATCCACTAACGTGTGCGTCCGAGCCTGCATCGTTATACGCATACATTGATCTACGGTTGAAAGCATAATCACATCTAAATAGTTGGGACATTTTTGTTTGCATCATTTCAAAATTCCATGATTCGAAATTACAGTCACTTGGTGGCGACTATATGAACAATTCAAAACAATGAGTGTTATGATTTTGTGAGTGTAATTATTGATAGTTACAAAGATATCGTATGCAGACGTAATTGCATGGAACGGGGTCATATGTGTGGGGAATGTATGGTACCAATCTATAAGGGCCCCTTTAATGCAAACTGATTTTAACTCCAAAACACGTTTCACATAATACGGTCGTCGTAATCATCACCATACATAGGACATAAATGATGATGATGATTTATTCAATATAAAATTTAAGCTTGTACATACATAACATATAAATACAGGGTACATTAAATACAAAGGATGACACAAGAAAGTGCAAGCACTTGTTTCCATTGTGGTCCTTGGACAGACAAACAAATACATGACACATATATAAATAGAATATGACAAAATAACATACTAAAAAGACAATAATAAATAAATACTATAGTTACTGTTGAGATGTCAAAATACATTCATAATTATGATATTAAGAAAGAAGGGACATTACTTCCTGATTATAAACACTATTAAGTCATTTGAAAAACCAACAATTGTACTACAAATACATAATACAAGTTTTTGTTAAATTAAACACTTTTAACAAAAGATGCGTCATCAATAAAAAAACTAAACAAATATTATAAATAAAAAAAATAAAAATAAAATACAGGTACTTCAAAAATAAGATTGAATTAAAAGTAAATAAATGAGCTGGCTTCCTGATCATTAAGATAATTGAACAAAAACTGTTTCACTAAATGTTTAAATTGGTTCTTGTTCTGAGCACCTTGTATGTTATATGACAATTCATTCCATGCCTGTATACCTGTGTAGTAAAAAGAAGTTTGACCGAAAGATTTAACATACGGCACATGCAGAGACAAAGTACTAGATCTTGTATTTATACCGTGCTGCTTGCGTGTTACGCTGACAGAATCGGACAAATAAATCGGTGCTCTGTCATTGACAATATTATAGACAAGGTTCAATTTTAGTTGCTTAACCCGTAGATCCTTTCAGCATTTGCCGTAATTTCTTTGGTTATTGTTTGAATTCGTTAGCCTTGTTAGCAATGAAGTCTGATTTGGCCTGTTTATTCTTATATTGAACCTGATTCCGAAGATAAGTGTATTTTCCGTGCCAACTGATGTCTTTAGTCTTTTTGAATTTTGTAAATGCCCGATCTCTTTCATGAATGAGATGCAATATCTCCCCGGTCATCCATGGGGCGGTACGCTGTTTAATCCGGACATACTTCAAAGGGGCAATGTCATCAATAACGGCCATCAACTTAGATTTAAAATGATAAAAATCCTCGTGTACAGAGTTACTATCCAATACATCCTGCCAATCTACCTCCTGCAGTTTTGCTTCAAAAAATCCTTACTGTAGTTTTTGAGCGATCTTAATGTCACACCATTGTGTTGATTAACAGGAATGTTCTTACATTTGCATATACAATGTATTAGTTGGTGGTCACTCAAGCCCATATCTAATACACCACATTGTGTTATTTTATCAGGGTCTGGGATGAGGATGAGATCTAAGATGGTGGATGTTGTACTGGTAATCCTTGTAGGTGTGTTAATAAGCTGGTCATACCAAACATAGACATATAATGCTTATGTGACACATGCAACTGATTAGTGTGAGTATTCAGGTGAGAGTAGTCAACGTTAAAGTCACCCATTATGATGAATTCTTGGTTGTTGAAAGAATTACATTCCATGCAGCATTGTTTGAGTATATTAAAAAAGTCCATCTGTTTGGGTGGACGGTAGCATACACCAATTAAAATAGGTTTGGTCTTAGGTAAATACAGTTCAGCCCAGACAGTTTCTTGATTAGTATATATATCGTCTCTCGGTTTGAAAGCAATGTCACTTCTAATGTAGATACATACACCACATACTAGGTCGTTGATATCAGGCAAACAACCAATTGAATCTCCGCTTGCATGCAATCGAGTAATCGTCTGGCGTGTTACTTACGTGCAACCAGAGTCGATCGGGCTGGATGTATCGGTAGTCTATCGGTGTATCGACGATCTCATCTAGAAAGGCGTCCTTCTTTCGGTTCATGTGTTCTAGGTAAGCCGTATACATCATGTGGCGCGTTATCTTCGTGTCTTCATAGTGAGGACCTTGCAGCTGGTCGATCACCTTCTTGTGCAGTGGGTGGTACACGTTCTCCGTCCAGCGCTGGCGGACAGACGTAGAACAACGAATGAGATACTGGTAGTATCAGACACAACAACAGTTCTAACAAATACAAGAATGTGATACGTTTTAAAGTTGCATTCTGAGATTGTCCATCATTTAAATAAAAATTTCCAGTGAATCAACACTCCCCACATACTGTAGATCACTTTCGTCAACTCCATATCAACTTTCTTTCACCTAGTATGCAACTGTAAGAAGAAACCGTGCAGAAGGCGAAATGTATCCGCATGTCATACGTCTATGATTCCGCTGGCAGGATCTGGAGACCGGTAATTTTGCAAAAAAGCATAATTGATCAAATAAATACAAAATAACATATACGGTAGCAAGTATTGTCAAATAAGTAAATATTGTTCGTGTTGAACGTATACACTTTCCTAAAAACAATTTTAAATGGTAGTTTAACCCAGCATGGAACTTTAAAACGTCACCCGGTCTGCATTAATTTCGTTCAAATCCATTTGAACCGCTCACAACAAGATTTAACAAGATTTAACAAGATTGCCACCCAGAGAATTAACTCTAGGTGGCAGGTGGACAAGGAAGCCCTTTGGCTTATCGAGAGTCCGACCCTTTTATCTATGTGTATTCCGCCCGTCTGAGGTATGTGTCGATTTTAATTTTAAATATATTCACGCTACTAGCACCCACACAATTAGCAGATAATCTGTTTCATTCATTTACGGTCCTTTGAGAAAATGAGAACTTTCTTATATACAATCTACACTGCTCCTTTGCTAATGTAACTTCATTTCTCTAGTCCTTTTATCTTTCTTAACTGAGAACAAAATATTTCTATCAATATTTTCATAACCATTCATTATTTTAAACACTTCTATCTGATCTCCTCTCGATCTCCTGGTCTCCAGTGTTGTTAAGCCGCAATTTTAGGCGTATTTCGTAACTAAGATCCCTCAGTTTTGGTATCATTTTAGTTGCTCTCCTGTGTACTCTTTCTAGCATATCTATGTCCTTCCTGCGATATGGCCTTCACGCTTGAATACAATATTCTAAATGAGGCCTAACTATTGTTTTGTACAGCGGTGTTATTAGCTCTTTTTCCTTGTATGTTATGTTTCGCCTAATTAATCCAAGGATTTGATTTCCCCTTGAAGCTGCAATTCCGCACTGCTCTGAAACCTTCATATCAGCACTAATGGTTAACCCTAAGTCCTTTTCTTTTACAGCAGTACTTAGTACAGTACCCCCCATTCTATATTCTACCTCTTCGTTCCCATATCCTGCGTGGAGGCATTTACATTTCTCAAAATTAAACAGCATTTGCCACTTTTCAAACCATTTGATCAACTTGTCAAGATCATCTTGTAAATGTTGTCTCCATCACTTTTAATCCTTCTGAACACTTGTATCATCCGCAAATTTCAACACCTTGCTTGTTATTTCATCATCCAAATCGTTGATATATATTAAGAATAATATAGGTCCTAGTATTGATCCCTGTGGTACCCCACTCAATATCGATTTCCAGTTTGAAGCCTCCCCATCTACTACTACACGTTGTCTTCTGTCAATCAGCCATTTTTCTATCCAGTTTATTATACCATTTCCTATGCCATGGGCCTTTAGTTTAAGCAGTAATCTTTGATGTGGTACTTTGTCGAAAGCTTTTTGAAAATCTAAGTAGACGATATCTACTGGTGATCCCTCATCTACCCACTTAGTGATGTCTTCCAAAAACATAACATATCTGTTAAGCATGACCTCGCTTTAAAAAAAAACATGTTGAGATGGGTTTATCAAGTTATGTTTAACAAGAAAATCCACCACTTGATCTTTAATTAGTCTTTCTAATAATTTGCAAATCACTGACGTTAAACTCACTGGTCTATAGTTCTCTGACTTGTTTCTCGAACCTTTTTTAAATAACGGTATAATGTTTGCCTCTTTCTATTCTAAAGGAACCACTCCCTCTCCTAATGACAAATTTAAAACTGTTGCAAGCGGTACACTAATTTGTTCTACAATTTCCAATAGTAGTTTGGGCGGAATCCCATCCACTCCAGGTGATTTAGTATCCTTCATAACCCTTATTTTCTTAGCTACCATTTCCGGGGTTACAATTAATTGTCCTAAATAGTCTGAATCTGTCCCCTTGAACTTAGCCTCTGGTACTGGCAGTGAACTAATATCTTCCCTGGTAAACACTGAACTAACGTACTCATTCAGGTCTTCTGTCATTAAGAATCCCATTAAGAATCCCTCTGACAACTGTCACCGATGGGCATTTATTTTACAGCTTCCAATCAAAATGCACGATACATACCTTATGCAGCAGTTCACGCCTTCGCGTACGAAGGAAGTCGTCATGCCGGAGGAAAGGAAGGAAGCCTTTCCTGACGACGGCGTCCTCTCTCTCCTCTTGTATCGCAACCACCCGCTGTACCATCGCCACCTACGAAACACACCTCCGGTAACGTTATACTGTCTATTCCCAATACTACTACTACCACTACCACTACTACTACTACTACTACTACTACTACTACTACTACTACTACTACTACCACTACTACTACTACTACTACTACTACTACTACTACTACTACTACTACTACTACTACTACTACTACTACTACTACTACTACTACTACTACTACTACTACTACTACTACTACTACTACTACTACTACTACTACTACTATTACTACTACTACTACTACTACTACACTATTACTTTACTACTACTACTACTACTACTACTACTACTACTACTTACTACTACTACCTACTACTACTACCACTACTACTACTACTACTACTACTACTACTACTACTACTACTACTACTACTACTACTACTACTACTACTACTACTACTACTACTACTACTACTACTACTACTACTATTACTACTACTACAATTACTACTATTACTACTACTACTACTACTACTACTACTACTATCACTACTACTGCCACTACTATTACTACTACTACTATTACTACTACTACTATTACTATTACTACTACTACTACTACTATTACTACTACTACTACTACTATTACTACCACTACTACCACCACTACTACTACTACTACCACTACTACTACTATCACTACTACTGCTACTACTATTACTACTACTACTACTACTAATAATAATAATAATAATAAAATAATAATAATATGAATAATAATATAATAATAATAATATGAATAATAATAATAATTATAATTATTATTACGATAGTTAATAATGGCAACATCGAGGTGGGCCCGGATTCTACACAAGTGCCTCTCACTTTTCTCAGACTCGTTTTTCTATGCGGCTGTTGGGCAAATGCGGTAAAAAAAACTATGCGGCATTCCAGCATACAATGCGTCATTGACGCGTTTCCGCGCTCCAAGGGAATCCCTGTATATATATATATATATATATATATGCATATATATATATATATATGTATATATATTTATATATACATATATATATATGTATATATGTATATATACATATGTATGTATATACATATATATGTATATATATATATATACAATACATATATATATATAGATGTATATATATACATATATATATATATATGTATGTATATACATGTATATATATGTGTATATATATGTATATATGTATGTCTAATTATATATATATATATATATGTACATATTACAGACATACACACACACACACACACACACGCACACACACACATATATATATATATATACATATATATGTGTGTGTGTATATATATATATATATGTACATATGCATATGTATGTATATACATGTATGTATGTATATATATATATATATTACAAATATGAACATATTAAAAAAATGCACGCGCGGCGAAATCGTCTATAATTAGATTTAATTGTATTAATATTATGTTGCAGTAAGTTGGATTATATTAACAAAAGTGGCCGTAATTTAGTAAAAGAGAGCAATCTCCACGGACCATCGTCCAGTTTCACTTTGTCTGAAAGCGCACCCGCTGAAATCGGTTATACTCCGGGCAAGTGGGCGTTGTGCGCAGGCATTTAATGAGTGTCTCACCAGAAAGACACATATTTCCAACTTCCGTTCTATATGCCAAATGCTGGGTAGGATATACCCTTTTTAGAACCCCGAGTTGAACACATTGAGCCAACTTAGTCATCGTTGTATCCAGTACACCATAACAATCGTCGGTACCACTGACAATTATTTGTTATTGTCATACATCACGTGCGATTGTCTATCACATATTATGTTGAAACAAATTCCTTTTCTAAAATGTCAGACATCGTCATCGCAACATGTGACATTCGTTAAGCTGTTGAATTGACAACAGTCAATTTAACGTCTGCAATGTCTATGTTTTACTTTAACGTCGTTTCTTCATTCTGATCCGTTAATCTGTAGCTACACTTTGGAATGATCTCTCAAGTTCGCAAAGTTCAAAACAATTATGCGTTTAATATTGATTCAACCCCTCTCTCGCACCAATACATGGTGTACGTATATTTTCATCCCGCTGCATATTTTCGAACTTTGCGAACTTATACATCCAACCCTTAGGCAGCTCCATTAAGTGCTATTCCTTATCTCGATGAACTTTAAATCGGATCACCTCTGGGTCGGCCGGGTCCAGGGACTTTTGTAATATGTAGGCATGCAGAGAGTTCGCTATGAGCGCATCACCGTCGATGGAGATATTGAAGCTTTGGCGGGGTTGCTCCTGTTGTCTTGTTGAATGTTGCAATATTAGCCCTGGTTTTATCGTCTTGCCGACCTCTGCGAACTCTCCTTCGTCTTGACTCGAAACGTTAAGTACGCTTGCCAATCTAGCCGCATCCTTGATGTGAACCACATCCCTACCTTTCCTCCTCACCTTCGGCAACTTTTTGGTGCCCTCCTGATCAACTAGTTGCTGTATTTGTACCGTCTTACTCGCTTCGCTGTTCATTCCTGTCATTTCCATCTTGATTTCTTACAAACGTATTATGGAACCAGTGGGCTTACTGCTTTTGTGACGTGAAGCGTCGTCACAACAGACAACGTTACGCCGCGACGCCTTGGGTAAAGCCAGATTTTTCTATTACACATAAAAAAGGAATAAAATTAAGTTCTTATATATATACATATGTATATATATATATATATAAATATACATATAATTATAGATATATATATATATATATATGTATATATATATATATATCGTAATATCCAGTGCTCAGGACTGCTCAAAGCGCTTTACACTTTACTCCCTGGCAGACCTGTTCAATCGAACACCATCTCGACTTCCCTGGGAAGCATTCAGCCACGCTGCAATTAATGCGCGAAGACCATTTGTATACAAATTTCCACCACTGTCTGTAGCCAGGTACTCACTCACATAGCTGAGTGAGCTGAAGCAATGTAGAGTATACGAACTTGCCCAAGGTTCGACATCGCCACACAGAATTCGAACCCGCGTTCTATCAGTCGAGAGTCCGGAGCTCTTACCGCGCGCCACACACACACACACACACACACACACACACACACACACACACACACACACACACACACACACACACACACACACACACACACACACACACACACACACACACACACACACACACACACACACACACACACACACACACACACACACACACACACACACACACACACACACACACACACACACACACACACACACACACACACACACACACACACGCTTGCACACTAATACGCATGTATATTCTGCAGAGATATTGACAGAGTGATCGTGGAAACCAAAGGAAGAACAATGTCTGATCGTGGATCATTGTAGTTAAACAATAAAATTTGTTACGCGCGGGTTTCCTTATTAAAATAGTGATTGATACCAGACAAAGAACCTACTCTCTCTCTCTCTCTCGCGCGCGCACGCGCGCTCGCTCTCTCTCTCTCACTCACTCACTCTCTCGCTGTCTCTGAAACCTCCACCAGCGTTTTGAAATGTAATTTACGGCAGGGATACCGAAAAAATGCCTGTAAGCCCCACTACCAGGTACTCTGCATACGGCGACGATGGCGACAACAGCAACGACTTATCCATCAATGGCAAACAATTTCTGGAAGAATGTCATGGTTCTTTTATACTAGAGAAGCAAAAGCAGAACGTTCCAATATTGACAGAAGAAACCAGCGTGCTTGAGAAGACTAGCGAACAACACGTAAAGAAACGCCATTTATTAACGAACATGGACGACATGGCACCGAGAAACAACTTGCGGTTGTGACTTCCTAGAGGCCAGGGTAGCTTTGGAACAGAAAATACCACATATTCAAAGAAGTTCGACTGAGGCTGTGCAATGCGCTGGGAGTTATGATGTAGTCAGTTCAAAACACTCACTCCCGAAAACACTACAGTGGAGGTTTAAACTTAGGCTCGAAGCACTCTAGGCAGTGTCAACCTATGTTCACAACACATTCTATAATCGTGTTTCAAAGTTTCATGTTTATCTAGTCTATATATCTTGTTGACCACACAAACATGTTTTGGTCAGGCTTGGCTTAAATTACGAGGTGCAAATACGAGAATATTTACATCATGAGAAGAGGGTTTTGAAATTCGGTTCAGACAACTACTTTGTGTTTAAAACGTCCTACAACGGTGCTCACGTGTAATACAGTGTATCGACACCTCGCGTTCACGAATGAAGAACTACATAAAACACCCACACCAAAATCAAACTAGAGGATATTAATCACTGGTGCTAAAATGAAAGCATTGCATGACACAACTCTCGGCGTGCCTCGGTATCGGGCGTGTCCTGCTGGCATCAGTCGGCACTCTCCTCCGGGCGTGTCCTGCCGGCATTAGTCGGCACTCTCATCCGGGCGTGTCCTGCCGGCATCAGTCGGCCCTTTCCACCCACGACGCGTTCACGCGACCCGGCTGGTCGGCGTAGACGGACGGCAGCCAGTGGCCAGCCGAGTCGAGGGTGTCGTCGATGGTCAACAGAAAGCGATCCTCCTCTTCTCGCTTTCGACTATTAACGCACATCGGGTCGACCAGAGGACGTGACCGGGCCTGCATCGTACACACACATGTACACATGGTTGAAACCTTTAGACTATCTAAACAGTTTATGATAATTTAGTTGGCATCATATTAATGATATGTTATTTACCGATCGAGATCGCAATGGTCCAGCAGCGACTATGACACCACTACGAGAGAGTCTGTGTTTTTATGAGTATAACTAATGGTTGATAACGTCGTTTTGTCTACTTCACGGCGACGAAACTTTGTATATACTTATTAATTCCACAGGTGGTTCAGTATAACAATAATAATAATAACAATCATTATTATCAACAACATTATAGTTATCATCATCATCTTAATCATAGTGATCCGCGGTGGTCGAGTGGTCAGAGTGCTGGACTGTCGATCGAAAGAACTAGGGTTCGAAACCTGGTGCCGAACTGTCTGTGTTTCGGTATCGGTATCGGCCGCCGTGTCGAAACGTGGGCAATTTCGTTCACCCTACGTTGCGGAAGAGACGCTATAAGCCGTTGGTCTCTTAATAACTGGTGTCTATGCCAGATAAAAGGGGAAGTGAAATACCCCACGCAGGGAAATAAAAAAAACTGTCGTGGACTCACTGAGTTGTAATTGTATTCTCAAGATTGGCGTTAATGTCCGAAAATGGATCCTGTCAATTAATAGTAGAAGAATCATCAATGTCATCGTAATCAGCGTCGTCATGGACGTCGTCTTAATCATCATTATAACCTAAATGAATCATATCACCCTTTGCATGCAATCGACTAATCGTCTAACGTGTTACTTACATGCAGCCAGAGTCGATCGGGCTGGACGTATCGGTAGCCTTTCGGCGTATCGACGATCTCATCTAGAAATATGTCCTTCTTTACATTCCTGTGTTCCAGATAAGCTATGTACATCATATGACGCGTCATCTGCATGGCGTCATAGTGAGGACCTTGCAGTTGGTCAATAACCTTCTTGTGCAATGGACGGTACACGTTCTCCGTCCAGCGCTGGCGGATAGACGTAGAACAAAGATTGTTATAATAGTATTTACGTTCGAAATAGTAATTATGATAGTAGTGAAAGTAACGGCTGTATCAAAAACAGTAGTATAAGTAACATTCCGCCGTATCAGGGACAGTCGTTCTAAGTGTTAGTACACTTAGAACAACTGCATAGACAATGTCAGCTGGTCTGTATTTAGTTTCAGATCCGTGCAAACAGCTCAGAATTATAGTCCAGGCCCTAGCATAGAGACCTGTGTACATTTCCGAAGGCTTAGACTTTGACAGTTGATTTGAGTATGGGATACCTCTAGCTTCAAGAATGTACTAGATGGAATTCCGAAATTTGTAGGATAAGCCGGAAAACCGCCATTGTCCAAAATGGCCGTCACCAGCCAGTGCCAAAAATGAAATGCATACAGTTTTTGACAGAAATGTAGTAGAATGATGATTTTGGTGTCTATTGTGGGTTTTTGTTATGCCCAATAAGAAGACTTTTGCAATTCAGCTGCCAACCAGAACGCACAATGTTTAAGTACCTTATGCAGTATTTCTCGCCTGCGCAAACTAATGAGGTCTTCGTGCTGGAGGAAGGGAAGGAAGTCTTTCCTGACGACGGCATCCTCTCGCTCCTCACATTCGTCCACCATACGCTGTACCACCGCCACCTGCTTCAAGCACCACCGATTACATCGCGCACGCAGACACTTACACAGACACTCGTATATACTAGAATATATATATATATATATATTCTAGTATATACGAGTGTCTGTGTTCCACTACGAGTTTGTTCCGTAGTATATATATATATATATACTATGGAACATAGTATATATATATATACACTATGGAACAAACTCGTTTTAGCCTCAACTTACATTGATGTCCGTACGTCAGTCCGTGTTGGAATATATGTCTGTCTGTCTGTCTGTCTGTCTGTCTGTCTGTCGGTCGGTCGGTCGGTCGGTCAGTATGTCGGTCAGTATGTCGGTCTGTCGGTCTCTCGGTAGCTAGCCACATATCCTACAATAAACTTTCACTACCAGTCAACATCATGAACGTAGAATGGGATCACCTTTGGGTCGAGCATGGTCGCCGGGTCAGGACACTTGTGGGGAATGTTGCCGCAGGAACACATATAGGAGTGCAGAGTTCTCGCTATTAGTCGGTCCGGGTCAATGGATGTCTCGAAGCAAATGCGATCTACCATGTTTTTGCGGATTTTGGATTTCTTTAGCTTTGATCGCATCCTCTCGCATTTTAAGAGGCCAATGTCATTCACCATGTCGTCCACTATTTGCATCTCATTAGGATTGACCACAAGCCGACCGTGCTTGTTCACTTTGGGTAACTTAACGGTGCCTTTTTCCTCATTCGTTTCTTCAATATTTTCCAAATCTCGTGAGAAAGCATTCAGCGATTTCCTCCCTTTCGATTTTTTCTGATCCGTCATCGTCGTCGTCGTCGATTCATCCTCCAGATTTCTACAAACGAGGGGAATCTGCTGATCTGGTACGTTACGACGCGACGCGACACGTCATCACAAACAACGTTACGCGTGCGCGTCATCGCCCTGTCGGACGTACGTTATTTCGCTTGCTTCCAGAATACACATAGCATCAACACGCTGAGGACACACATTAATTCATTGCCCTTTGTGGGCAATGAATTAAAATATTTAACTTAACGTTCAGTGAAATGTCTTAAAAGCCTAAACCCTTGGGTAACGTAATGTATGGATTTATTTTAAAATTAGTGCGAGCTGTTTATGCGGACAGTGTGTTAGGGGAGAGACGACTGTGCTAGCCGCTGTGAAATTTTCAGTAGAGTACCGGTAATATATTATGGTACGGAATCTTACCAAAACTGTGGATTGTGTTGTCTAATAGTTTGTTCTGGTGATTATTATTTTTAATGTGTAGCTGCCCAAGCTGCGCTGGAGCGCAAGCACAGGCACGCGCGTGGAAGTCGGTCGGGATGGTGCAAGACGGTTGCGGTGTCGGCGAGGTGCCAGCAAGGGCAGAGCACGGCAAAGCGTCAGCCAGGCCACGGACGCTTGCGTCATTCTCTCTGTTTACATCACATACACTATAGATGTGTGTAAAACCCTAGCGGCCACCCCGAGCCGCTCGCTAACCTTTTAACACCAGAACTACTCCGTTGCGACGCCAACTCCGATTATCACGGTTACCAATAAATCCTCCAACCAATGACAATGTGTTCACAATGCCAACTTTTTCGTGACACACAAATCCGTATTTATTACAAAAAAAACAGTGTTTTAATGACTGCACTCTTTCACCAACAAGCTCCTGGAGATAGCCAAGGCCAAAACCGGAAATGACCCTGGAATCTCCCCCGACCCGTTCGCGACCCCTCGCGGCACACCGTATTTATGAACTATTCATCCCTATATAAATTCCGCCGCTCGATCAAAAAACAATGCTCTGAATACTGACAGCTACACTGATATTGCCTTTCAATGCAGTTCAGAAAACATCGTAGTGGCCCTTCCCAAATCCTTCTTCAAACAACTTTAAAGGTAAGTTCTTATATAGCGCAGTATCCAGTCCTCAAGACTGCTCAAAGCGTTTTACACTTTACTCCCTGGCAAACCTGTAGGGGAAGGGCGGGTAAAGTGGGCCCCTTAAGCGCCGATTGACCTACATTTGACATTTATGTACAAAACAGTTTAATTTGTGTTACGTTACCTAGCTATGTATCTTGACTAGGTGTGTGCACAGTCTAGTTACTCTATCTTAATAAATATAATAAATCAGATGTATTTTTAAAAAGAACCCATTTTATTATTTTACAACATGTGGAGGCCAAAGTGGGCCCCTCACAACGCTGTGCGATGCCACTTAACCGTCGGCACAAATCTCGCATAAACCCGCCACGCTCATACCCGGCACACTCACGGTGTGCCCACTGGCCACACTCCCCGCACTGCACCCAACTTTCGCCTCTTCTACTGTTGGAATACAATTCCGAACAGTACAGACAAGACGTAGTGTCGATGTTTTCCTTCTTTTTCTTGTTTTTCTTTGACGTTTTCTCAGCTTTCGAGTGCCCTCTCTTCCTTGAACCGTTTGGTTGTAGGCACGTTACCATTCTCTCCTTGGCCTCGAGTGCTGTCTTCCATGGACTGCCTGTAATGATGCAGGTCTTCCCTCTCTTTGTGGCTTTTCGCACTGTAGCCTGGTTGATTCTGGGTACCGGCGAAACAACCGTTATTGCGATGTGCGGTGCCTGCAGATGTGTCGGTAGTGACCCAGACATTACGGTTTCTTGGTCTCGTCGTGGTGCATCGGTGTCGCGAACACGTGGTGGTGCATCGGTGTCTCGATCACGTGATGGTGCATTGGTGTCGCGAACACGTGGTGGTGCATCGGTGTCACGATCACGTGGTGGGGAATCGGTGTCTCGATCAGGTGGAGGTGCGTCAGTGTCTCGATCACGTGGTGGTGCGTCGGTGTCTCGATCACGTGGTGGTGTGTCGGTGTCTCGATCACGTGGTGGTGCGTCAGTGTCTCGATCACGTGGTAGTGCATCTGTGTTTCGATCACGTTGTGGTGCATTGGTGCTTGTCTGCCGTACGAGGTCAGTCGGCTCTGCAGCTGCGAAATCATGCTCATCGAAGACGGTGCGGTCGATCGGCCAATTTCCGGTCTTCCGGAAGCAGTTCACTGCTGTTTTCATTATAGCAGCACGGACATACCCGATTCCGAACAATTCGGCGATATGAAAAATTTTCACAACTCAACCTGGGTGGGACCGTAGCCAACATTCTACCGCCTGTGTGTAGTATGTCATCAGTGGCTTCATGAAGCTGACATCGAGTGGCTGCATGCGATGGCTACAATGCGGCGGTAGGCAGATGACGGTGACAAAATTGGCCCGAGCCATTTCGATGAAAGGCAGGTTGTTGGTGTGCGTCTTGTGGCCATCTAAGATCAGAAGGACGGGTCTTGCTTCGGATGGGTTTGCGTGCTTCAAGAAGTGTTTGAACCATGTCACAAAAATGTGAGATTGCATCCATCCTGTCTCGTGCGCCACTGCGATTGACGCGGGGTGCTCGGTCCATCAGCTCGTCTTTCATCCTCTTCCTCGGGAAGATGAACAGTGGTAGTATGAATGATCCAGCAGCACTCATGCAAGTTTCAACCGTGACAAGGTGGCCCCTCTCAGCAGACGACAGCGAACCAACCTGTTTCTTGCCCCGACTGGCGATTATCTTCGATGGTCGATTGGGTACAGTCGTTATACCCGTCTCGTCTACGTTATAGACGCGATCTGGAGTAAACCTCTTCGCGTCTTGAACCTTTTCCAGTAAATCGAAGAACGCGTTGACGGCTGCCTGGTTGAATGCTCTTGCGCGAGCTGCCGATGTAGGTTCTGGTATTCTCAGGGAAATCGCGTCTCTGTGGCGAACCATAAAGTCGTGACACCAGTCCTTTCCAGCTTCGCGTTTCCTGCTGTTGAAGTTATGTTTAATCCCATTTGCTTCAGCAAAATCATATGCGACCCGCTTCAGTTGCGATAAAGTGAAACCAAACAGCATGCTCTCCATGCGTTTAATATGGGCAACGAGTTCTGACTCCATCGCTGGTGAAAATACAGGTCGGAATCTGCCCAAACCCTTTTCTGCCGCAACTGCAAAGTCTCCCTCTCTCTTGCATCTTCGTTGCAGGGTGGAGCGGGGAATCCCAAACTGCTTAGCAGCACGCTTGAGCCCCATTACTTTTCCGCGCACAGCCTCGATAGCCAACTGCATGTTGACAAGATTCCATGTTTGCTGGTTCGTTTTTCGTTTGTACGCACCCATGAAGGAATGTATGTCTGTAAAGGAACCAGTTCAAAATGATTGCGCTGACTTGGTTAATGCATTGTAATAATTAATTAATTAATTAATTAATTAACACAAGTTTGTGATACAACTTATATGATCAAATATACATATCGACGTTATCGAAGTTTATACTGATGTTATTGCAACGTCTGCAGTGTAACCACACTGTCCATGGTATGCACAGCATCTGCGGCCGAAGTGGGGCCCGTGTGGCCCACTTTGGCCTCTGCCAAAGATTATCGGTACGACGCCATTTTGGGATTAATGCGTTACTTCACGTCAAATTTAAATTGCTCATTCAACTAACTATACACTATTGCTATATGGACCACATTTATAGTTATATACCCTGACCATTTATGAAAATGTGGAGTTTGTAAGACGTTAATTATTTTAAGAAAAGTACCTAAAATACGAATTTGCTACTCACCGTTTTTAATTCGCGCCTAGCAAACAACTACGACGTTGAATGGTGGCCCCCTGGCGGGTCTGTAAATACCACTACCGTTGATTTGACTGCATTGCGTACCCGGTACGCTATGGCAGTGGGGGCACACTTTGGCCGAGGGGCCCACTTTACCCGTCCTTCCCCTACAATCAAACACCATCTCGACTTCTCTGAGAAGCTGCAATTAATGTGCGAAGACTGTTCGTACCCCAATGTCCAACACTGTCTATAGTCAGGTACTTATTCATACAGCTGAGTGAACTGGAGTAACGTATAGTGAACGAACTTGCCCAAGGTTCGACACCGCCGCACAGGATTCGAACCCTAGCCACTGCATCACGACGCTGTCAGGAATAGTTCAGCCCACAGACACTGCGCCATGGTGCACTTAAACCCGCTGCATACATACTTGACAAATTCTTCCATTTTTGCAATAATACTTTAACAAATAAAACGATTTCAACCATTTTTTATGCAAGTACTTTCATAGCATATTTGCAATATTAAAAAAATGTTTATTACGACATCCGTATTTTATTACGACATCCGGGATCACATGCCAATATTCTAAATGTATTTAACTATTTCTTAGGATAGCGTGTTTACCTCATTCATGCAAATTGTTTGAAACAATAAGCAAATACTTATATGCACAGTTTTTTTGGGAAAATACTGAAATTTTAATTCGAAAAATCACTGACACTAAACCAATGATTATTTTTAAACACAACTAGTATAGAAAATATTTACCCTTACGAGACGCATAGCTACGCCATAACATCCCGTATTACCTCATGAACGCGTCTTCCACAAAGTCCGGATGTCGTAATAAACGGAGTTGTCGTAATAAACAACGTAGTGTTTTTTGTCATTTAGCTGAGGTAATGGGCATGAAGTACAATACAGGTGCGGGAAGATTTGAGTTATTTGACTTCTTGTAGCATAATCTAACTGGTATTAGTGACAAATAAGATGAGAAATATATAGTTTATGAGAAACCGGATGTCGTAATAAACATTCTTAATCTCCGGCTGATTATTTTTTAGTTGGAAGTAGTATAAAAATAATTTTTTTCTTACACAGATATAACCATCCCCTGTATCATAGTAACATTATATCCTTCTAATATCATGGTTATTGATGTGCTTGAATTTTATTTATTTTGGATGTCATAATAAACAGCAAATCTGTGGACAACATAAATTGATCCCTCAAAACACTCATATATTGAATGTACACATGTCACAATCTCATGCATTTTCTGAAACATAGACGCAAAAGAGAGGTTCTAATGCCATAAATAATAGTTACAATCAATGGTGTAAGAATTGGAAAATCTCAAAAGAAACGCGTTTTGGGGTACTCCTCATTTTTGAGAGGCTATATCTATAAATTTCTAGAATTATTAGACCGTTGAAGTAGAGCAGGGGCATCCTAATGAATGTTCTTTGATCTGCGCCGACTTGTTCAAACATTAATAGGCGTCATTGCAAAGTGAACACACCATCTTATCTCTCTCGTCTCGCTGGTCACTTTGTCTGTGACAGTAATACTAATGATACTAATGAAAATAATGACGACGACGACGATGATGATGATAAAATAATAATAATGTTACTTCTTTTGCGCCTTAATCCTCGGGAACCAAGTTCAGAGGCGCATCAAAATAAAAGGTTTAGTCTCAACATCAATAAGCAGTAGTCAACTTGTCAACAGATGGATGCTTTAAAGATTCTATCTCAGGCTGTAGATTTGTATATTTGGAGCTGCACAAAGACGCTACCACACATTAACATCCCGCTGACTTGACGTAGCCGCTGTCACTTCACAGGACCCATACTTGATGTAGCCGTTGTCACTTCACAGGACCCTACTTGATATAGCCGCTGTCACTTCACAGGACCCGTACTTGATGTAGCCGCTGTCACTTCACGGGACCCATACTTGATGTAGTCGCTGTCGCTTCACAGGACCCATACTTGATATAGCCGCTGTCACTTCACAGGACCCATACTTGATATAGCCGCTGTCACTTCACAGGACCCGTACTTGATGTAGCCGCTGTCACTTCACAGGACCCATACTTGATGTAGTCGCTGTCGCTTCACAGGACCCATACTTGATATAGCCGCTGTCACTTCACAGGACCCATACTTGATGTAGCCGTTGTCACTTCACAGGACCCGTACTTGATTAGCCGCTGTCACTTCACAGGACCCATACTTGATGTAGCCGCTGTCACTTCACAGGACCCGTACTTGATGTAGCCGCTGTCACTTCACAGGACCCTACTTGATATAGCCGCTGTCACTTCACAGGACCCGTACTTGATGTAGCCGCTGTCACTTCACAGGACCCATACTTGATGTAGCCGCTGTCACTTCACAGGACCCTACTTGATATAGCCGCTGTCACTTCACAGGACCCGTACTTGATGTAGCCGCTGTCACTTCACGGGACCCGTACTTGATGTAGCCGCTGTCGCTTCACAGGACCCATACTTGATATAGCCGCTGTCACTTCACAGGACCCATACTTGATGTAGCCGTTGTCACTTCACAGGACCCGTACTTGATTAGCCGCTGTCACTTCACAGGACCCATACTTGATGTAGCCGCTGTCACTTCACAGGACCCGTACTTGATGTAGCCGCAGTCACTTCACAGGACCCATACTTTATGTAGCCGCTGTCACTTCACAGGACCCGTACTTGATGTAGCCGCTGTCACTTCACAGGACCCATACTTGATGTAACCGCTGTCACTTCACAGGACCCATACTTGATGTAGCCGCTGTCACTTCACAGGACCCATACTTGATGTAACCGCTGTCACTTCACAGAACCCATACTTGATGTAACCGCTATCACTTCACAGAACCCATACTTGATGTAACCGCTGTCACTTCACAGAACCCATACTTGATGTAACCGCTGTCACTTCACATGACCATACTTTATGTAATCGCTCTTACTTCACAGGACCCATACTTGATGTAACCGATGTTACTTCATAGGACCCATACTTGATGTAACCACTGTCACTTCACATGACCATACTTGATGTAACCGCTGTCACTTCACAGAACCCATACTTGATATAGCCGCTGTCACTTCACAGGATCCATACTTGATATAACCGCTGTCTCTTCACAGGACCCATACTTGATGTAGCCGCTGTCACTTCACAGGACCCATACTTGATATAGCCGTTGTAACTTCACAGGACCCATACTTCATGTAACCGCTGTTACTTCACAGGACCCATAAACCGGATTTAACCACTGTTACTTCACAGGACTCATACTTGATGTAACCGCTGTCACTTCACAGGACCCATACTTGATGTAACCGCTGTCACTTTACAGGACCCATGTGGGGCGAGGTTGGCGGTGGTAGTAAATTTGAAGACTTGAAGGAAGACTTTTTTCGTGGTGACATTCCACATTTTTTTGGGCTGTCACTCCCCACTTTCCCGCTGTCGGACATGACATCGGGGGGAGGGGGGGGGGGGAGCGGGGGTTTAAAGAAATAGTATGTACTATTCATCATGTCAAATGATAGCCATGTCAAAAAAATGCAGTGTGTGTAAGCATGACTTTAATAATACGCAATTTGGAATAATGATTCTCTCAATTTTGTGTTACCTTGATACCACCGACCTTGATACTATACACACAATTAGATCATTATCTCGTGTGTTTGATGGATTAATTATTGTCCGTGCTATACAATGGAATTACTTAATTTATTACACGTACACGTAATGTGACACACATACATTTAAAAGTTTAAACAATATACATGTTTGCTGTATGCTGAGTAATCAAATTGTAACATTTCATTCCGGTAAAACATCTTTGTGTACTTAAAAGCGCCAAACGTATTATTAAAGGTGAGACACTTGTTTTGATGTTATGCCCAAATAAAGTTGTTCACTTATCATTATATATTGTAATATGTACAAATGGTAACACACTTTTTGAACTATCCAAAACAAGATTACATGTACACGCACACACATATATACACACACACGCACACGCACACGCACACGCACACACACACACACACACACACACACACGTACACACACACATACACACACACATACACACACACACGTGTGTGTGTATGTGTGTGTGTGTGTACGTGTGTGTGTGTGTGTATGTGTGTGTGTGCGTGTGTGTGTGTGTGTGTGTATGTGTACGTGTGTGTATGTGTGTGTGTGCGTGTGTGTGTATGTATATATATATATATATATGTATGTCTACAGTAAAGAAGAGGAAGCTAAAATGGTATGGACATGTAACACGATCTAGCGGGCTTACAAAAACAATACTTCAAGGAACAGTGCCGGGGAAAAGAAAATAGAGAAGACAGAGGAAGAGATGGACAGATAGCATTGAAGAATGGACTGGGGAGACTTTCGCTGAAACCCAGGCAATATTACACCACCGCAGAGACTTGAGTCGACTCGTGCAGCATTCATTGATGCCTCTACGACCCAGGCGGGTTGCGGGGTCAGTAAGCAATAGATTTAAGATTTAACAAGATTGCCATCCAGAAAATTACTCTGGATGGCAGGTGGACAAGGAAGCCTTTTGGCTTATCGAGAGTCCAATACTTTTTATCTACATGTATCCCGCCTTTTTAAGGTGTGTGTCGATTTTATTTTTAAACATAAAATAAAATCGATAAGTAAGCATTTCAAATTCATTTGCAATAAAGCCAACATGCTAGCTCATTTGTGTAACGTTTTGTATAGTTTTGATAAAATAATCAGGTAATTTGTTAACTTATTTAATTATCATACAAGAATTACACTCCAATTCAAGTGACCGTAAACATTGGAATCTTCATGTGAATGCGCGATACGATTATGTATAATTGTTTATGTAGTAGACTTTCCTTGCTCCCTCAAAAACATGTCACCAACAAATTAGTGGGTTGATTGCTAATTGTTGACCCGACAATTGGCTTTGGCAAGTTACCAGATGTAATGACCAAAACCATTTTACGACCATTTAAACAAATGCACGCACTCTTTGTATTACACCGACTACGAGTAGTATTAACGTTATTCACACATTACATACTTAGACATCAAAGAACCGGATTCGTGATGGGCTAAACCAGTTGACGAAGCAGCTTTAATCAGACGTCAGATTGTCAGACAGATCCAGAACACAGGCGTATGTAGTTTTTGACATTTTCTCAGTCAAATAAAGTGAAACACTGCAAACATTTATTTTAGATATAACACACATGTAAGTATAATGGGCAAGGGAGCGGGCAGAACAAAAACAGGTGATTCTACCATCGTGTATGCAGTGATGAATGTACCAGAAAACACAAATCATATTTCAAACAAACGAGCATATATATATGTACATCAATGGAAACTAAGACAAATTCAAAATACATCACAAAATGGTCCTAACTATTTATTCAGCGTTGCAAACATCACCAAAAATTATTGCATCAAGTTAATTATTCGGAGATGCTAGGCCCTATGTCATATAACATTAACATACAGAGTGTATATAAAAATGCGATTAAAAATAAAAATCCCACATCATTATATATAGCCGTTCTGAAATACTAATATTAATAATAGTTATAATAGTAATAATAATAATAACAACAACAACACAACAACAATAATAACATATTTCTATAGCGCTTACGTCTCCAAGGACATTAACTCGAAGGTGCTACACACAAGAATCATTAGACACAATATCGTGAACAGGGATGCGCTAGTGTCATTACTAGAACAAGGGATCGCCGAATAGCTAAGTTGGGATGCAATTTCAAACAAATAAGACACGAGGAACAACCATCCCTTACAATAAATTTATTTGTTAGCTATAAGCATCCGTCGAAAGTCCCGCAGGTGAGGCAATGTCTATGGTCAGTTTAATTAGGTCGTAATGTCCGGCCGTTGTCTTGGACACCACTGTCTGTGTTCAGCTGCGGTGAGCACGCCTACCACGACACACTCACGTAGCTGTGCCTGTCGGTATAGATGGGCGGCAGCCAGTGCCGAGAGGGGCCGAGGCTGTCGAGGACCTTCACGATACGATCCTCCTCCTTGCACTTCCGAATAGAAGTGGACAACGGGTCCGCCAAAGGGGGCATCCGAGCCTGCATAATTATATATGTATGCTAACTTACATGTCGTTAAAAGCATAACAAATTAATCCATCCAGTTTGAGGAAGTCTTAGTATCAATCAGTCGACTTTTTGTATGCGTGTCATTTAAAATTATCAATGTTTTCTTATGTTTGTTGTAACACCAAAAAATAATTCCTTAGAACTACGCAATTCGCTCAAGAATAATTGTGATGTGCTTAGGTATGCAAACTGGATCATGAAAAAAGTATTAAGCTTCCTTATCAACGTTTTTTACAACGGCAGCAGCAGCAACAGCACCAGCCACAGCAACATAATCTCAGCAGCAGAAGCAGCAGCAACACAATCACCATCGCCACCACCATCACCACCACCACCGCCACCACCAACACCACCACCATCACCACCAACACCACAAACACCGATAGAAATAGCAACATGCTTACTACTAAAAGTCAGTATCATCATCATTAGCACAATTGTCAATTGAACGATTGCACCAACCAAACGTCTCTCTCGTGCAAGAAAATGTATTGATTCAGTCACTCTCGTCTGTGTGGTGTGGGGTGAGGGTCAGGTACAATAAAGCTGAACCACTCTCTGTGTCTTTTCCTTCCATAGTTTCCTGTCCATCGCGCCCTCTCTTCATCTTTCATCCTCCCCGATCTTCTCATGTCCCTCCTCATGCAGTCCTCCCATCTCAGCTGTGGCCTTCCCCTTTTCCTGTATCCTTTATGTTGTTCTGCCTCTGCTCTTTTCGCTATTTTTCCGGCATCCATCCTTGCCAAGTGGCATGACCATCTCATCCGGCTTCTCAATAATCCTCCCTTTTCTCAGGTCATTCATCCTTCTTCTGTCTACCCTCTTTGTTCTTGTTATTCTTCTAACCCAGTTGTTTTCTCAAACTTGCAGCTTCTGTTGTTGTTGTTCTGCCAGCGCCACTATCTCCAGACCATGTAGGCATGCCGGTGTAACACACACTCTCAGAACTTTCCATTTAAGCTTTTTCGAGATTTTTCTGTCCATCATGACTCCCTCTACCTTTTCCCAAGCATTTCTCCTGCTTGTATTCGCCCATCCGCCGTAAACATTCCTCCAAGGTAGACAAAGCCTTGCCCTTGCTTAATTTCCTTTCCATCCAACCCGATGTCCAATTCCTCTCTCTGTTGTCCAACCCACATCACTTCTGTCTTTTCCAGGCTCATTCTCAGTTCGTGTTTCCTGAACAGCCTGTTCCATTCCTCCAACATGTCTTTAGCTCTTGTTTACTTTCTGCTACTATGGCCAGATCGTCTGCACACATAATCTTTCTGAGAACATCCTTCGTGCTGATCTTCCTGCTGATTAGTTCCATCACCATGATAAATGGCAATGGGCTTAGGACACTTCCTTGCCTCAATCGGATGTTAACTGGACACTCTTCCGACATCCCAGACCCAGCCACAACTCTTCCTGTTGTTCTTTCATATATTGCTCCCATCATCCTGGCTTCTGCTTCTGGCACTCCCATCCATCTCCCTGTTGCCATTACCATTTCTCTTGGTGCTGTGTCGTAGGCCACAAATCCCACTGCCATTCTTCCATCTCCAAACACTTCTCCACCAGCTGAGTCAATGCAAACATCGCACCCGTCATCCCTCTACCCTTTCCGAATCCCTGTTGTTCTTCACCTAATTCCTGTTCTACTCTGTTTCGAATCCAGGATCCTCTCTAGCAACTTCATGATGTGACTTAGAAGTGTGATGTCCCTGCATTTCCCTGGGTCTCGCACATCTCCCTTCCTCTTCCCTACTCGGACAATTAGCCTTGTCAACCACTGTTCTGGTACTTTACCTTGCCTCATACATGTGTTCAGCAGCCTCTTTGTCCAGCTGATTCCACTCTCCCCTGCTGCCAGTACCATCTCAACATGCATCTCATCGACACCAGGTGCTCTCCCCTTCTTCATCCCTTTTAACCCACTTTGGATCTCTGTATCAATCATATCGGCTAACTCCACTTCCCTTTCTACATACGATGGTGATTCCAAGTCATTGCTATTTCCTTCCTGGTTCAGAAGCTCCTTGAAGTAGTTTTCCCAGACCTTCAACATTGCTTCTTGTTCTGTCACTAATATTCCATTTCTATCCATAATCACCGTCCCACCCTTCACGTCCTTACTATTATCATCCCTATCTCGGACCATTCTGTATATCGTCTTCTTTCCGCTATCATAATCTACAATGCTGTACACATCTGCTTCCATGTCACTGCTTACCTTATCAACATCTCTCTTTGCCGCTTTCTTTTTCTGTCCGTTTATGTGTATCAGCCTTGCATCCGGTAGATTCCCCCTCTCCTTGGTCTTATTTCTTTCTTTCCATGAGTCCTTCTTTTCGCGCACTGATTCTGCAACTTCGTTTGTTCACCATCCTTGGTTACTACAGTAGTAACCAAGGATAGTGGACAAATGAAGTTGCAGAAGCAATGCGCGAAAAGAAGGAAGCATGGAAAGAAATAGAGAAGACCAATGACAGGGGAAATCAACCGGATGCAAGGCTGATGTATTTCTAAACCCTCCGCCCTTTCCCGATGTTCTTTCACTTAGCTCCTCTGCAGTTCCCACAAATGCTTCTTTGTACCTTTCCATTCTTCCTCCAGACTGCCAACTTCTTCACTGAGCTCTTCATATTTAGCTGTCACCCGCTCCTTGTAGTCAACAGCGACATTGTCTTTGTACGTCCACCACTTAATAGTCCTGCGGCCCACGGTCTTAGTTTGTTTCTTCTTCTGCATACGCACAACGAACACCACTGGCTTGTGCTGTGTCGTGACATGCTGTCTAGCTACAGCTTTGCAGTCCTTAATCTTCCCTATCTGCTACCTCCGGACTATCAGCAGATCCAGTTCCGTCTTGTGCTGTCCACTTCTGTATGTAATCTTATGGCTCTCTCGCTTCTGGAAGAAAGAGTTAGCCAATGATAAGCCATTTCTAGCCAACAGTTCCACCAGAGTTCGACCCTCTCTGTTCCTCACTCCCCACCCATGTCTGCCAGCGGCTAACTCCACTGGTCCCGCTACTCCAGCGTGTACATTGAAGTCTCCCGCAGTACACAACATCACCTCCAGCTCCACCAATCCCATCATCCTCTCCAAAGCATCCCTGAACTCCTCTTTCGCTGCTTTCGTCTATGGTGGCCTGTGTACAGATATAACACACACCAGCTGTTTCCTAATTATCAGCCATGCCATCACTATGCGTCCCTTCCATCTCTCCCCTCGAACCACCGTCGTACTGATCTCTTCTGATACAATGCTGCCAACTCCATTACTTCTTCCATCTCCTCCTGTGTGCAGTAGTTTGAATCCACCCATCAGCATACTCGATCTATCCCCCTTCCATTTCATTTCCTGTATGCACAGCCCCTCCAATCGCCTTCTCTCCATCATCTCCACCACCTCAACTGCTTTTCCGCTCATTGAACTGACATTCAAACTGCATGACCTGACTTCACATTTGGATCACTGCCGGCCGGACGATCCCCTTGGACTTCGTTGTCTTCTCGCCGCTGCCAAGGTAGACGGCGCGTCGGTTGCCCTGGACGCGGTAGCCCTTTCGTTCACCGTTACTTGTACCATCATATGATTTTGGACATCATAGCCATTCAGCAGCGCTGCCCTGGCTGACCTGGTAGTGCGAGTTTTCCTTCTCCTAGGTCACCTGCCTACCATGGCTAGTGAGCGTGATCTGCCCAGTACAATTTGCCCATAGTTGGGAGTTGGAATGGTACAGCATTGGGACATATTTACACGCTAGTGGGCCCTGCACACTGCACCTTCAAAGCTTCAACCTGTTCCGAGATCCCTAGCACATTAGCCTGGGGCCGCAAGGTGCCCAGTATCCGCAGTGTACCACAAGGAGGTTGTGCTAGAGTCTTGTCTGTGGAGAGGCTATGCACCAGCAGGGGAGACGTTGTTAGTATTTACACAACCTGTAGATAATCTGTTCCATTTATACAATCAGTAGATAATCTGGTTCAGTAGAAAATATGTTCCAATCTGGCTTACTTAGAGTCTATCGATTAATCTTGAGGCTTACGTGCAACCAAAGCCGATCTTGCCGGACTTGTCTGTAGCCTATAGGCGGGGTGATGACCTCGTTTAGGAAGACGTGCTTCTTCTTGTTCCTGTGTTCCAGGTAAGCCTCATACATGAAGCTGCGTGTGAGTCGCATGTCGTTGTACAGGCGACCATGGAGTTGATCGTGGATCGACGTGTGCAGCGGCATGTACACCTTCTCCGTCCAGTGCTGGTGGAAACATGTGTAACAGAAGAACAAGTCTCATAACAAGCAGTGCGCGTTAGCAGCAGCAGTTGCAGCAGTTGCAACAGCAGCAGCAAAAATGGCAGCAAAACCTGCAACAGTAAAAGCTGCAGCAGCAAAAGTTGCAACAACAACTAGCAAGAGCAAGTGGTATCATTAGGGTTATCATTATTCTTAGTAGTAACAATAATGCATCAGCATCGGTTGTATTGCTAGACGAGGTGCAGGTGCTACATCCTCGAGAATCAGAGATGCTGCCCACTACATCTTCTATTAGACCAACTGGCTTAGAGGAAGAGGTTGAGCAACACCAAGTGCAAACAGATTATTTCATTTCAGTCGTGAAAACAAAATGTCAATCATACATACAATACACCCAGTAAACATGACGCAAGTGCGACATAACTGCAGTTGTATATTGTAATATTTTGGTCAGTCTGGACTCCCCGTAAAGAGATATTCACATGCTGCTTTTAAGATGACGTCCAAACGTTACGTATCCAGAATGTAGTGACAACGTCGTAAGTGTGTGTGCAGGATCGACCACACCCAACCAGAACATAATAATGACGTCGTGATTGAGGACGATCACGACCTCACCAAAACAGCACGTATTTGCTATGTCGTGATTTGGTATCGTCTCGACCTCAAGTTATCATAACGTTACTCTGATTGCGACGTCGTGATTGGGTGCGGTCTCGACCTCACTAAGACATAATGTGACTGCGTCGTCATGGTGGGTCATTTCGTCACGTCGCAACCCGACATATCACATATGTATCTGCGAATCCTCAGTTATCACGTGTCTGTGACGTCGCAATGTGATGTAACTGATAAGGAACAGGTGACGTACCGCGACGAAAATATGACGTGAAATTCATAGCCGGGCATCCATGTCATATTGTAATTTTAAATGGCGTAAATGAATAAGCTTATGCTAAACGTGGTGTGTATTAAGGTGAATAGAAAAATAGAGTCAGGCCAGTAAATGACCTCGACAGTCAGTCTCGATGAGTCACCTTATCAATTAAAACTAAATCAGTAAGCCAAACAGTTAACTTTTTCAGAAAATAACTCAACATAATAGTAAACGTACTCATTCACACAACCGAGTGAACTGGAGCAACGTAGAGTAAACGAACTTGCCCGTGGTTCTATCGGTCGAGAGGTCAAAGCTCTAGCCACTGCGTCACCGAGCTCCACATAATAATACTATATATGATTGTGTACATGCACATAAGTACTAAAACGTGTGTGCGAGTGTCTACACTCAGTGCCAAAAGAAACCATTTTCCTTTTACGCATATTCTGTGATGGCAATATCATGAGTGTTTTTTAGGACGAATTATTTAGCATAGGTTCATGGCAATCAGTTAATCGGTCATGCGTGACCATGACACGCTTAATTTGGTTTGCTGATCAAAGGTGTTAATTATTTAATTTTGGTAATATTTAATTGGACAAATATTGTCGGGCGATTTGAAGAAGTGGCATAACATGTGATTTATATTAAAAAAAACCCAGTAAAAAGGCCATCACAGAATGTTGTTTTAGGAATCGAAATGCGGTGCCTATCAGGTGTTGAACACAACCCTGTTTTAGAATATTGGGATGTATTCTCACATATCGTGAGGTTGTTCAGATTACACAGACCACAACCAGCGAAGCGGTAACTGAACTGTTAGAATGTGGTTGCTTCACAATAGTTATCTGACAGCAAGGACTGTATGCAGGGGTCCGGCGAAGTGTGGAGTGGTGTGGAGATAATTACTTGATATTGAGAACTACAATGCACATCGATACATCGATAAAATCCTCCGGCCTGATCTGATATAATTCCTTCAAGTTCATGCCGATATCGCGACACTTCAGCAAGACAATGCTGGTCCCCATGTAGTCCATGCCACTATGACTTTTCTGCAGATGAGGCTGTCGCTGCCAAGGCTTATGTGGAGTGTGCATCAGTGGCGTGTGTTTCGGTGAGGTCAGAAACCAACAAACAGAAAGGAATTCGTGCAGGTATCACTGGACGAGTGGGACGGAATTGTCCACCAGCCCACACTGCACTGGTTGCAAAGCAAGCGCGCCGAAGCGTTGCTTGTATCATTGCAGCGGTGGCGACATGCAAAATCTACTTGCGGTAGCTATGGCTGTTATGCACAGTAGTCGCTTATCTCACTATTGATATAATGTCAGCTTTCTGTAAATATAATGTCAGTCTTTCATATCAAAACAACTGTTTTTATTATTTTACTCATACTAATTTTATCTCACCGTATAGTGGTGGCAAGTTTCTTTTAACGCTGAATATATGTAATGCGTGCTTGTGTGTGCGTGCGTGTATGCGTGCATGCGTGCGTGCGCGTGTGCTTGTATATATGCTCATGTGTGTGTAGGCGAGCTGCATATATGAACATGCTCGCACGATTACTGTGTTTGTAGTTAGGCGTAAAGCTGACGTGTGGTTTAATTTTGCAGAGAGAGTGTAATAGTGACAGTAGCAACAACACCAAAACCACAGCAATAGCTGTTGTATTTGCTGATATAGAATGGGCTGTATTAAAAAGAACAACAGAGCATAGTTGATTGTACCCAGACGATTGTGCGCCATTGACATACACACCCGACAAGAAGACATGCAACATGCATCTACCAATCAGAACGTATATCACATACCTTATGCTGCAGTTCACGTTTACGCAAACGAACGTAGTCGTCATTGTGAATGAAGGGAAGGCAGCTTTTCTTAACGATGGCGTCCTCTCGCTCCACTAGTTCGGCAACCTTCCGCTGCGCCACCGCCACCTGCGCCACCAGCGGTAACATAAGTTAACAACGTACCTGTAGTGGCGTCACCTCTCGCCATGAGTACTACAGTCGCCTAAGCATTATCATAACCTGTCCCTGTTTAGAGAATTTCTATCCAGATAACGCACAGCATATGATTACCGTCAAACTGTCGAGTCAAAGATGCGATTGTAGATTTATCTCTTGTTTAGGTAAATCATAACTCGATCTGTCGATCCGTAGTTTCGTTGTCCTGTCTGTCTGTCCACATCCTGGTAACGCGATTAAACCAGAATCGGTTCACCTCGTAGTCGATCATGGTCGCCGTGTCTGGGCACTTTCGTGGTAGTTTGCCGCATGAGCACAAGTAAGAATGCAAAGTCTTCGAGATGACCGTCTCCACGTTATCGAAAGTCTCATGGCTGAGGCACTGCTCTGTCTTGAAGCGTTTTGTGCGACGACACGCCGGTGTGCAAACCAGCAGTAGTTCGGACTGTTCGGCTAGAGAGCTACCGTAGCTGTCGTTTACTACGTTCTCCTTCATGATGCTGACAACATGTCCTCCTTTTCTCCTCACTTTGGTAGCCTTCACGACAGAGGAGCCTTTTCTGCTGTCATCAACCGTCAATTTGCACGGTTTCATCCTCTTCGTTGCCCTTCCTTTCAGTAGCTCCATCTTATCTGAATGGAAACTCATCGCACTAGCAGGCTTCCCGCTTTGTGACGTGGCACTCGTCATAGAAGGCGTTACACAGGTGCGTCACGCGTGACGTTACGTCAGCGCCCGTTCGACTCCGACTGCGCAACTGAAACCTGTCAAACTTGCCGTTGGTGTACAATCGATCGTGATGCACACATAGTATTGATAATCTACGCTTATCCGATGGATTCGACTGCTAGCTATTCGGCAGGAGGAACCGAGGACACACACGTAGCCGATAATGACTTGGACATGACCCACAATTGTAAGCCGCGCGCAATACTTACTTGAAGTCCTACGGATACGAGATCATAAATTTAATATAATAGTCGACGTCGTAAACTTAGTCATTGTTGTAACCATTCTCTATATCAAGAAGCATTCAACATTATCCACATTAATAAGTTTACAACTGCCTTATTAATTGCATACTTAATCACAATAATTAAGAACATTACCACGACACTGATTTGTTTAAAACGTGCTCTAAGTCTAAGTATCCATTGCCACGGTAAACATGTATTGATTTTTGGTTTGATATTAATTAAGTGAATATAGGTATTACAAGGTTCTTGTATTTTTCTTATATTTAGCTTAGATTTTATTTTCTCGGGTTTACCTAACTGATATTTTAGATAACTTTTGTAAGAAAGCTCTTAATTAACCTAATGTTATTTTACTACTCCATTTGAAGTTGCTCTAATTCACTTAATATATTTTACTTAAAGTATACAGGGACATTTGAAAATATTTTTTATCCGAACCCTCGGAGCTCTGTAAATGCAACCCCTAAAACCTTCCATAGTGTCGCTTGATGAATAGAAAAATGCGTGTTTTCATGAGCGATGGAGAAGAAAACATGGACATAGAAGACGCTTGTCACAATCTGATTAACTTCCAACGCCATAAATTTATATATTCTATCGCAAATTAAGTATCCAGTTTCTGACGTACTCTTTTATCGTAACAGCGAGGCTATAGTGTTTTACATTCGTACAATCATCTTATGCCCTTTCTTTTGGAGGGAGCCAGTCTGTTCCTCTACGCGGAATTAACGGGTGTAGTGATTTGTTGAAAGCCTGCTGTGTTGAACATGGGAAAATGTGACATCGCTGAACATCAAAGGGTATAGCATTTAACTCGACCCGACTCGGCCGTATTGCCAATATAGCTTGTTTTAAAACCGGGCGTTGTGTTTACTGTCGGACAGCATACCTTCAACATAGTTAGTATAGGGTACCGAAGTGTGACGTCACGGTGCAGCGCTGGTTCCAACAAATGTATCCCGTCGTATCTGTTAGCATGGTGTTATGTTTTGTTCCAAACTGTAATCATTATTCTGAAAGTCGCACTTGTAGTTCTTTATGGTTCCCATAAGTTGAAAGTGAGAAGCATATATGGGTGAAGCGAATTAGGTATTTTATGTATTCTGGAACGTAAAGCGATATTTTAACGCAAGCTACTTGATCGCAATGAAAAAATCGATCGCGGTGCAACATATGTTTTGCTGTGGATCACGCTATTTTCATCGCAAACTGCGTTAGGACAACCTGTCAACATCGTACAATTATTGTATGAAATTGTTAAATCGGAGGATTTAATAATAATATTATAATTTTTTTATTGCAATATGGAACAAAATCTATTTCAGGCTGAGAAGTCAGGGAGCGGTAAATAAGTTGGCATTTTTTGGTGAGCCTCAAGCAGAGGTGCAATTAGCTGGGTTTAAAAAATGTTTTTTAGTTGTTTTGTCCACAATTGTAATAAAAATAATAATAATAAGTACAGTACACCTATACAGCGCCATACAGCTAGACAAATCCATTCGGAGGCGCTTTGTAATCATAATTGTGTGATCCACACGTACAAGTTTATCGATTTCTAAAAACTGCAAGAAGAATGTAACTATAGATAATAATCAGATATTCTATAAAATAGTTTGTTGAGAAAACCATTCATACTCCCCGGGGACCACTTCCTGAAAATCTGTGGGTATCCATGTTAGTTCACAATTAATAAAACCCCCATTTTGTAGGGGGATTTACCCAATGAAAACAAACCGCAAGCACCGCTAACTTTTGTTCGAATATGGCTAATAGCGTCAGTAGGCCCCTATCTCTGCACTTGCTGCATACTTCTCAGACGAGCCCAAACCGCTTAACAGTGGAGAAAAGCATGTCAAATCTGATCATGTTAATATGTTCACTTATTTTCCAAGCGTTCTTCGAGGTGCGGTGCGTGCTAGTATGGTGAAGAAATAATTCATAATAGCGCTAAATTTGAAAGTTTGCTATGAAAACTACAATAAATTGGGCAAAATCCAAGACAATAACCAGTTTTCGTAGTAACAAGGCTCACAGTTATATGTTCATAGACATTTGTGGAGTTAATTATTATATGCAATACATATGATTAATGTTACTGTTAAATAACTGCATAATGTGTTTATTAATAATTTTGCTAACAGTATATTTACATTTAAAAATGTGTTAATAGTCATGTTGTTGACAGTTTTACATATGAGTCGGAACTATATCATCAAAACCCTCCAACTGCAGGCTCACCAAAAATCCAATTGTAGGGGTCAGCACACTGATAGTTTTCCCATTGGCGACCATGTTAACGTTTTGTCTGATTGTAAGAAAACGTGACCTAGAAACTGTATTAAACTTCTCACTTGCCGTTGTCATCACCTCATTGACATGCTGGTCGAGTTTAGTCAAAATCTAATATTTCTAACTCTTACAAAATGCCTGTATGTATGACACCCGTCAATATTTATAAATGGATGCAGGCAGTAATCCGGCTAAAGTGTCAACTAGCCAAATTGCTGCCAAATACACTTCCGCTTAGTAAAATCAGCTAAAAAGACACCATTTTACTATCAACAGCTTCTACAATCACATCTAGAAATCTGACTACTCAAATGCACTTATGTCAGAGCAAGTGAATATTGTAAAAAAATCATTTCTCAAAAATATACTGCACTTTTTTTCGTCTGTAACCAAGCAGGAAGTCTAACAGTGTCCTGACCCCTGTAAACTTGACGCTCACTAAAATTCCCAACTGTATCTCCACATAATGTTCCCCAAAACCCTCCGACTGCATCCTTCTTGATGGTGACCAAAAAAACTCCAACTTATATAATGACAACTCCCTTATTTCTCGGCCTGAAACATATTTTGTTCCTTACTTCCGATATTATCCTTCGATATTGGCAAATTTGTACATGAATTAAATAGTATGAAAATAGCGTGATGCACAACGAAAACCTGGTTTTGCACCGCGACCGATATTGTTTATCCGATAAAACAGCTTGCGTTACACAATTATTTTCACGTTCCAGAATATAAAAAATAAAAAATTTGTTTCACCCATGTTTGCTTCTCACTTTCAAATTATGGGAACGATAAAGAACTACTCGTATGACTTTAAGAATATCGATTACAATGTAGACCAAAACGTAGCATCATGTTAACAGATACGGCTGAAAACATTTGCTGGAACTAGCTGGGCCGGTTGCTAAGCTGCGTGACGTCATCACTTCGGTTCTCGATAGTCTTAAGAACATTATTAATAAAACGTGAAAAACCAGGAACAGACTGCCTCCTTTTAAAATAAAATGTGTTGTATATAAGTAAAGATTTTATTTATTGAGGCCCAAATTATTTACACAAATAAGTTAATTATAATTGTGTATGACTAATATTGCAAGTTTAACGATTTTATATCTCCAACGTTGACCTAGCATACGCCTGCTCCCGTTCTTGTTTAATTTATAAGATCTACCTGTTCTACCTCCAGGTTCCGCTGTACATGGTGTAGGGATGAATCCTTGCATTGTTGTATAGCTCCTTCTGTTGTTTCCCCACTGCTCCCTGGCAGCAGCTCCCTCTTCTCTCCACCTTCAATCTTCCCCTGTCTATCTAGAATCCCTAGTTACGCAATCGTCCCATCTTAGCTGTAGTCTTCCACTCTTCCTGCGGTTTTGATGTTTCTCCGCAGCTTCTCTCTTTGGTAGTCTATCTGCATCAATTCTGATCAAATAGAGTTCCAACATCATCTGGAGTCTTATCAAAGTGACCATCAAGCTGCGCTGCACGTCGATCTCTTCCGTCAGGCCATTCACTCTCATTCTATTCATCCTCGATGTTCCTCTCATTCTCTCAACCCAATTATTCTCGCAAATTTGCATTGCTGTTGTTGTTACTGTGTCAACCACACTGTCTCCAGACCATCCGTGCCTGTCGTTGTTGTTACTCTGTCAACCACACTGACTCCAGACCATACGTGCCTGTCGTTGTAGTTACTGTGTCAAACACACTGTCTCCAGACCATACGTGCCTGTCGTTGTTGTTACTCTGTCAACCGCACTGTCTCCAGACCATACGTGTCTGTCGTTGCTGTTACTGTGTCAACCACACTGACTCCAGACCATACGTGCCTGTCGTTGTTGTTACTCTGTCAACCACTCTGTCTCCAGACCATACGTGCCTGTCGTTGTTGTTACTCTGTCAACCACACTGACTCCAGACCATACGTGTCTGTCGTTGTTGTTACTCTGTCAACCACACTGTCTCCAGATCATACCTGCCTGTCGTTGTTGTTATTCTGTCAACCACACTGTCTCCAGACCATACGTGCCTGTTGTTGGTGTTACTGTGTCAACCACACTGTCTCCAGACCATACGTGCCTGTCGTTGTTGTTACTCTGTCAACCACACTGTCTCCAGACCATACGTGCCTGTCGTTGTTGTTACTGTGTCAACCACACTGTCTCCAGACCATACCTGCCTGTCGTTGTTGTTACTCTGTCAACCGCACTGTCTCCAGACTATACGTGTCTGTCGTTGCTGTTACTGTGTCAACCACACTGACTCCAGACCATACGTGCCTGTCGTTGTTGTTACTCTGTCAACCACACTGTCTCCAGACCATACGTGCCTGTCGTTGTTGTTACTCTGTCAACCACACTGACTCCAGACCATACATGCCTGTCGTTGATGTTACTGTGTCAAACACACTGTCTCCAGACCATACGTGCCTGTCGTTGTTGTTACTCTGTCAACCACACTGTCTCCAGACCATACGTGCCTGTCGTTGTTGTTACTCTGTCAACCACACTGTCTCCAGACGATACCTGCCTGTCGTTGTTGTTACTGTGTCAACCACACTGTCTCCAGACCATACGTGCCTGTTGTTGTTGTTACTCTGTCAACCATACTGTCTCCAGACCATACGTGTCTGTCGTTGTTGTTACTGTGTCAACCACACTGTCTCCAGACCATACGTGCCTGTCGTTGTTGTTTCTCTGTCAACCACACTGTCTCCAGACCATACGTGCCTGTTGTTGTTGTTACTCTGTCAACCACACTGTCTCCAGACCATACGTGCCTGTCGTTGTTGTTACTCTGTCAACCACACTGTCTCCAGACCATACGTGTCTGTCGTTGTTGTTACTCTGTCAACCACACTGTCTCCAGACCATACCTGCCTGTCGTTGTTGTTACTCTGTCAACCACACTGTCTCCAGACCAGACGTGCCTGTCGTTGTTGTTACTCCGTCAACCACACTGTCCCAGACATACGTGCCTGTTGTTGTTGTTACTGTCAACCACACTGTCTCCAGACCATACGTGCCTGTCGTTGTTGTTACTCTGTTGTCATACTCTGTCAACCACACTGTCTCCAGACCATACGTGCCTGTCGTTGTTGTTACTCTGTCAACCACACTGTCTCCAGACCATACGTGCCTGTCGTTGTTGTTACTCTGTCAACCACACTGTCTCCAGACCATACCTGCCTGTCGTTGTTGTTACTCTGTCAACCACACTGTCTCCAGACCATACGTGCCTGTTGTTGTTGTTACTCTGTCAACCATACTGTCTCCAGACCATACGTGTCTGTCGTTGTTGTTACTGTGTCAACCACACTGTCTCCAGACCATACGTGCCTGTCGTTGTTGTTTCTCTGTCAACCACACTGTCTCCAGACCATACGTGCCTGTTGTTGTTGTTACTCTGTCAACCACACTGTCTCCAGACCATACGTGCCTGTCGTTGTTGTTACTCTGTCAACCACACTGTCTCCAGACCATACGTGTCTGTCGTTGTTATTACTCTGTCAACCACACTGTCTTCAGACCATACCTGCCTGTCGTTGTTGTTACTCTGTCAACCACACTGTCTCCAGACCAGACGTGCCTGTCGTTGTTGTTACTCCGTCAACCACACTGTCTCCAGACCATACGTGCCTGTCGTTGTTGTTACTCTGTCAACCACACTGTCTCCAGACCATACGTGCCTGTCGTTGTTGTTACTCTGTCAACCACACTGTCTCCAGATCATACCTGCCTGTCGTTGTTGTTATTCTGTCAACCACACTGTCTCCAGACCATACGTGCCTGTTGTTGGTGTTACTGTGTCAACCACACTGTCTCCAGACCATACGTGCCTGTCGTTGTTGTTACTCTGTCAACCACACTGTCTCCAGACCATACGTGTCTGTCGTTGTTGTTACTGTGTCAACCACACTGTCTCCAGACCATACCTGCCTGTCGTTGTTGTTACTCTGTCAACCGCACTGTCTCCAGACTATACGTGTCTGTCGTTGCTGTTACTGTGTCAACCACACTGACTCCAGACCATACGTGCCTGTCGTTGTTGTTACTCTGTCAACCACTCTGTCTCCAGACCATACGTGCCTGTCGTTGTTGTTACTCTGTCAACCACACTGACTCCAGACCATACATGCCTGTCGTTGATGTTACTGTGTCAAACACACTGTCTCCAGACCATACGTGCCTGTCGTTGTTGTTACTCTGTCAACCACACTGTCTCCAGACCATACGTGCCTGTCGTTGTTGTTACTCTGTCAACCACACTGTCTCCAGACGATACCTGCCTGTCGTTGTTGTTACTGTGTCAACCACACTGTCTCCAGACCATACGTGCCTGTCGTTGTTGTTACTCTGTCAACCATACTGTCTCCAGACCATACGTGTCTGTCGTTGTTGTTACTGTGTCAACCACACTGTCTCCAGACCATACGTGCCTGTTGTTGTTGTTACTCTGTCAACCACACTGTCTCCAGACCATACGTGCCTGTCGTTGTTGTTACTCTGTCAACCACACTGTCTCCAGACCATACGTGTCTGTCGTTGTTGTTACTCTGTCAACCACACTGCCTCCAGACCATACCTGCCTGTCGTTGTTGTTACTCTGTCAACCACACTGTCTCCAGACTACACGTGCCTGTCGTTGTTGTTACTCCGTCAACCACACTGTCTCCAGACCATACGTGCCTGTTGTTGTTTTTACAGTGTCAACCACACTGTCTCCAGACCATACCTGCCTGTCGTTGTTGTTACTCTGTCAACCACACTGTCTCCAGACCATACGTGCCTGTCGTTGTTGTTACTCTGTCAACCACACTGTCTCCAGATCATACCTGCCTGTCGTTGTTGTTATTCTGTCAACCACACTGTCTCCAGACCATACGTGCCTGTTGTTGGTGTTACTGTGTCAACCACACTCTCTCCAGACCATACGTGCCTGTCGTTGTTGTTACTCTCTCAACCACACTGTCTCCAGACCAGACGTGCCTGTCGTTGTTGTTACTCCGTCAACCACACTGTCTCCAGACCATACGTGCCTGTTGTTGTTGTTACAGTGTCAACCACACTGTCTCCAGACCATACGTGCCTGTCGTTGTTGTTACTCTGTCAACCACACTGTCTCCAGACCATACGTGCCTGTCGTTGTTGTTATTCTGTCAACCACACTGTCTCCAGACCATACGTGCCTGTCGTTGTTGTTACTCTGTCAACCACACTGTCTCCAGACCATACGTGCCTGTTGTTGGTGTTACTGTGTCAACCACACTGTCTCCAGACCATACGTGCCTGTTGTTGGTGTTACTCTGTCAACCACACTGTCTCCAGACCATGCGATGCTATGGTTCCAGGTACATTGCTCTATTAAAGCCACGCTGTCCGGACGATGCACCTGCCTGTGCGTTGTTTGTTTTGCTGTATCCCAGCCACGCAATGCCGGACCATACGTGCCGCAATTTGTTTGTTGTTACTCTGTCAACCATACTGTCTCCAGACCATACGTGTCTGTCGTTGTTGTTACTGTGTCAACCACACTGTCTCCAGACCATACGTGCCTGTCGTTGTTGTTACTCTGTCAACCACACTGTCTCCAGACCATACGTGCCTGTCGTTGTTGTTACTCTGTCAACCACACTGTCTCCAGACCATACGTGCCTGTCGTTGTTGTTACTCTGTCAACCACACTGTCTCCAGACCATACGTGTCTGTCGTTGTTGTTACTCTGTCAACCACACTGTCTCCAGACCATACCTGCCTGTCGTTGTTGATACTCTGTCAACCACACTGTCTCCAGACCACACGTGCCTGTCGTTGTTGTTACTCCGTCAACCACACTGTCTCCAGACCATACGTGCCTGTCGTTGTTGTTACTCTGTCAACCACACTGTCTCCAGATCATACGTGCCTGTCGTTGTTGTTACTCTGTCAACCACACTGTCTCCAGACCATACCTGCCTGTCGCTGTTGTTACTCTGTCAACCACACTGTCTCCATACCATACGTGCCTGTCGTTGTTATACATGTTCTCACGACGTTATCTTCCAGCTTTTTAAAGAAACAAAGTGGTCATCATGACTTCCTTTACTTTCCTCCATGCATTCGCTTCCGCTTGTATCCGACGTTGCATAAGTATCTCCGAATGTCCATTCTCGGGAACCATTCCGCCAAAGTACAAAAAAATCACCCGCGCGCTTAATCTGATTTTCCTCCAACCTGACTATGCAACTTCTATCTTGCATAAAGTAAAAGTTAACGATAAGATATCCAGATTCATACTCAGTGAATGTTTCGTAAGTACATCCTTCCACTTCTCCGACACTTCTTGCAATAATTGTTTTGCTCATCGACTGCGGCCACATCGTCTACATAGTACATAGGCCTACATCTGATCTTTTCGCTGAATAATACCATCGCAATGAGCTAAGGCAAAGGACATTTCCTTGCCTCAAAGCGATATCAACAGAAAACGTTTCACACATCCCATTCTGCACTACTCTTCTATTCGTTCTCTCATACATTGCTTCCGCCACCCTGGCTTCTGCTTCGGGCACCCCATCCATCTTATTGCTGCTGTCACCATCTCTCTTGGTACTCTATTACATGCCTCATGTCCCATGTTTCGTGCAACTCCAACCTGGTTTCGACCAGCTGCCTTAGTACAGACAACCCACTAGACACCCCTCTGCCATTTGTATATCCCTATTGTTTTTGCCTAATTCCTGCTCCACTCTCTTTCGAATCCTTCCATCCCAAATCCTCTGCAGCAGCTTCTGTGACATTGCAACTAACGAAACAAAATCTTCATGTGTCCTACAGTATTGGACGACTCACGCCAAGCCGGCATTAATTTCACGCCAATCCCGCGACCGGCGTCCACGTTGTCGGAGCGAATCGCCCTGTTAGACGTCGACATCAACGACATCGACGTGAACGATCCAAGTGCCGGCGTCTACGCGGAACTATACCAGAAGTGTTCACCCATTTCGGCGGAGAGATCTCGACACCGACACCAGACTTCGTGTCTGGTGCACGGAGACGCAGCGCCGCTGTGGGGTAACCCTCATGGTCCGCACTGTGACCGCGGTTTGCATACTGCAGCGAAGAGCAGCCAATCACAGCCGATGTTGCAGCCGCTGTCTGGTCATCACCAAGACGACAGCTGCGCGCGCCACCGTAGGCCCGCGGACGACGTGTTTGAGAAGCGAGAGGGCGGATCGTCTCGTGTCCTCTCAGAGGAGGGTATAAGTTGGTGTGGGGATTCGAGACTAGGTGGAGGTAAAATTAGCCGTCACTGGCCGCAGGTGAGCGATAGCTGCGCGACTATCATACCGCCGAATTACTGGGTGCCTTATGAACAAACTGCTCGTAAATATTCAACACACACAGTTCACTCCACCTTAGAACAAAGCTGCCATGACCCAACAGGCTGGCCCCTTTGCAAACCCGGAGTCTCAGAAAACTCGAATCATTCCGCCGCAAGTGAGCAAAGAGGCCATTTGGATGAAATAAATGGAAGCGGGGAGCATCACATGTACGATCTAAACAAACAGCGCGTGCCCCTTCAGCCAACCCCGGACTACGGAAATATATCCAGGTTTGTAATACCCCACCAACGAGACGACGTCAACGGAAATGTGATTGCTGAGCGTTGCAAAGACTACGAAACAAGGTTTAGTTACTACGTCGAGGATTCCGACAACGGCCGGTCCTCTGATGGGAACACCTATAACGCAGTCGCGACTCCTTGCGTCCCTGTGACAGCTGCTGGGCCGCTCGAAAGTAGGAATCCGCACGCAGATACGTTCTTTCCACCATGTGACAGCGCGCCGTTAACTCTGAACACCTTTCATCCGAACAACATCAGCGCCTGGCGCAACCCAAGAGGCAACGTCAATTCTCCCGCGGACGACGACGCGAGACTGATGTCCTCTCACAGTCGCGTGGTCAGTGGGCAATGTCGCGTCGACGAAACGTCCTACCACAGACACGAACACCACAGAAGCAGACGGCACACCCGTCGTCGTCGCTGCCGTCGCGCAGAGACCGTCGCCGACCGTGAGAACCGTGTGTGCGATCCAACGCCGTCCGACGCTAGCGCCACAAGCGGGTCTGCTGCCGACTCGACGGATCTTACTTGGTTGAACCAGCTGTCGCCGCAAGAGCCCGACCTCCCCCACCCGCCACCGCGGCCCCCGACGCCGCCCCTCGACATCGGCAAGATCGAAACCGAGGTAGCAGTTATGTCACATGTTACGTGACGTTTTTTTTTGTAACTACACGAAACCATTTCGCGGCACAAACATACCCCTCTCAAACTCGGAACCGCCGAGATTAACATACCATTAGTTAATGCTTTAGCGATGTGTATGCTATTGAATGTCATGCTCCAGTAATTGCAAAAGTGTGGGTGTGCATATGCGTGTGTGTGTTGATGCTTCTATGTCATTGACCGTTCACCGAGCAGCGTGGGATCACCACTTTATCACACTTAAAGGGAATAAAAACAAGGCCTTATATAAGTTTAACATTGTATGTAACATTCGAGAACATTACAAAATACAGAAAAATACATTTATAGCATAAATTCGATTTTAAACCCGCCTGTGTAGCGATTCCCGCGGAAAACTGAAATTTAATGAGCTAGGCGATCACGTGGTATCGTGACGACACAGACGACATATACTCGCACCAGGCCGACCCTTGCATGCATTCAGAGCATGTTTACAAGGATAGCTTTTGGGTCGAAACGAACGTCAGCATGAGTTATTGTGCGATACTCCGATGTAAGACAAACACTAGTCATCATAAAGGGACAAGCAGTTATCTTACTCTTCCACATGAATCCAATTGTATTCAAATCAATGAATGCGAATGGGCCTACAAGCCGGCGACGTTTCGCGGAGATTCGGCTCGTTTTCAGAATAGTTATATCGATTGCAACCCATCGGAGATAATCTACACTAATAAACATCCATAGCAAACAGATATTGTGTCCAGCTACAGAAAGTAACGTTATACAATCTCATAATATCGCTAGAATATCGATATATGAAGGAGGAATTGTACAACTTATAACAACTTACATCAGTTAGTGAATTTCCGTTGGTCTCCGTAGCTCAGTCGATAGACGCGTTGGTTTCGTGTAATTTGGTTTACAATCGGGTGACGCCGGTTCAAGCCTGACACTGATATAAACGAAATAATTTTTATACTACTGGTGCACAGTTTGTAAATATTTTAAAACTTTTGTAGTAATTATTTATTCGCCACGAACATGAAAATATGGTACTTATATATAACGATGTTTCTCAATTTTATTTATCCAGACAAATATAATGTAATGGATATATAATGTATTATACATACATATGTATTGTACAGTAATATATTGTAATTATATATGTGAAAACAATTTGTGATTTGTCTGGCTACATAAAATTTAGAAATTAGCAGGATGTAATATAATATGAATTCAAGCAAAAGGTGTTTTTATTCCCTTTAAAGTAATAACTAACCCAGCGATTGTACGTAGTATCCTGTAAATGTAGTTAATACAACAATTATTTACTTGGCAATTAAGTTATGGGTTTAAAGTAGTAATAGTTATTATGGTTTCATATTATATCCAACTGAACTAACGTACCGGAAGTACTGTACATATACTGATCACATCACCAAAACACACATATATACCAATGTTTACTTTTTATATTCTAATTTGTTTGAATACACTTGTTTAAAAAGCCGATCTGTGTTACCGGAAGCCGGAAGTGCCCACCAGTCAGCAGTCAGACTCGGGCAGTGACATCAGACGGATGCACGAAGCAACCGCTGAGCTGCCGCCACCACCAGAAGGCCGCGAGAATCTCGTCGTCAACTCTCGCGGTACGATCACGCCGTGGGACTACACTGCGCCGTTCACCGACAGTTCGATAACGGTGAACAACCGAGTGACTGACGCCGGAGAAACGGGTGTAGCGAAGGGCAAGGAGTTGGACACATTGCCGGTGAGCGTCCTACCCAGTCAACATCAGTGTAATTGGCCTGTTCTGGTCCAGTAACTTACGGCGCACTGGCCCAATACAATAACAACGGTACAGGTCCAACATTGTCTTGCATCAAGGCTGTTAATTGGGCCAGTAGAAGCATACTGTACTGTAGATGGCACTTGCATGATGTTTACTGGCTGGTATTGGTCCAGTATTGGGCATGTAACTTAACTGTGGTATGTACATTGTTCTGTCTCTTAATGGTACAAACGATACTTGACCTTTCAGCTGTTACTGACGGCCTTGGGTGAGAGCGAGCCCCGGCGGCCGTTGTGTCGACCGAAGGCGATCGAGAGCGAGACCAGGCGTCGACTTCTCTCACACGGAGGCTGCGAGGAGCCGACGCTGAGGGACTTCTGGGACGGAGAAGTCCTGCTGCAAGAGATTGACGACATCCTCATTGGTTCCGAGCTCGGCGACGACGACGATGACGACCCCTGCCGGCGAATTTGTGCCACCGATGTAGGCACCGTGGAGAGTCGCCAGGGGTCGGGAGCGCCCGCCGACAGAGGCGAAGGGCGGCTAGTCCAGGAGCATGCGGCGAAGACAAGCGCATTCTTGAGTGAAATGTGAGCTTTCTTGTTACGCTACTATTCAAAGGTTTGCCAAAAACACGCGTACGTGCTTTGAAAAATAGGATTCTATTTGTGTTTGTTGTACAGATATTTGGCATGTTTTATTGCAAGTTGTGTTTTGTGCAGTTGTTCCTTGGTTTCCAGTATTTATTCGCTATAATATATATATATATATATATATATATATATATGATATTATATATGCTATTATATATTATATATATATGAAAAATATTGTAAATGCTATATATATATATATATATATGTATAATATTTTTCACGTATTCCATCTACTGATTACAAAGTAACGCTCTCTATATGTAATGGGTTTATGACGAAATTGTTGTCTCACGTGTGCAACATTTTGCAGGCATAAAACAACATATCTTCCCTTGCTGTGTAAAATCGCTCGCAGGTACAAGGAAGGTCGTCTCACCGATATCATCGTGGAGGCGGAGGAGAGACAGTTCAAAGTTCACAGCATCGTGCTTGCATGTCACAGTCAGTTCTTCAGGCAGCGATTGGTGGACGAGACCGCGTCATCGTCGCAGCACATCCCTTGCGAATCGTGTGTCTCCGCGACGGCACTCAAGACCATCCTCGACTACATGTATACGGGCAGTTAGTATCATGTAAAGACATTGTAGTTGTGTAATATTTAAGGATAAATTGCAAGTGTGACACGTTACGAATCAGATGTTTGTTGTTCGTGGGGTGTTAAATGGCCTGAATCAAATTATGCAAGACATCGTCATAAAAGTGCTGCTTAATATAATATATATTTTATATAATTTGTCCGAATGTAGGCTCCTCAAAAGGTTTTTCTGTTGTAATATCATGCAAATGTAAATATTAATATATATATATATATACATATATATATATATATGTATATATATATATATGTAATATTATACATATATATATATATAAATAATTATATATATATATATATATATATAAATAATTATATATATATATATATATGTGTCTTGTGTGTGTGTTATTATTTTGTGTGTGTTGTGTGTGTTGTATTGTGTTGTGTGTGTATTATTGTTGTATGTTGTGTGTGTGTGTTGTGTTGTGTGTGTTGTGTGTGTTGTGTGTGTTGTGTGTGTTGTGTGTGTTGTTTTGTGTTGTGTGTGTTGTGTGTGTGTGTGTTTTGTGTGTTGTGTGTGTGTGTGTTGTGTGTGTTGTGTGTGTGTGTGTGTGTTGTGTGTGTTGTGTGTGTTGTGTGTGTTGTGTGTGTTGTGTGTGTTGTGTGTGTGTGTTGTGTATGTTGTGTGTGTGTGTTGTGTGTGTGTGTTGTGTGTGTTGTGTGTGTTGTGTGTGTTGTGTGTGTTGTTTGTGTTGTGTGTGTTGTTTGTGTTGTGTGTGTTGTGTGTGTTGTTTGTGTTGTGTGTGTTGTGTGTGTTGTGTGTGTTGTGTGTGTTGTGTGTGTTGTATGTTATGTGTGTGTTGTGTGTGTTGTGTGTGTTGTATGTTATGTGTGTGTTGTGTGTGTTGTGTGTGCTGTGTGTGTTGTGTGTTGTGTGTGTTGTATGTTATGTGTGTGTTGTGTGTGTGGTGTGTGTTGTGTGTGTTGTGTGTGTTGTATGTTATGTGTGTATTGTGTGTGTTGTGTGTGTTGTATGTTATGTGTTTGTTGTGTGTGTTGTGTGTGTTGTATGTTATATGTGTGTTGTGTGTGCTGTGTGAGTTGTGTGTGTGTTGTGTGTGCTGTGTGTGTTGTGTGTGTTGTGTGTGCTGTGTGTGTGCTGTGTGTGTGTGTTGTGTGTGTTGTGTGTGTTGTGTGTGTGTTGTTTGTGTTGTGTGTGTTGTGTGTGTTGTGTGTGTTGTGTGTGTGTTGTGTGTGTTGTATGTTATGTGTGTGTTGTGTGTGTTGTGTGTGTTGTGTGTGTTGTGTGTGTTGTAAGTTATGTGTGTGTTGTGTGTGTTGTGTGTGCTGTGTGTGTTGTGTGTGTTGTGTGTGTTGTGTGTGTTGTGTGTGTGCTGAGTGTGTGTTGTGTGTGTGTTGCGTGTGTGCATGCGTGGATGCGTGTGTGTTGTATGTGTGTTGTGTGTGTTGTTTGTGTTGTGTGTTTTGAGTGTTTTGTGTGTGTGTTGTTTGTTGTGTGTGTTGTGTGTGTGTTGTGTGTGTTGTGTGTGTTGTGTGTGTTGTGTTTGTTGCGTGTGTGTGTGTGTTGTGTGTGTTGTGTTTGTTGCGTGTGTGTTATTATTGTTGTGTATTGTTCTTTAGTATTGTGTTGTGGTATTGTTATTGTGTGTGTTGTGTGTGTATTTGTGTGTGTGTTTATTGTGTGTTGTTATTGTGTTATTATTATTATTTATTATTGTGTTGTGTGTGTTGTGTGTGTTGTGTGTGTTGTGTTTGTTGCGTGTGTGTGTGTGTGTGTGTGCGTGCGTGCGTGCGTGTATTGTGTGTTTGTGTTGTGTGTGTGTGTGTGTGTGTGTGTTGTGTGTGCGTGTGCGTGTACTGCGTGCGTGTGTGTTTCAGTAGTTGTTAGAACACTGGTCGCTCAATCGAGAGAGAACACGAATTCGCATCTTTTTGTTGTTATTTTTAAACTTGTACACATTTAATTCTTTCCACGTTTTTTCTATTAACTCAGCAAGTGTATACTTGGTTACAACAAGTGGTGGATATAAATGAATGAGTAGTATTAGCGCATGCAGTAATTCCAACGTGATGAACGCTTCCCAAATATGTCGATTATACGGTTTTGAAATATACAAGTCTGCTAGAGAGTGAAGTGAAACGTTCCTTGCGCAGTCCTAAAGACTGGATACCGCGCTGTATAGGAAGGTATGTTGATATGTTTCCCCGTAGAGTTGGCGCAGACGACGGCCTCTGTAACGGAGGTATGGCGGGCGGCCTGCGAGCTGCGTCTACCGGCCATCGAGGCGCAGTGCCGCCGTCTCACCGCCGACCTCGACGCCGCCGATGCTCTCGTCGTGCTCGAGGACGCCGCCAGACTCGACATGGATGACGTCTGCCAGGCAATGCTGCAGGTCGGCCATCTTGGTGCTACTCACAGATAACGTAAGGGGCACGTTCTCGGGGTTTAGAAAAAGGAGGCTTGGCGGTCGGGATGGCGGGCGGCCAGAGACATCGATATGATGTTCGATTAAACTGGTCTGTCAGGGAGTAGAGTGTAAAGCGCTTTGAGCAGATCTAAGGAATGGATAATGAGCTATATAAGAGCTTACCTTTACTTTTCTTACACATACACTCGCACGCACGGACGTTTCAATGCACACATACGGACACTCTTACTTACTAACACACGAAGCCACGCAGGCACGCAGGCATGCGCGCCCGCCCGTGCACACACACACGCACGCATACGCACACACGCACCCCACACACGCACACATACGCACACACACAAACAAACAAACAAGTGCGCACGTACACACACACACACACACACACGCACACACACGCACACACACGCACGCACACACCACACACTACTCTGTATGTTGATAGACGATCGGCCGTGACTTCTCGAAAGCGATGAGCTCTCTGAAGCTGCTCACCCTGCCCGTCGACCTGCTGTGTCGGGTTCTGTCCAGTTCCCAGCTCGTCGTCGCCTCTGAGCTCGACGTGCTACGTTCCGCTGTGCGCTGGCTCCAGGTTTGTAACGTCCACTTCGATTAATCAGACAGTATGGGTCTGACACATTTATTTGCACTGGATATGACGTCTATATGGGTCTGTCACATTCATTTGCACTGGATATGACGTCTATATGGGTCTGTCACATTCATTTGCACTGGATATGACGTCTATATGGGTCTGTCACATTCATTGCACTGGATATGACGTCTATCGCTTGAACAACTTTGTCTTATGTTTTTTATCAAAATATACTACAGACATTTTCTAGGCAACAGGTCACGCAATGGATAAATGAGTTGACCTAGGTTACGCGGTGAGTGATGATGGATAGTGATGATGGATAGGTCAGTTGACCTAGGTCAACTGACCTATTCATCACGCGACCTGTTGCCCAGCGAAAGGTCCTTCAAGTCATAAAAATGGTGCTTAACGCGCATAGACTGTTCGGACATTCCATCGTATATTTGGTTAAAATTCTGGCCCATAACTATTTCTTTAAAAAAAACATATTCAATTAAAAATTGTATACGAGAAAGGTTGCTTTAGCATTATATATGTCATGCCGCACTAGAATGCAATGCAATGCAAATATTACTTATGAAAACATTGTAGGCATGGCCAAGCTTGACGGAGATTACGCGCATAATTTTGATCGTGACGTGGGCAAACTGATAAACTAACTGCCATACACGTGAAGGTAAACCGCTTAGGTTATCCGGTTTAACTCTATGTGAACACAACATTAGATGCCAGCAACGTGCACAATCGTAATTATGCGCGTGGCCTCCTTGAAGCCTTGTCTGGCTAAATGTTTACATTGTGCATTACATTCTATAAGGACGTCATGACATCTGCTAAATAAATCCTAAAAGCCATCTGTTCTCGCTCAAGCAACTTTACTCTATGTCTTTGTCAGAAAGAAAAACATATGGAGCCTGAATTTCAACACAGATATACGGCGGATTATTTAGCACCTGTACATATTCGGCACCCATTTTGATGGTTGACGGACCTTGTTGCTAGGCAATAGGTCACTTAATAGATATGTCAATTGTTTCGGGGATGAAATTACCTGCGCTAATGCTTAGAAACATATGTTGTGTAGAAGACATGTTGCATATTGACAGCACGAACAGGACGCCCGCGCAACGCACGTACGCCGGGTCATTGAGTGCGCGCGCTTCTCCCTGATGATGTCATCGGAACTGTTCGCAGCAGCAAAGCTGATAGACGGTTACCTTGACGACCCGGAGATCAGCAGCATGCTGATGAAAGCAAACTGGTGGGTGGATCCGTTAATTACGTCAACCGTAGGGGATCGTCATGTTAATCTAAAATATATTTCAGCGTCATGTTTTATAATAAATGTGTAGATCTTAGTTTCGTTTATACGCATTCTCCTTCCGCAGCTTTGTTCTGCTTCTATGATGCCTAAGTCGATACAAACGTCACATGTCGTCCAGGTATCGCACAAGCGTGCAGCTGAACTCTCCCAATCGAATCAGACTGGGCATAGCTCCTTGCAGAGGGTCAGCGTCAACGTCGGTCACCAGGGGCAACGACGACAGTCACACAACCGTCACGTCTGATTCCGGACACAGGTGAGACGGTCATCGGCAGTTGATATTCGACGATTTTAATTGTGTGTGTGATTGTGCGTATGCGTGTATGCGTGCGTGTGCGTGCGTGTGAATGTAAGTGCGCGCGTGCGTGTTCGTGTGTCGTGTACGTGTGTATACTCTGCATAAATGTGTGTATTAAATAATTTCTTCGTCACTCTTTCACTACAGGAGTGCAGCAGAGAAGGACATGTCGCGAGCAAGAAGGAAGGTGACAAACAGCAACACTGCTGCCAGACGACAGGCGCTCTTCGTGTTCGGCGCCTGTGGCGTGCTCAGCCGCGGTCTCGCTGTGCCGGGTGAATATCCTGATATTAGGAACTGGTTTTATTCTTCTTCTGCTCGCCAAATGGTGTTGTCGAAACGTCGCTGTGTAGAGGGACTCTAGTTGCCATGAGTTTCAATTCTTAGTATTGTCATGAAGACAATTTTTTTTCAACTTGATGAACATGTTCACAAATGGAAACGTGCCTATTCTGATATACATGGATTATGCAGCAAAGCTGTTAACGACGTATGCCTCTATGCCACAGCAGACTCGGCCGCAGACCAAGTCATCTACCGCTACGTGGCGCGCAACAAGTCCTGGCGGCAAGTGAGCAAACTACCACAACGCAGGATCCACTACTCTATCGCCGCGAGCAGCCGTTACGTCTACGTCACTGGTACGGCCCACGGTCCACGGTACACCGGCTGTAGCTCAGTCGTTAAGCATCTGTTAGGGAGTATAACATTATAATACAACGTTCTTCCCTTGTTGTTCTCATTGTGTTATTATAGATGATTTGTCTTAATTTGATGTGTATGTATTGTTATGAGATACAATAAATTTGAAATTGAATAGGTTCCACGGGCGGGTACAGACACAGAAAGGGGGAGTGCCCAGTTTCCCCCAAATGCACTAGGAATGTAGGCACGTACATACGCTCGCACACATTTACTTGGTGATACTGGCCTCGGACACCACTTCATCACCACGCTTTGGAGCTTCTATTGCTACTTTGGGTAGACATTAAACAAGTCTGCTACTACTACTACTACTACTACTACAGTGATGTTAATCAATAATAATTTCCTGGGATTGGACTAATGTGAACATTTTCGTGAACAGTTCGCTTCTTCCCTCTGCCGTATTTGATGATCAGATGATGAATATTGCCGTAAAACGTAGGAAATACGCCGCCACACGGATCAATAACTCAACGTTTACTAACCCGCTGGAAACATTGGTGGTTTGTGACATGAGGGTACATCTCGAAACACTGCATGGTACTAATAACCAGCATCCTGCTGACAGGAGGAGGCATTGCCAGTGACATATCAGAAGATAAGATTGTACCGACCAAGACAGTTTTACGATGGAGTGCCGAGAGCGCCACCTGGTCGCAGGTGGCGCCATTGTGCAGCAGCCGGATGCAGCATTGCAGTGTAGGTGTGGCCGACCGGATATACGTCATCGGTGGCTGCCAGAGCGGCCGAAGGTAAGATACCTGTAGTTCGTATACGTATAGTAGTGATGACAATGTTGCCAGCGAATGATACGAAAGTACACAAACGTGTACCCGTATAGACATATTACCCCAGATAGCATGCAAACGTTAATATAACGTTAATGTAACGTGTGCAGAAACGTTTGTTTAACGTTTAATGCAAACGTTAATTTTGCGTTATTTTGCTCGTTTTTTAATATTAATCTAACGTTTAATTTCTAACCAAAACGAAACGTTATATTAACATTAATGTAACCGTTGACTATCAGTGTGAACGTTGGCCAGTATACTAACCCAAGTATATATTTATAAAAGTAACACTTACGAAAACGGTCTGCTCTGCGGGGTCTCTCATAATAATAATAATATATTTTATTTTATTTAGCGCCAAATCCAATTATAAATTGTTCGTGGCGCTTTACAACTTGTAGAACCTAGATATAGATAATAATGATGGCTAAATAAACATGCATTTTCTAAAAGAAATTCTTATAAAATTAATATAGTAAAATACAAATAAATACAGTAATTAAATAAATATACTAAAATAATGATCTTAGCTACAGTTCTATGTAGAAATAAGACATTGCCATTGCCTTTAAGCGTGCCTTGAAAGTAGAGAGACAACCAGACGCTTTAATGTCATTAGGCAAAGTGTTCCACAAAGTCGCCGCGGCGACCGCAAACGAACTGTTCCCAGCTTTGACATGAGTCCGCTGGACCGTTAACATGTTATTGTTGATAGAGCGCAGGGCTCTTGTTGGTTTGTATGGGCATACAAGGTCGCATAAATATTTCGGGGCATCGCCATGCACAGCTTTGTATGTAAACACTAATAGCTTAAAGTCGATTCTGTGTGCTATAGGCAACCAGTGAAGAATACACAACAGAGGCATGGCGCTGTCACTCCGTGGGCGGCGTAGGATCAACCTAACAGCAGAGTTGTGCATTCACTACAGTCGAGCGATGTTGTTAACAGAAGTGCCGTATAGAAGTGAATTGCAGTAATCAAGCCTTGATGTAATAATGACATTGGCGACACGTTCTTTTGTCGTCGTTGGGAGATAACGACTCATCTGGTTAATATGGCGCAGGTGAAATGAGCACATACTGACGATGCTTGAAACTTGCTTCTTAAAATCGAGGTGGCGATCCATAACGACACCAAGGTTACGAACACATCTTGAGGCAGTAATCATAACATCTAACGCGCGTATCACGCTGCCGTCAATAAGTCTTTGGCACTACAGGAAGATATTCGTACGTTCGTTGAGGCCATCCACATCACGGACAATGACCAGAGGTAACTGCACATCGTCAGGTAGCTCGTACGCAGGCACCGTTGTGCCACTCCTCTTGATTAACTGGTCAAGTTTCAGATTTATGGCTGCTTAACCATTTTGTAGCTCTCGAAGGGACGCCTTCATCTCCTCCATCTTCTCGAGCATGTGTCGCTCAAACGCTGTTGTAATTATAACAGAAGGAAAGTTGTAACAAATATTAACAACACCTAATCATTTGCAACTACAATTAAGACTAGCGTGCCAGTAGTTTACTAGAAAAACCTTGTTGACGATACCAAATTCAGCGCCATTTTCATGGAAAGACTGACGTCACACGTTCATAGTCTTCCCAGTTATTGGGTGCCGAACTGGGAATACTAGTCTAGTTTACGACGTTCAGTAAACCCATAATTTCGGCCAACCGTTTATTAGCATTTACAGGTATGTATGTATGTATGTACGTATGTATGTATGTATACATGTATGTATGTATGTTTGTTTGTTTGTTTGTTTGTACCGCCACATCTCCGTTACTTTTGCATGTATCTGGCTGACATTTTGTACGTGATCTAGCGGGCCCATTGGGGTGGTTCGTAGATTTAGAAATTTTCGAAATTCGTCCGGGGGTGGAGAACGGGGAGGGGCTCAATATTTCAAACGGGTGTAAGTGGAGTTCCAGCCGTGGAATTTCATGTTTTTCTATATCATCGTAAAGATAATTATGCCATCTACAAATATGTCGCTGGACGTATCGTGAACGCGTAACACTGCCACAACTCTGCCTGTTATTGGCCACGTCAGAATGAGCTCGGAGCGCTTGCTTATTTCTGAAAAAAAATCCACAAAGAAACAAAGTAACGTTCCCGCAAAGAGACCAGGTTTGTCCTACAACTAGGCCAGTAATCAGGTACAATTTATCAATGTGTGTAGGCTGGAAACATTTGGGATTGGTTTGGTCGGATTTGTGTGGGTGAGATTCAAATGTAGGGCAATAATTTGAGGTTTGGTCTAACTTTAGTGTTCATAATATTATTAGTCATGATTTCAGGATGTATCACTTTCCAGTGCACAAGATTGTGGGAGAGCTCCCTAAGATTTAATTTATAGATATAATTACACGTGATTTTATCTGGACAATTTCTTTTTCTCCCATGCAAAGCCGAGCAACTAGAAAATTAATCTGGGGCAGTGGGGATCTCAATGATTGCAATTTTCAAAACAGTATTTGAGCGAGCGACTGCGTTTTTTCCCCGAGCAACGCCGGGCAACTCGGCTAGTTATAGATGATATCTAACTAGCCGAGTTTAATCTATTTTATGGTTTTAATAACTTGTGTACTTGTGTTTATTTATACATTTTATGACAGTATAGTTGACTTTACTTAGTAATGATTGTATATGTTGTAGCACATTAGTATTTTAATTATATATCGTATGGTATTATTTATTTATTTGCATTAACGCCCCAGAACAATTATTTGGATGAGGCGCTATATAAGAAATAAAGTATTTTCAAATCAAACCAAAAACTAACGTTCCGACAAGGTTAGAGATCTAACTGTTTAAAATCAAACCCAAAACGAACGTTTCGGCAACGTTAGAAATCTAACTGTTTAAAAGCAAACCAAAACCTAACGTTCCGGCAACGTTAGAAATCAAACAGTTTGAAATCAAAAAAAAAACTAACGTTCCGACTACGTTAGAGATCTAACTGTTTAACATTAAACCAAAAACGAACGTACCGGCAACGTTACAAATCTAACTGTTTTAAGTCAAACTATAAACGAACGTTTCGGCAACGTTAGAGGTCTAACTGTTTCAATTCAAACCAAAAACTAACATTCCGGCAACGTTAGAGATCAAATAGTTTCACATCAAACCAAACACTAACGTTCCGACAACGTTAGAGATCTAACTGTTTAAAATGAAACCAAAAACGAACGTTCCGGCAACGTTAGAGATCAAACCGTTTTAAATCAAACCCAAAACGAACGTTCTGGCAACGTTAAAGATCAAACAGTTTCAAACCAAACCAAAAACTAACGTTCCGGGAAGGTTAGAGATCTAACAGTAACCAAAATCAAACGGTTCTAACCAAATGCAAACGTTATGTTAACGTTTACATGCTATCTGGGACATTGTAGAATAGCTTGACGCTGTCCTCAGAAACTACGGCAGACAAACCATTATTGTATTATTTCTGGACTGAAGCATGTGTTCGTTTTGGTATTCATTGAACTTCTGATTAGGAATCGACATGCCACTACGCACACTGACCAAAGATATAATTTATTTCCCGGCATACTTAGGCCACTCAGCTTGTTCCAGTTTTAGCGCCTTCGCCATACAACTGCATCACAGTTGTGCATGCATAGCATGTCCGCGTCTGTTGTCACCGAGACTCGAATCTTTATGTAGTCTGGGTGCTCTAATATCCGCATTGTTGTAGACGTTGGATTAGCCACATTCACGCGCTGGAGCTCCAGAGTAATCGTCACCACCGACGACACGGTTCAGCCATTGGTTGGCCATTTTTTATCAAGTCGAACAGAATGAACATTGATATGTTTCATTTTTATTATTATGAATTCCCCCGAAGCAAATGGCACGACAATGTGTTGTTAATGCGTTTAAACTATCCTATTATATTACCGACGAAGACCACATTTAACGAACGCTACATTCACGCAGCTTTCTATCTTCCGTCGAGTGCTACTCGAATGCCTGGACAGAAGTGACGCGGTTGCACATCCGTCGGATGGGAGCATGCGCGGTGTCTTACCGGCACGGGATCCTGGTTGCAGGCGGGTACGGCGGGGATAGCGGAGAAACTGCCGTCATTCTGGACGTGGTCGAATTCATCGACCTGGACACTCTCGCGTAAGTCATTCTTTATAACGCTGCGATAGTCCACCTGTATCAGAACGGCACTGGTCTGTGCCATTATATAGCGGCAAACTATTTATTGACAGAAACGATCACATATTTATATCAAACTGTTACATACTCACTTCTTCGTACCGTGTGGCACAAAAGCAACGCACAATATCTTACGGCCTCTAGTTCTTCGTTCATTGGCCTTTGCAATATATGGAACAACCAGAATTTTAACAAAACGCACGGGGAGTTGGAAAGTTTTCGCGGCAACCTTCATAATTTCATAACATCTAAGGGGCACGTAACGGGGACACATTCAACGTGCCCCCAGACCCCCTGGATCCGCCTGTGATTCTTTATATTTAATAATAATAATAAGATAACTTCTATTGCGCCTAAATCTTTGGAAACCAAGCTCAGAGGCGCATCAAAACAACAGGATTGGTTAATCTCAAAATCCATAAGCAGTATTCCAGTTGTCAACAGATGGTTCAAGGCGCTAGGGAGCTACGGTGGATAAGCAAGGTTGTAAAGATAAGTTTTTAAATGAAGGCGGAATTTGGTAATATTTTCAACTGATCTAACACTAAGAGGGAGCATATTCCAAAGAGTTGGTGCAGCAACAGAAAAAGCCCTAGTTCCAATGTGAGTGTTTACTCTAGGAACAAAAAGTAGGTCAGAACTAGATGATCGAAGTTGGACAGGGTTTCTTACAGGAGTAAGCAATGAATGCAAATAAGACGGTTGCTTACTGGACAGTGCCTGGTGTGTAATGGTACATATCTTAAATATTATACGACATCGTACAGGAAGCCAATGCAAAGATTTCAAAAGTGGTACAGAGCGAGAAAAACGAGGAGATCTTGTATCTACTCTTGCTAGGCAATTGTGGACACGCTGAAGTTTTGTGATATCCTTGCTAGAGATATTATGAAGAAGGGAATTGCAATAGTCAAGTCTGCTGCTAACAAGCGCTGTTGCAATAGTTTTAGCAACATCAAATGATATATACCGGCAAATACGCGAAGATCACGAATATGATAAAAACAGCAGCGACATATTTGAGATATGTGTTGTCGGAAATTGAAGTTACTATCAACGGTCACTCCTAAATTCCGCACCGAGGTTGCTGGCGTGATATACTGATTCAAAATACGCGTAGGGAAAAACATCCAGTTTACTACGCTGCATTGGAGTACCAATAATGATCAATTCAGTTTTATTTGCATTTAATTTCAACTTGCTGTCAGTCATCCAGTGGAAGATATCTTGAAGGCAATCACTAAGTTGGTTAAGGGAGCGATTTTATCCGGGGTAGCCAACGAAATGTAGACCTGAGTATTATCAGCATAAAGATGATGATCCAAGTTATGTCTTTGTATAACAGAGCTTAGTGGCATGGTGTAAAGAGTAAAAAGCAAAGGCCCAAGAACACAACCCTGGGGAACACCAAATAAAACCGGCTGTGCAGCTGAAAAGCAGTTCCCAATCTTTATAGTTTGGTATCTATCAGTTATATACGAAGAAAGCCAGCTTAGAGCTGTGCCAGATATGCCGTACCACTTTAATAGGCGTTCAGTGAGAATGCTGTGATCAATCGTGTCAAAAGCGGCAGAGAGATCTAATAAAAGGTAAGTGCAGTCACTTTACCATTATTCATGTTCAAGTTAATGTCATTATAAACCCTTAAGACGGCAGTCTCTGTTGAAAGAAACTGTCTATATGCTGATTATGACACATTAGTTAATACATTTGTGCTAATGTGAGACCTTAGACGACTTGCTACAACCTTTTATAGTATTTTGGAAATAAAGCTGAGGTCTATGACTGTTTAGGTCTTGTTTAGTCAGAGATGACTACTTAAGAAGTGGTGTGACAAATTATGACATGGGAAAGCAGAACGAATAATACTGATTTTATTCTTAAAGTGACTAGAGGACGAATCACATAGAGACTTAATTGACACATGATCAAGTAGCGATGGAGTAGGCCGTCTGTGTGTAATGTTATTGATACAGTTCCAAATATGACGCGGGTTATCAGACTTATTTATGACCATATTTGTATAATAATCTGATTTAGCTTTAGCCATTTGTCTGTTACATAGGTGACATTGCTTAGAATAGCGCGACCTGTCTAATGGCGAGCGCGATTTGCGCCATTCACGCTCTAAATAACGACGACGCCTTTTAGATAATATAATTTCGGAAGTCATCCATGGAGCCGGTGGCCTTTCTGCCACAAATTTGGATTTTATAATGCAAGTGAACAATTATACGGTTGGCTTTTAGATATTACACCATGCCATATATGCGTGGCTCGCCCTGACAACTAAATTATTGTTTATGTTTATTTAGAGACAGCATCTACTTTGAACTGTTAGCATATCTCAGCAGATTATGTATTTGTATTAATTATTGCCATATCTGGAAAAAAAAGAATATATATGCTTCGTGTCATCGTTCAATCAGCTGCACAGATTTCATTCCGTTGCGTATCCCACGGTGCTGTGCGGCGATGACGTCACTGCAGGACAAAGTGTACATCTGCGGTGGCCTGACGAGAAGCGAAGCCAAGACGCACTGCGCAGTCGCAACAATCGACATATACGACGACCGTCGCGCCACCTGGACGAAATTCGCGGAACTGAGCCGGTCGCGGTACAACGCAGCATTCGTCACGCTTGGTGAGTCTTTGCTAGAGCGCAATGGCGCAATGTATAGATAGGTACATTCCAAGCTCTGTCCTACATCCTCTGCTTTTAGCATGTTAGTTTTTTGCATTGTCTGCCTTGTTCATAATTATGTTTGTATATTTCTCTCCCGTTGTTATGTGGCTTTTCAACAACTGGTTCGTAACATTACTCTTCCTTATACGACATTAATGATATATATATATATATATATATTTAAATGTCTTGTGCCATTTCACCCTTAGTATTATACACCACAATTCGAGTGATATTAAGTCTTTTTGCTAAGGTAGGCGCCTGCTATAAAATCATAATAATGGAATTTAAAATGTTAGACGTTATTTAAAGTCCATTTTGTCCCAAGTTAAAAAAATAATTGGTGGCCCCGTGCAAATATTTGAAATCTTTGGCATTGTAACAAATACGTCATCATCAAAATCAGCAAAATACTGTGGTCTAATTATAATCTGCCATAACACGAGATTTGTTTATTATCCAAACATGACACGTGAACGAATTTTAATATTTGATATATTCATATTATAGGAAGTAATATCTGTGAAATGTGTATTAAACAAACGCAACATTTATTATTTTATGTGATTTTTAGGTTACATAAATAGCACGTGTCAGCCCAGTTTTGATTATATTCAATAGTTGACTTACAAGATGTAATGTAACTTCAGTAACAAAAGTTATGGTGTTCAGTTTGTTTATGTGGCCTACGATCTTTAATGTAATTTAAGTAAAAGTGCAATTTTGTTTCGCTGCGATACTTGGTAACGACCATAGGATAAACCACCCATACGTAATGTTGTACATGTTTGTGTGAATTTGAGAACGCATGTAACCGGCCCTAGCGTGTGCCTGTATCGACTATACGACTGTCGCTCACAGGTACGAAGCTGTGCATCCTGGGAGGACAGACGCCGACCGAGACAGCGCCACTCAGCGGCGTCGAGTGTTACGACCTGCTGAGCGCCACCTGGACGGACGCCTTGGAAGCACTTCCGGGGTCGTTGACTGCACCGAAGGCCGTGATACTGCGCTACTGACGGATAATACAGCCCAAACTAAAATGTTCTTGAAATTAAGCAGTATACGCAAAAGAGTAGAACCTTTGGAAAAATGGTCGAAAAGGACATTTGCAGAGTACTGAAAACTCGACTGCATTCGACGTAGGACCTATTTGTATTGCTAATAAAGGAATGCGTAGGTTTATATCTCAACTGTAACCATTTCTCTGGTGTTTTGTTGTAGCCAATCTCTTTTACCCTAATACAGTGTAATCTTGTTTAATGTGTAACGAATTGTGAACATTACCTTTATTATTTGGTTTTTCATAAAATGAGTACACCACACACGTATTGGTTTTTAGTATTATTTATTTATTATTATTATTAGGCCCTAGCTCAAATAAAGTCAGGCTACAGAGTACAAACACTGCACTTACAACTGGTTTCGTAAAGGTTGTAAAACGACCTATCTACATCTAATAATTCTTTATAGCAGCAGCAGCAGCAGAAGCAACACACGCAGCACACGCAGCACACGCAGCAGTTGTCGTAGGAAGGACAGGAAGCAGCGACTACTTGTTACCGCCACTCGTTCTTATTGTATGTCAGTGAAGGGACCTCGGCTGGCTCAATAACTAAACCTGTTGCAAACAGAACAAGACTCTACGTCAGGGCTGTCATGCCCCACCCAGCTTTACCGCTACGACGGTGCCAAAACGCCAGCTAAGAGTTGGAAACTGGTTGGTCAACAGCACTCTCACACTGGCCATCAGCACATTACAGTCGTTCCGTTTCTGCGATGTGTGAGTCCATACCGCTACACGTTAGTCACACGGTGCTACAATACGACACCAAACACGAGCCGAAGGAGCGGTGTGCACCACCTAACGAAATAAGGATAGAATATGTTATAAACGATTATATATTCTACATTAGGCCGGACGCTCAGTATCATAAAGGCGCCTACAAAATTATTTTCTTTCCAAATCTCTGGGGGCAACCTGTTCTTTTCATAAATAGGTAGCCTACATCTCCGGGCACCTAGGGTAAAAAGTTCTTCACGATATATCTGCCAGTTTTTTCATAATATGAGAAAAATGCATATATGAGCAGAGTACGTTGCTTTGTTTAAAAAATAAGTGATGGGGAATACAGTAGTCTATATCTGGAGAAAAAACAGTCGTACATTAATATAGTATAACACGTGGGACTCATCGTCATTACCTTATTTTCATCATGGTATAACAAAATGTTGCTAAACAAAACTATGACGTCACCAAATTACATCTTACGACATAACCATCAAAATAATGTGACAATCTGCCACCATCATCTGTTGAATCAATATAGAGTAGACTTAGAATGCAGTGATCCAGTAATGCTATGCATCTTCGTAAACCGTGGTAGCTGGTAAAGAAAAAACAATTGTTAAAAATGGTAGATTGAGACGACACTGCTCAGTTAACTGTTCTTATTTTCTTCAAACAATTACATATTGGGCTGTACAACTGAATGATCAAAACCAACAGCATGTTAGTAAGAATCTGGTATAAGCACGCGGTTGATATAAATAATGCATTCCGGGCAACTACACATCTATAATCTAGTGATTATTTATGTTATTAAGTATTGTTAGACATCTGTATAGTTGCATGTTGTGTGAGACCACAATCAGGGTGGGTGAGCAAATCAGTCTATATTTGACAGCCGAATAGTGATATCGTTATAACAAGTGACGATTTATTAGATTTGCAATTAATGTACTGTAGTTTTGCCATGAGTAAATAAAATAGATTAACCCTAGAATTGACAACACCAGAAGTCACATGACGACATCACTCTTTCCCTCCTTTGAAAGTCTGCCTCCACCGTTTTAGCAGCAATATTATATAATGTTTATAATATAATGATTCAGTTATCCTACATTTACCGCAGAGTAGTACTAAACCATTTTGATCTGCAATAGTTTTGAGTAGTTAAAAATAAATGACAAAACAAAACCCAACCAAATTCTGCTCATAGATAAACATTATGTAGTAGCATAGTAGCACAGTGGCAGGTGCATCGGACTCTCAATCGAGAGAACCTGGGTTCACATTATGTGCGGCTGTGTCGAATCTTTGGCAAGTTCGTTCACTCTACGTTGCTCCAGTTCACTCAGTTGTATTGGAGAGTATATGGCTATAGACAGTGGTGGATAGGTGTGTACAAATAGTCTTAATTGAATGCTTCCCAGAGAAGTCGAGATGGTGTTCAGTTGAACATAATGGCCTGGGTTGACGTTATGCACAACAATATTCGTTGTTATTAGTGCATGGATCGCTTGAGCTATAAATCACGACAGTCAGATACAATTTTCGTGTACGCTTGTTTATTTACAGTGAATCGAACTGTTGATGTACAGGGTCTTTCAGTTAATCAAACGATATTGTTTTGCAGCGAACTGACAACGGCAGACGTCTTGGGCGAAATACCTCCTCGTGTGGATGATTCTTGTAGTAACCGCATGTCACCTACACCAATTACAGTGGCTCCACCGTGCGGATTACATTGCCGCAGCCGTCACCACGGCGCGTGTCTTATCAACTTCCAGTCAGTGTGACAGAACTAAAGCAATGTCAGAGGGCATTCCGTATTTTCCATAGCAATGTCAGACACACCCATCTACACAGGATTCCACTAGAAGATTACGTTGATAAGCGTTGACGCCAAGAAAGGCATCCTGCTTCATATGCGCGAAACAAGAAACGGCACGCCGACAGGTGGAGGTAGCAGTCTACAGACGCTGAGCGACGCCGTCTGGAAACGGCTCTGTTTCTACGAAGACTTCTTTGCACGGGTACACAGGTGAGTGTCGAGCTGAAGTATGCCAACGCTTTCTGTCGGTAGTGAACGGGAATGAGGTAAGGATACCGCTTCTTGATGACGACGACGCTTTCTGTCGGTAGTGAACGGTAATGAGATCAGGATATCGCTTCTTGATAACGACGCTTTCTGTCGGTAGTGAACGGTAATGAGGTCAGGATATCGCTTCTTGATAACGACGCTTTCTGTCGGTAGTGAACGGTAATGAGGTAAGGATACCGCTTCTTGATGCCGACGATTTCTGTCGGCAGTGAACGGAAATGAGGTAAGGATACCGCTTCTTGATGACGACGACGCTTTCTGTCGGTAGTGAACGGTAATGAAGTAAGGATATCGTTTCTTGATGACGACGCTTTCTGTCGGTAGTGAACGGAAATGAGGTAAGGATACCGCTTCTTGATGACGACGACGCTTTCTGTCGGTAGTGAACGGTAATGAGGTAAGGATATCGCTTCTTGATGACGACGCTTTCTGTCGGTAGTGAACGGAAATGAGGTAAGGATACCGTTTCTTGATGACGACGACGCTTTCTGTCGGTAGTGAACGGTAATGAGGTAAGGATACCGCTTCTTGATGACGATGACGCTTTCTGTCGGTAGCGAACGGGAATGAGGTAAGGATACCGCTTCTTAATGCCGACACTTTCTGTCGGCGCGTGTTCAGTTTCCGCAGGATTGTCATGGTCGGCTCATTGCACATGCGCTACCAGTTCAACTATATATCGCAAAAATGCAACCACGTCTTTGGACCGAAAGAACGGAAACACGGATCAACCATGCAGGTAACGGGAACGATTGTTTTATATGGAATTCATGGCAAACATCACTATCTTTGGACGAGACACCTAGATCCAATGAATCTGACGAAAGACGACGCGGTGCTCACGCAATGCGGCTCCCACGATCTCTGCAAAATTGGCATTCGCCAATTTCCTTCCGCCCAACTCTCCACTTCGCAACACATGCACGTTGACCATCTGAAGGCCATCCAACGCCACCGCGAGCTGCTGGGACTTCGACTAGTTGTACTAACGACGCCGCCCATTGGAGACAGGACGGAGAAAGCGAGGAAGGACAAGGAGATCACTTTCTTGCTGGCAATGCTCGCCCGACTCGTACATACCCACCTCTTGGCCGCCAGCATTGACGTGTTCGATGAGTTCGCAGCGCTGCTGCCGTACCACAAGAACGACGCACCGCCGTTTTTTGGGCACTACCTGTGTCCAAACCGCGAAGGAGGTCTCATACGTGGACGCTATGGCATTGACGCTGTCGACCTGTTTGTATGCCATCTCGCAGACGAGTTAGACATCTGCACATGCTGACGTAATCGGGATGCGCGTTGGTCTCACATTAGAGAGTCTGCAAGCGCTCATCACTTTGTAAATACGCAAAACTGAACCAACTATGAAATCTATCACAATGTAGCTAACGGTAGGTTGACATAGTCAAATCGGTCTTGTTGCTAGGTTTGTCAATTGGGTAGACGAAATATCGTCTGTCTGTCTGTCTGTCTGTGTGCGTGCGTACGTGGGTGCGCGCTTGTGTCTGCGCGCGTGTGTGTATGTGTGTAAGACTTGTAAGGCTCACATGGTGGTGGCTACATGTACACAATATATAGAAAATACAGTGTTTTATTATGTTGACGTCTATATTAAAGCCCTATATTAATTCACAATGATCTCCTGTTTTAATTACCAATACATTGATTTTCATACCACATTAATTGCCAAATGGTAAGAAATTCTACAGCACCATTTGTAATTCGCTATATATATATATATATATATACATATATATATATATATATATATTTAATAACAATGCTGGCGCCAATTTGTAATTCCAAGAAGGGTCTTCTCAAATAGGCTTTGAAATATATGCAATTTGTCACATCACGCAGACTAATGAAATACACACACACTAGAGTCAACTCTGCAACATTCTGAACGAACAGATCAATATGCACAAATCTGTAAGTCCTCATAAACGAACGTCCGGTACTCCATCCGTTAGCGTTGGCGTCTACCTTGTCGCGTGCAGAACACATCACGCGGGAACACAATACTACAATGTCTCTCCAAGAGTTGACGCATGCTCGAATTTAATACAGTTTTAGGCCAGCGACACACTTAACTGTCTTGGAATGTTCAGCTGATTCTATCACAAGTCCGGCGGCGTGGCAAAGAAAACCGGCCAGAATTCATCCAAAACTCACAAGTTACCCCGACACAAATTTAATTTGCTAACACGAAGCACAACCACGTCACGGCGGACACAACCGGCCCCAACGCGACGGCTGCGCGCACTGCTGCACCGGATTTGACGTCGATAACGATACTAGTCCTTCCGTTGATGTTGACATCATTGCCGGCGTTTTCATAGCTGTTGTCGATATAGTTCACATCGTGCGCGCCACCTGTCGTAGAATCGACGGCATCATCGGGACGGTGTTTGATGTAGTGTTCGCCAGATGGCGATGCGGTACGGACTTCTTTCGTGCGGACTTTGTCGGAGGAGACACCGTTGTCGCCGACGACAATTTTAGAGTCTCTCGGGTCGGACTCTTTCACGACGGTCGCGTCGTCAGAAGTATCGAACTCGCTTCCCGGACATCTCTCTAAAACAAAACAAAAAAATTGAAAACTGTTGTAAGACTTAACCACGTAACATCGATGTATGCACACATTGTTACAGATATAAAATGTTATAATTAATAATAAAATGTTGAAAAATCACAACAAAAGAATATGTCGATTGTATGTGAGTGTATATGTGTGTGTGTGTGTGTGTGTGTGTGTGTGTGTGTGTGTGTGTGTGTGTGTGTGTGTGTGTGTGTGTGTGTGTGTGTGTGTGTGTGTGTGTGTATGTGTGTGCGTGTATGCGCATGTGCGCGCGTGCGTGCAACATCGTGTGCACACATATCATTTATTCAGGTTTACGTTCATTTCATGAAATGATATTTGTTATGAGACTTTGTAGATCTCTCGTTGTGCAAGTTCCTACCTCGAGAGCCTCTCAGTAACGTCTTCACGGTGTCACTGTTATGTGCGTGCGACACCCCTCCGCTACAGAGCGAGTCGGTCAACAGCTCAGTCTCGTCGCCGCGTCGTCGCACCCTCTGGCGAACACATGGCGAATTACAGCTCAGCAGCACAGCGAACTTTGATACCAACGCACATATGCAAGCGCGCGCGCGCGCGCGCGCACACACACACACACACACACACACACACACACACACACACACACACACACACACACACACACACACACACACACACACACACACACACACACACACACACACACACACACACACACACACTCACACACTCACACACTCACACACATACACATACACACACACACACACACACACACACGCGCATGCACGCACTCTACACACACGCACACACCGATCTGTAGACCTTCCGTTCACACATTTACTTTCAGTCATAAAGTTTTTTTTTTGCATGCCCGTTTTCACGGTTGGTCTTATTTTGTTTGCTAATTCGGTCATTCGTGCGTTCGTTTTTATTGTAAAATCGTCCTATATAGAGTAAATCATGTATATTCTAACATCGTGACCACCCAAATAGGTTTAGCGAGGCAGAAACAACGTTTGAATTAATTAAAACACATTCGCGCGGTCAATTATTATAACATATATAGTTTCCGCTGCATTTTTAAATAGTTAAAATCGAATGGAAAGACTCCATTTTAATCATCACTGACCAATCCGAATACTTGAGTAGACAATTTGTTCAAGGATTCCGGATTAGAAACTAGCGATTTCAATGTGGTGAGTGAACTAGCACGATGTAGAGCGTACTACTGAGTACGCCTAATTCGAAGTTATGCAAACAGTTAAAATATGCAGGATAAAACAACCTAAACACGCATTCCTTCATATCCTTTTTAACGTGTCTTTCATTTTCTTTCTATTTCCTGCCTTTTATTTTATATCTAACTGTTCTGCTAGCTATTGTACAACTGCCAGCAATTTGTAATTCTTTGCATTCTTTGACTGTTCACACGCGAGCTTGTACCCTTCAAATTTGAAAAAGTCGCTATTACACGAAGGAGATTAAGAAGAAGAATTTGAAGTATGGATACGAGTTGTTACACTTACAATACACGTGGTGGCGCTGCTACTGTTGTCACGTTTCGTGACGATGACGTATGTGTTATTGTTGTGACGCCAATGACTCGACGAACATTGCCACGTCAAATCTATAAGTGTAAAACATTCAACAAAATATGAATAGCGATATACTAAGAGTAGTCACTGATCAAATTGTAAATAAGGGCCACATCTTGGTGAAAACTCAATATATCTTCATAACATTTGCATAATTGTTGCCATGGTTTATGTTCCTATAGAGGTATGCCCCCACGGCAAACATTATTTAGGATAAATGCTAATAAATACCATCATGCAATTGCAATAGGTTGTTTGTTGGAACGGCATTTGACGCTATGCAGTATGCGTAGGAATACATCATCTTATTATAAGTATTTGTAAATAGAATCTTGAAAAATGCAAATTGTTGCGAATGCATAACATGTTAAACTATTGGATAACGAAGAAATCCCATAACGCAGACACACACACACACACACACACACACACACACACACACACACACACACACACACACACACACACACACACACACACACACACACACACACACACACACACACACACACACACACACACACACACACACAAATGCATACACATATTGAGCTTGTTCCAACTGGGCATACCTGGTGTTTCTGGACACGTCGAGTGGACGACAATGACGTCATGTTGGTGACACCCGACGTCAGCCCAGCTGTAGCAGTTGGTTGGCGATGTCGCCGTGTAGATCCCGGGTCTTGGACAGTTTCCGGACTTCAACTTATCGTCTGAAAAGAAACACCAAGTGCTACTATCAGTAACACCGCGTGAATGTGCGCGCACAGGCATTTTCATTAGTTGACAGCAGCAGGTGGTGTTATTGTGAGTTAGGCCTACTGATTAGAACATAAACTGTAACTGTCTGTTAACAATAAATAATAAATACAGGAAATTATGTTTAAAGGATGTGTCAATCCATGTAAGTAAATTTCAGGAATACCCAACGAACAACAAGCCCCGTGTCGGAATCTACAAAGCAAAGACAAATCAGAAGACCATAAACAAAATGGCGGACGTAAAGGTAGAATGAAAGTTGAACTACCATTCGGAAAGAAATTAAGAAAATGGCAAGAACGGAGAGAGGTGGAGAAGTGATGCTTCGTGTATATTAGTTTATCAACAAACCTGTGAGAATGTGGACACTTTCATACTGGTCCTCGGAGAGACACTGCGTTGTCCGGTCCATGTGCATCAGTTTACCTACAATGACAACATCTGACATTATCCAAACCTATTAGAACTGTGAACTATGTAGAATGCTTCAAAACGTTGTCAGGAAAGATTATAATTTTCAAAGTGATATATACCTGCATATCAATTTATATTTTGATTATAAATTGTATTTAATATATATATATATATATATATATTAATTAATATCAATTTTGCTTTATTTCTAATTTAGGTATAATTATTGCTAGATTTGGTAAATTGAATTATGTTTTATAATTGTTTTTCTACATGTTTTAGTACTTGTGTTATTTTAATTGTAATGATATATCATGTACTTAGTGTATTTATAATGTGTGTTGTTTAATATACTATACTCTGATAAATTGCATGTTTTATCTAAAACTATGTAACTGTGACTGTAGTAGTTTATATATGAGCATGCGATGGCCATTTGAAAATAACTGTAACGGTGACATGGAGACCATCATGAAATAAAGTTGTTATTACTATTTAATTATTAGTACTATCATTCGTGTTTCTCTTCTTACGGTGTAGGTGAACTAGATCTCGAAATGCACATTCTTTGCAGTCACGGTCATTTGCATTGTGTGGCAAGATTTAGTTCAGATATCTGCTGAAAGTGATGTGCTGAATGCAATTTATATCCACACCTTGTTTGAACTTGAGTGCTCCGTCTGCGAGCCGCCTGAACTGTAGGCATTGGTATTTGGATACACTGAAACAAACAAATCGTTCGACTGCAAGTCAAATCTTCCTTCTGGGCGGGTTCCATTGTTATTTGTCGATCATACTGTCACATATCATTTGCGTCCGTTCGATGGTATCACGTGGTGTTTAAAAATACCAAAACAGACTTCATTAATCGAATTTAACAAATCACAATTGCTTGTCCTTAAGTGCATTTCAGATTAATGAAGTTAATTAGGATACATTTTTGACAACTAGTTGCTAGCAAAACAGGAGGTCTGGCAGTATGCTAAACACGTCTAGTTGTAGACATTGATAGCGGTGATACGTGTAATCCAGATTACAAATCTTATACACTATATTTAAATATAATACATTCAATATATTGTCTCACCATTCGTGCGTTGAGAACGCCAGCACTATATATAGGCTATCGTCAGTCACGTGACGTAGCGTTTCGATGCAGCGGTATTCACTGCGCCTGCGCAGTTTGGCGCCCGACTTCCGTCGACTGAATCCAACGAAAGTCTGCGAGTCGCCGCTAGAATTGAACAGCTGGTGGCCCGCCAGGTCGCGCCACGAAAACGAGACGAGCCATTCGGGAAAGTGACAGGACGGCTGTGGCCAACCGTTCACGTCTGTCGACATACGAGCATGATATATGACGGTTTGCTCACCACAACAGGGCAATCCAATCACCGCAACGCTGATACATCAGGATTGCAAAATATATCACATATACGCACACACGCACTCACGTGTATGCACACAAGCAACTACACGACACACCCAAACAAGCACGATACCCCTTGCAACCAAATACATCGTTCGCGAATTCAAGTTACCTTCAGCTCACTACATTTTGTTTAATGTAAATGGTTTTCATATAAATAAAATGAACGTTTATCCTTGCAACTGATGTAACAGTATTATAAAATGAATGTTGGACAAACTGAACAGAACATTACATCGGTCATGTTACGTCATTAGACGGCAACCCATCACGTGACCAATATAGAATTGTAACATATTACACAACCAGCCGAGGTAACATCCATAATAACAAAGGATCTCAGCACGAGTCCGCTGTTCAATACCTTGGGAGGACAACGCACAATACAAACAATGCGTTGCTACTTCAGATACAGCTGTTTAACCTTTTTAAACCGCCCAAAAAATCCCCATTACATCAGTCCACCTAGGCGAAATATAAAATAATTATTAAGTATTAACCATCCCGTTTGACCTGCTCAACATGCCTACAAAATATCAGCCCCATATATGACAAAAGGTACGCAGATATGAGCAGATACACAGATAGACAAACTCTGTTTTGTAGTACATATTTTGACTGACATACTGACATACTGACATACTGACATCGTACGTAGCCCCACCTTGCCGGAGCTGCAGGACAAGAGGTCCGGCCACTGAACTGCGAAGTCCTCGACAACTTGCGTCGGCCGACATTGCCATGTACACGTCGGAGCCGTAGAGCTTATATTGCTGCAAGCGTACAAGAGAAATAATTAGCTGTGCCGTCGATGACATGTGGTATTTCACGTTAACGCAATATACAGTGCGCGTTAGCGAGGTTCCGTTGCAGAAGATACGTGGTATGCATACCACATTGTTTCTGTAGGATGTTACATTAAACTGCAGTTAATGGAACAAATAATCAATATTTGTAAATTAGACAAATTGCTGTTGTGTTGTTGCTGTTTTTGTTCTTGTTGTTGCTGCTACTTTTGTTGCTGTTATTGTTGCTGCTGGTGCTGTTGTTCTTGCTGCTGCTGCTGTTGTTTCTGTTGCGGCTTCGCTGCCGCTGCTGCTTCTGCTGCCGCTGCTGCTTCTTCTGCCGCTGGCAACGAATGCTAGGTCAATACTAGTACCGATTTCTACCAAATGAAAAACAATCCTGCTTTTCTTCTACAGCACAGGAAGAAGGTGTCCCTCGAGTGAAGCTCAGACATACCGCAACAAGTCGGTGAATATTGATGAAAGCGCACATTGACCTTAACTACAAATAGGTGACGCGCTGACGGTCCGAATGTCGAACCATTATACCAACTTGCGCTTGTGCGGTAGAAAGATTAATCCATTCGTACAACGTTCGCTGCTACATGCATGCGTGCGTGCTCACAAATTATCTCCGGTGGATCTGCTTACGGTTAGCACCTAACGATGTGTATAGACCATCTAAGAGCATACGGAATGAGATACGTTCAATTTGTATTGCAGCTACCTTCTGGCGACAGTTGCTTTTTATTATTAGATTGACAGCGCCACAAATGCGCGATGAGTTTTGAGCAATCACGAATACGTGGTTTTTATCTTCAGAGAGGTACTGGCGTCCGCACAATGGCTTTCTTTTCGATATTATAAGAACTCGCTTACACCCGACCATGAAAATTGATTTCAGATATTTTTTTGGTATTTCTCCGACAGGAAGAAAAGCGTGTCGGATACAAGTAAATACATATCTCTAATTAACTATGTTTGTGTATTTTAATACATCACCAATTTGTAGCACAAAGATCGGTTGTTCATGGTAGCGAATGAAAATAGAAAAAGTTGAATGGACCTCGGAACCTGGGGAGGACATACTGCCAGACGCCGCACACATTTAGAGTATTAATATAATATGGACTGAGAGCGTCACAACAGGGAATCACCGCTGGGCTTCTTGGATGCGTTTTGAGCAAATAGACACATGTCGTGGTCATCTCCATATAGTTACTGGCGTCCACTACAAAGCACTCTGGATACCTTCTCGATATTTTCACAACTGCTGGTTATCAAAACAGAACAGAAATCCCACGCGTTCGACCTGAGAGTCCAGAAATCATGATTAATATCTGCAATGAAACGAGTAATTACCATTCTTCCGGCAGAAGCGCGGTGCTTCTAGCAGATTAAATTGTTATGTGTGGTATTCAGTAAGAACGCCTGAGCAAGGTGTAGCGTAGCCCGTCGGTTAATTGCTGTGTATTGTTCGGTGAGAACTGCCTGAGTAAGGTTTAGCGTAACCCGTTGGTTCATTGCTGTGTATTAATCGGTGAGAACTGCCTGTGGAAGGTATAGCGTAGCCCGTCGGTTCATTGCTGTGTATTATTCGGAGAGAACTGCCTGAGGAAAGTATAGCGTAACCCGTCGGTTCATTGCTGTGTATTATTCGGTGAGAACTGCCTGTGGAAGGTATAGCATAGCCCGTCGGTTCATTGCTGTGTATTATTCGGTGAAAACTGCCTGAGCAAGGTATAGCGTAGCCCGTCGGTTCATTGCTGTGTATTATTCGGTGAGAACTGCCTGAGCAAGGTATAGCGTAACCCGTCGGTTCATTGCTGTGTTTTATTCGGTGAGAACTGCCTGAACAAGGTATAGCGTAACCCGTCGGTTCATTGCTGTGTATTATTCGGTGAGAACTGCCTGTGGAAGGTATAGCGTAGCCCGTCGGTTCATTGCTGTGTATTATTCGGAGAGAACTGCCTGAGGAAAGTATAGCGTAACCCGTCGGTTCATTGCTGTGTATTATTCGGTGAGAACTGCCTGTGGAAGATATAGCGTAGCCCGTCGGTTCATTGCTGTGTATTATTCGGTGAAAACTGCCTGAGCAAGGTATAGCGTAGCCCGTCGGTTCATTGCTGTGTATTATTCGGTGAAAACTGCCTGAGTAAAGTATAGCGTAGCCCGTCGGTTCATTACTGTGTCAGGCGTAGCACCAAAGGACAATGTCGTACCGTGGGAAATACTTATGGAATGGGAGAAGAACAGCCAGCGAAGAAAGCAGATGCGCTCAGTATAGCAGATAAAAGTAGAAGACGAAAGATCACCACTGGTGATGGGGTGATTGTGCAAAATAGCATTTGCTCATAGCAAATTTGCTATAGAATATATATATAGAGAATATCCTATAGAAATATATTCTAGGGGATTTTTGCGAAACATTTTCTATTGAATAATTTTATTATTGAATTATGTAGAATGTCTGTAACAGAGTGCATCAGAAGTGACGGGAAAGGAAAAGAAGGACGACAACACACAACCCAGGACCCTTATCAAGGCCAGCCTCGCTCCGGACTATATGGAGATAGAGGAGAACAAAAGTTCTGGCGGAGACCGAGGAGAGACTTACGAAGCAGCGATAGGTCTCTTCCTTAGTTAGCAGCCGACGGCCGGTGAAGTTGCCGTACATGTAGGTGTCCGAGCCGTCCTTCCACATCGCCAGACACTCCAACTGGGCATCTACAACACGTCAAACGACCGTCGTAAGATACTCTCACACCTACTCAGAAGTATGTTTAAAAATTCTTACTCAGTTCTAATTTTGCTCGTATCGTTTCAATTTCATTTTGTGAAAAACTACCTTGGATCCATCGATATACGATACAACATGCTGGCGTGTTTGTGCAAGTGTGTGTTTTTAACGTAGTTTCTGTAACATCGTCGTACAAACTATTGACTTATTTAATCCCTGCCAGGGAATTCATTCAAGTGATCTTTACAGGAATGTGGGATACGATTATGTATCTGTCTCTGTGATGCATCTATCGTCTTGGCTGCTCTCACAAATCATGTCACCGAACATTCAATGGGTCGAAGACTAAATGTCAGAAGCAGTTTGGCGTGGCCAGCTACAAGATTTAATGGCAAGGTGGATTTTTTCGACCATTTAAACATTTATGTATACATCTGTTATTATACCAACTGATCATAAACATAATTGACATTTATTAATAGATCGGGTAACGTGCAACAGTGTGATTGAACGTATGTTGCAGTATATAGAGCCGGACAAGTTATGCTGCTTACTGGCACAAACGATGTAATTGGTTGTCTAAATAATTGTACAAACGAGCTAGCTTGAATATTTTACGAAACTGATCTGAAACGAGCAGGGCTTGAAAATGGAATTGAGGAGCAAATACTAAGAACACTTCCTCCGTTACAGGTCACTCTTGTCATTGACCTGTGAATGTAGATGTTGGCTTTGCCAATACAAGCGTACGCCACTAGACGTTAGGGATGAAGATAGTGGGTCGCATAGTCACACGTCACCTTACATAGGGGGAGGGGGGTACACGTCATTAGGGAAATGTGTCAACTAGCCGAAGAGGAGCGAACAGGAGGGTAACAACTGAGAGCCGGGATTAGCTATGCACAGCGCCGCGTCGCCTTTGTGCACGTGACCACCAACACTGCCGCGTTTTCGTGTTTTGGTCACGTGATAACGTCAATGTATCGGATTCGTGTTTGGTGCTCACAAGGTATAAACCATCCATTGCATGTTTTATGTTGTCGTTTTGTTTGTGCGCCCGAGTATGTGTGTGGGTGTGTAACTGTTTGGGTGTGTACGTGTACGTCCGTGCGTGTAAGAAGACTAATTAGCTTTGTGATTTCGAACTAAAATGGGGGTGTTTATTCCTGTATTCTATGCAATCTGTGATTTACACCTACAATGCGGTTGTTCAATTCTGTAATATATGCAATCTGTGAAAATGTAGTATCAAGACCAAATTACTGTGACACAAACCGCCGAGGCAGAGCGGGGAACAAGTGCGATGAGACCGGGAAAGCGTACATATTCGCTGCAGGGAGTATACCGGAATATCCTTCACTGGCATAAGTAATTGAGTTAGCATGTAGGCCTCTGGTGTTGCGCCACCAACAGCAGTATTCTTAACAGATCTTCGACGGCAGGCTGCTCGACGTAACGGCCAGTGTACCACGTCGGCTCACTGCATCCCTGTTGCCGGAAAGGAATTACCACTGACCGCATATCCGCCTCCGGTAACGTTCCGGATTCTATTAAGGACCCGCACTGTCGGCCATCGCTTCAGTAGTTACGAGCTTATTCACGATTTCCCGAAGGTGGAAACGAGATTACGGGTATATCAACTCGTCCAACGTATTCGGCTTAAGGTGTCGACCGACAGTGACAGCCCGAGGCGCCAGAGTCATTTCTCGCGAGATCTCGGCACGGCGCAGGAGATCGATAAGATTAAAGTCGTTCACTGAATGGACTGGCGTCCGGGCACGTCGATGCTGTCTTGATGTATGAGTGTATAGGACCTTAAGAAAGCGGCCAAGTGACACCGTTAAAGCGGAAATCGATGATGTGATCTGCCAAAATTCAGACGCAGGCCTCGGGGTCTTCAACTGTAATTATGCGTGTATTCATGAGGATTAGTGAAGGTGATTTATTGCTGTCCAAATTACTACGTTGGCGCAATGTAAGCGTGATGTGAAAAAGAATAACAATAAATCGGTAACGATAGAGCTGCTAGGGACATTTACGGTCCGGCACTTGCGCATCGCAAGGACCCTCCACATCAGCCATGTTGTTTGCCAACGTTAATTGTACAATGTAACTTCGCCTCGCTGCATCTCTTCAGTGAACATACCGCTTAAACGCCGTCAGTTAATAACGATGGTTTGTGGCAAGGAATTTACAAATATCCTTGAACAATATTAGTGTATGCGAAGACTGGGGGATAAATGCTAAAATGAAGTCTTGATTTGAGTGAACATGCATTTCAGTTTGGGTGTGAAATATGTCTGGATTTCTGCAGTGAGCACACGATACTTTATAAGGGAAAGTGTAGATGTAACAATCGTCCTTTCGACTTAAATTACCCACACACATTTGAAGACAGTAGAGAATAGAAAACAACTTCGCTAATACTTGCTTATGTTTAGTTTACATATAGATCTCAAGAATAGCTGGGTTTTAAATATGCCTGCATCTAAATGTTAATTTAGTTTTTTTATAACTGAAATCTGTCCAAGCAAATGGAATAATTTAGCAATACTTTTAGTTGTGACCTCCTTGCATCCCTCCGCTAACGTCGTGTTTTCTTGCTCACGAACTCGGCAATAAAAGTTTAATCATACACTAACCCAAGACAAGACATAAACAAGAACAAGAACAAGACAACAACAATAATACAAGATCAATAACAGGCATATGAACAAGATAACAATACGAACAATACAAGAAAATAAGAAGAATAACAAGAAAAGAACAAGGCAAAAACAAGACAAAACAAGACAAGACACACAACACAACATGACAAGAACAAAAAGAGAAACATGACAAGAAATGAAACAAAAAACAAAGAACATATAAGAACAAGACAAAAACAAAACAAAGCAAGACAACACGAAGTCATGATCAAGACAGGAACAAGACAAGAGGTAAAACAAGAACAAGGTAGGAATAAGAAAAGAACAAACTAAAACATGACAAGAACAAGAACAAAATAATAGGAACCGTTGCATTTACACATAATCTGAGAAAAGAATATTGTGTTAGTGAACATATCTGACCTTGGCCGTTGAGCTGCGCGTTGGCGGAGCAGTGTTCGAAGTGCATCTCGAGACGGCGGTGGCCGACACAGGGCTTCACGTACGACCGGTCCGTGTCGCAGACGCCCGACAGCCCGTCGTCGTAGTCGAAGTAATAGGCGACACTGAGAGGACATCTCGTCGGGGAGCTCGACTCTGTCGAGCAAGGACAGGCGGTTAGGAATTGTATAGGCGGAGGTGGGGGAGGAAGTGGTGATGGTGATAGTGGTAGTGGTGGTAGTGATGTTTGAAGCAGTCATCGTTATAGTGGTGGTGGTGATGACGGTGATGATGATGGTGATGGTGGTGACGATGCTTGTGAGGGTGGTGCACGCACGCACGCACGCACGCACACACACACACACACTCAAACACACACACACACACACACACACACACACACACACACACACACACACACACACACACACACACACACACACACACACACACACACACACACACACACTCGAAAAACGTTTACGGCTTGAAGAATCTAGTGCAATTGGCAGCACGAGAGTATCAGAATAATTGACTGTAACGCCAGTAACTGGACCTACCTCTGACGAGAGTGTAGAGCGTCGCTTCGACTCGTATTTCAGCACATATCTTTTGTAGTGTGCTTTTTTTGACACAATAACCTAGAAACAAAAATACAATTTGCTTTGAGATTGTAACAATGTTCTACGGGTTGCGACATCAACGGTGACGCTAACGACAGTTCGAGTTACCCGGTGTGATATCAACGTTAACTTCACAGACAGTCGCGTATCCAGAAATAATAATAGGGAAATGTTATGCCGACCGAGGTTTATCCATGGTGTTCCCCTGTGTTTTACATAAAGTACATATTTTTTGTATTTCCAAGAAATCTATATAACTGCCAACAGTGCCTGGTCGGTGAATATGTTGAAAGGTGTGTTTTTTAGCGATTGTTATCGTTATAGCACGACTAAGACTACTTGAGGTCTGGTTCTCACGGAGTATATCATTTACGGTTTATATAATAATTAACAGAAATGCTGTGCTCGCTGCCAAAACGTTGCGTGCTTACGGGGAGTTCATAACTGCACTGATATTTTGTTTTGTAGATTACTTTCAGTTCTGGTCAATATGTGACACATTTGAGATTGAAGATATTTTACTAAATTACTACTACTACATATACTTAGTAATCATGCTTATACTTTAAGTTTGTCCAAACTGATTTCACACCGGAACTGTGCGTGTGTGCCAAGGACTTTGGTGCACCCAAGGACTGCGCACCAGTTTACAAACATTTCATATGCAGTAATATCAAATCAGTTCGTAGGTATACGTTAATACAACCACCAAAAATATTGGAGATGGCCTGATTAACAGCCATCACGTACACCGATTCGTTGAACGGTAGGTTCAGTTCCCCATTAAAATGCATGGCAGTTGTTGCATTGACGATACAAACACAAACATGTCTAATAGCCGGGTGTGTGTTCAGGCGGATCCCTCGGGCTCAAGGGGCACAAACAGGGTCAGATCAATATTATCCGACGGCAGCAACACGAGAACTAATTGTGTTTGCGTTTGGGCGTACTGTTGTAATTTTCCCGTTGCCATCCTTGGGGTCCACCGTACGAGCATGTTTGTGTTGCCGGGCCGTTCATTGTGGGAAATAGGCGATTGTGTGAGACACACATTTTATGTGTGAAACGATTAGCGAAGAGAGAATTGATTGTTAAATACTGGTTTGCTACAGTGAATTCTGTTTTAGTGCTTCGGGTGCTATTGTTTCTGGTTTTACTACAATTGTAGTGTTTAATTATTACCTTGCATCCCTTCTTTAACGACGTGTTAGCTTGTCCACAAACTAACTAGAAACCCTTAGTCTTACACAACTATACAAGAAAAGGACAACAATAGAAAGTAACGCGAACAAGAAGAAGACATCAACAAAACAATAAGAAGAACTAGACAAGAACAAAAAGAAGTACACGAACAAGAAAGAAGATCAGGCAAGAACAGGAAATATACGATAACACGTACAAGAACAATAATGAAACAGGAACGATAACAAAACGTTGGTTAACGTACAACGATTGCTGGTGGTGCAAACATAGCCCCGGTATTGACCACCACCACGCTGCACATACGATAGTATAAGATTCATGATATATTTAGTTGGTCACTGTAAATCAATACATTCACCTCTAAAACAAACGTGTATAAACACAGGAGTGTGCTTGATGCACATATATAATGTAAACACATACTATGATCTCGAGTTCCAGGAGAACCACAACATATCGCATCCATTTTTATATTGTGCCTGCGTGCGTTGCCGCTGTGGCTGGTGTTACTGTGTGAACGTGTTATAGTTGTCCCAGTTGCTACTGCTTCTGTTGCGGCTGTTGCTGCAGCTGCTGTCTGCTGCTGTTCTTACGTCGGCTTCAGTTGCTGCTTCTTCTTTTATTGGTGCTGCTACAGCTACCACTGCTGGTGCTACTGGTGCTGCTACAGCTGCCACTGCTGGTGGTACTGCTTCTACTTCCCCTACTGGTGGCACTACTGCTGTAGTTGTTGCTGCTGCTTCTGTTCCCCTACTGGTGGCACTACTGCTGTAGTTGTTGCTACTGCTTCTGTTCCCATACTGGTGGCACTACTGCTGTAGTTGTTGCTACTGCTTCTGCTTCCCCTACTGATGGCACTACTGCTGCAGTTGTTGCTACTGCTTCTGCTTCCCCTACTGGTGGCACTACTGCTGTAGTTGTTGCTACTGCTTCTGCTTCCCCTACTGATGGCACTACTGCTGCAGTTGTTGCAACTGCTTCTGTTCCCCTACTGGTGTCACTACTGTTGTAGTTGTTGCTACTGTTTCTGCTTCCCCTACTGATGTCACTACTGCTGTAGTTGTTGCTACCGCTTCTGCTTCCCCTACTGGTGTCACTACTGCTGTAGTTGTTGCTACTGCTTCTGCTTCCCCTACTGGTGTCACTCCTAGAAACAGTAGTTGTTGCTATTGTTTCTGCTTCCCCTACTGGTGTCAATACTGCTGTAGTTGTTGCTACTGCTTCTGTTCCCATACTGGTGTCACTACTGCTGTATTTGTTGCTACTGCTTCTGTTCCCCTACTGATGTCACTACTGCTGTAGTTGTTGCTACTGCTTCTGTTCCCATACTGGTGTCACTACTGCTGTAGTTGTTGCTACTGTTTCTGCTTCCCCTATTGATGTCACTACTGCTGTAGTTGTTGCTACTGCTTCTGTTCCCATACTGGTGTCACTACTGCTGTATTTGTTGCTACTGCTTCTGTTCCCCTACTGATGTCACTACTGCTGTAGTTGTTGCTACTGCTTCTGCTTCCCCTACTGGTGTCACTACTGCTGTAGTTGTTGCTACTGCTTCTGCTTCCCCTACTGGTGTCACTCCTAGAAACAGTAGTTGTTGCTATTGTTTCTGCTTCCCCTACTGGTGTCAATACTGCTGTAGTTGTTGCTACTGCTTCTGTTCCCATACTGGTGTCACTACTGCTGTAGTTGTTGCTACTGCTTCTGTTCCCATACTGGTGTCACTACTGCTGTAGTTGTTGCTACTGTTTCTGCTTCCCCTACTGATGTCACTACTGCTGTAGTTGTTGCTACTGCTTCTGTTCCCCTACTGGTGTCACTACTGCTGTATTTGTTGCTACTGCTTCTGTTCCCCTACTGGTGGCACTACTGCTGTAGTTGTTGCTACTGCTTCTGTTCCCCTACTGGTGTCACTACTGTTGTAGTTGTTGCTACTGCTTCTGTTCCCATACTGGTGTCACTACTGCTGTATTTGTTGCTACTGCTTCTGTTCCCCTACTGATGTCACTACTGCTGTAGTTGTTGCTACTGCTTCTGTTCCCATACTGGTGTCACTACTGCTGTAGTTGTTGCTACTGTTTCTGCTTCCCCTACTGGTGTCACTACTGCTGTATTTGTTGCTACTGCTTCTGTTCCCCTACTGGTGGCACTACTGCTGTAGTTGTTGCTACTGCTTCTGTTCCCCTACTGGTGTCACTACTGTTGTAGTTGTTGCTACTGCTTCTGTTCCCATACTGGTGTCACTACTGCTGTATTTGTTGCTACTGCTTCTGTTCCCCTACTGATGTCACTACTGCTGTAGTTGTTGCTACTGCTTCTGTTCCCATACTGGTGTCACTACTGCTGTAGTTGTTGCTACTGTTTCTGCTTCCCCTACTGATGTCACTACTGCTGTAATTGTTGCTACTGCTTCTGTTCCCCTACTGGTGTCACTACTGCTGTATTTGTTGCTACTGCTTCTGCTTCCCCTACTGATGTCACTACTGCTGTAGTTGTTGCTACTGTTTCTGCTTCCCCTACTGGTGGCACTACTGCTGTAGTTGTTGCTACTGCTTCTGCTTCCCCTACTGGTGTCACTACTGCTGTAGTTGTTGCTACTGCTTCTGTTTCCCCTACTGGTGGCACTACTGCTACTGCTTCTGCTTCCCCTACTGGTGGCACTCACTGCTGTAGTTGTTGCTACTGCTTCTGCTTCCCCTACTGGTGGCACTACTGCTGTAGTTGTTGCTACTGCTTCTGCTTCCCCTACTGGTGTCACTACTGCTGTAGTTGTTGCTACTGCTTCTGTTTCCCCTACTGGTGGCACTACTGTTGTAGTTGTTGCTACTGTTTCTGCTTCCCCTACTGGTGGCACTACTGCTGTAGTTGTTGCTACTGCTTCTGCTTCCCCTACTGGTGGCACTACTGCTGTAGTTGTTGCTACTGCTTCTGTTCCCCTACTGGTGGCACTACTGCTGTAGTTGTTGCTACTGCTTCTGCTTCCCCTACTGGTGGCACTACTGCTGTAGTTGTTGCTACTGCTTCTGCTTCCCCTACTGGTGGCACTACTGCTGTAGTTGTTGCTACTGCTTCTGTTCCCCTACTGGTGGCACTAATGCTGTAGTTGTTGCTACTGCTTCTGCTTCCCCTACTGGTGGCCCTACTGCTGTAGTTGTTGCTACTGCTTCTGCTTCCCCTACTGATGTCACTACTGCTGTAGTTGTTGCTACTGTTTCTGCTTCCCCTACTGGTGGCACTACTGATGTAGTTGTTGCTACTGCTTCTGCTTCCCCTACTGGTGTCACTAGTGCTGTAGTCGTTGCTACTGTTTCTGCTTCCCCTACTAATGTCACTACTGCTATGTTTGTTGCTACTGCTTCTGCTTCCCCTACTGATGGCACTACTGCTGTAGTTGTTGCTACTGCTTCTGCTTCCCCTACTGGTGGCACTACTGCAGTAGTTGTTGTTACTGCTTCTGCTTCCCCTACTGATGTCACTACTGCTGTAGTTGTTGCTACTGTTTCTCCTTCCCCTACTGTTGCACTACTGCTGTAATTGTTGCTACTGTTTCTGCTTCCCCTACTGATGTCACTACTGCTGTAGTTGTTGCTACTGCTTCTGCTTCCCCTACTGGTGGCACTAGTGCTGTAGTTGTTGCTACTGCTTCTGCTTCCCCTACTGATGTCACTACTGCTGTAGTTGTTGCTACTGTTTCTCCTTCCCCTACTGTTGGCACTACTGCTGTAGTTGTTGCTACTGTTTCTCCTTCCCCTACTGATGTCACTACTACTGTAGTTGTTGCTACTGCTTCTGCTTCCCCTACTGGTGGCACTAGTGCTTTAGTTGTTGCTACTGCTTCTGCTTCCCCTACTGATGTCACTACTGCTGTAGTTGTTGCTACTGTTTCTGCTTCCCCTACTGATGTCACTACTGCTGTAGTTGTTGCTACTGTTCTGCTTCCCCTACTGGTGTCACTACTGCTGTATTTGCTGCTACTGTTTCTGCTTCCCCTACTGTTGTCACTACTGCTGCAGTTGTTGCTTCTGCTTCCCCTACTGGTGGCACTACTGCAGTAGTTGTTGCTACTGCTTCTGCTTCCCCTACTGGTGGCACTACTGCTGTAGTTGTTGCTACTGCTTCTGCTTCCCCTACTGGTGGCACTACTGCTGTAGTTGTTGCTACTGCTTCTGTTCCCCTACTGGTGGCACTAATGCTGTAGTTGTTGCTACTGCTTCTGCTTCTGCTTCCCCTACTGGTGGCCCTACTGCTGTAGTTGTTGCTACTGCTTCTGCTTCCCCTACTGATGTCACTACTGCTGTAGTTGTTGCTACTGTTTCTGCTTCCCCTACTGGTGGCACTACTGCTGTAGTTGTTGCTACTGCTTCTGCTTCCCCTACTGGTGTCACTACTGCTGTAGTTGTTGCTACTGCTTCTGTTTCCCCTACTGGTGGCACTACTGTTGTAGTTGTTGCTACTGTTTCTGCTTCCCCTACTGGTGGCACTACTGCTGTAGTTGTTGCTACTGCTTCTGCTTCCCCTACTGGTGGCACTACTGCTGTAGTTGTTGCTACTGCTTCTGTTCCCCTACTGGTGGCACTACTGCTGTAGTTGTTGCTACTGCTTCTGCTTCCCCTACTGGTGGCACTACTGCTGTAGTTGTTGCTACTGCTTCTGCTTCCCCTACTGGTGGCACTACTGCTGTAGTTGTTGCTACTGCTTCTGCTTCCCCTACTGGTGGCACTACTGCTGTAGTTGTTGCTACTGCTTCTGTTCCCCTACTGGTGGCACTACTGCTGTAGTTGTTGCTACTGCTTCTGCTTCCCCTACTGGTGGCACTACTGCTGTAGTTGTTGCTACTGCTTCTGCTTCCCCTACTGGTGGCACTACTGCTGTAGTTGTTGCTACTGCTTCTGCTTCCCCTACTGGTGGCACTACTGCTGTAGTTGTTGCTACTGCTTCTGTTCCCCTACTGGTGGCACTAATGCTGTAGTTGTTGCTACTGCTTCTGCTTCCCCTACTGGTGGCCCTACTGCTGTAGTTGTTGCTACTGCTTCTGCTTCCCCTACTGATGTCACTACTGCTGTAGTTGTTGCTACTGTTTCTGCTTCCCCTACTGGTGGCACTACTGATGTAGTTGTTGCTACTGCTTCTGCTTCCCCTACTGGTGTCACTAGTGCTGTAGTCGTTGCTACTGTTTCTGCTTCCCCTACTAATGTCACTACTGCTATGTTTGTTGCTACTGCTTCTGCTTCCCCTACTGATGGCACTACTGCTGTAGTTGTTGCTACTGCTTCTGCTTCCCCTACTGGTGGCACTACTGCAGTAGTTGTTGTTACTGCTTCTGCTTCCCCTACTGATGTCACTACTGCTGTAGTTGTTGCTACTGTTTCTCCTTCCCCTACTGTTGCACTACTGCTGTAATTGTTGCTACTGTTTCTGCTTCCCCTACTGATGTCACTACTGCTGTAGTTGTTGCTACTGCTTCTGCTTCCCCTACTGGTGGCACTAGTGCTGTAGTTGTTGCTACTGCTTCTGCTTCCCCTACTGATGTCACTACTGCTGTAGTTGTTGCTACTGTTTCTCCTTCCCCTACTGTTGGCACTACTGCTGTAGTTGTTGCTACTGTTTCTCCTTCCCCTACTGATGTCACTACTACTGTAGTTGTTGCTACTGCTTCTGCTTCCCCTACTGGTGGCACTAGTGCTTTAGTTGTTGCTACTGCTTCTGCTTCCCCTACTGATGTCACTACTGCTGTAGTTGTTGCTACTGTTTCTGCTTCCCCTACTGATGTCACTACTGCTGTAGTTGTTGCTACTGTTCTGCTTCCCCTACTGGTGTCACTACTGCTGTATTTGCTGCTACTGTTTCTGCTTCCCCTACTGTTGTCACTACTGCTGCAGTTGTTGCTACTGCTTCTGCTTCCCCTACTGGTGGCACTACTGCAGTAGTTGTTGCTACTGCTTCTGCTTCCCCTACTGGTGTCACTACTGCTGCAGTTGTTGCTACTGTTTCTGCTTACCCTACTAATGTCACTACTGCTGTAGTTGTTGCTACTGCTTCTGCTTCTGCTTCCCCTACTGGTGGCACTACTGTAGTAGTTGTTGCTACTGCTTCTGCTTCCCCTACTGGTGTCACTACTGCTGTAGTTGTTGCTACTGCTTCTGCTTCCCCTACTGATGTCATTACTGCTGTAGTTGTTGCTACTGCTACTGCTTCCCCTACCGATGTCACTACTGCTGTAGTTGTTGGTACTGCTTCTGCTTCCCCTACTGATGTCATTACTGCTGTAGTTGTTGCTACTGCTACTGCATCCCCTACTGATGGCACTACTGCTGTAGTTGTTGCTACTGCTTCTGCTTCCCCTACTGATGTCATTACTGCTGTAGTTGTTGCTACTGCTTCTGCTTCCCCTACTGGTGTCACTACTGCTGTAGTTGTTGCTACTGCTACTGCTTCCCCTACCGATGTCACTACTGCTGTAGTTGTTGCTACTGCTTCTGCTTCCCCTACTGATGTCATTACTGCTGTAGTTGTTGCTACTGCTACTGCTTCCCCTACTGATGGCACTACTGCTGTAGTTGTTGCTACTGCTTCTGCTTCCCCTACTGATGTCATTACTGCTGTAGTTGTTGCTACTGTTCTGCTTCCCCTACTGGTGTCACTACTGCTGTAGTTGTTGCTACTGCTTCTGCTTCCCCTACTGATGTCATTACTGCTGTAGTTGTTGCTACTGCTTCTGCTTCCCATACTGGTGTCACTACTGCTGTAGTTGTTGCTACTGCTTCTGCTTCCCCTACTGATGTCATTACTGCTGTAGTTGTTGCTACTGCTACTGCTTCCCCTACTGATGGCACTACTGCTGTAGTTGTTGCTACTGTTCCTGCACGCTGATGTTTTTACTGCTGATCTTTTTTTGGTTGTTCTTGTTGTTGCTGGCACCGCCAGAAGCTTTGCTATTGCGTCGCGTCAGCTGATATGAACAGCATGGTCCATCCGAAAGTTTCCACTGCCCGGAGCCCACCTCTCACACCCGAGGCGCACTGACGAACATAATGCACTTTTGACACGTCTAAATAATTAACCTGCGAGCGCGGTGAAGATGACGTAAATTGTGCGAGGGAGCCCTGTTCTCAAACCGCTCGACAGCACTAGGCGTCGTCCGGCCCTCAATTATGCATGTTTGCCTTTTAGGCGACTCGCATGCGCGAGCATGGAAAGCACCCGTCTGCGAAAGGCGATCCACTCTGGGCGTAATGATATCCGCAGGCATATGGACCACAAGTACCATTAATCAACTTCTCCTAAAGAAACCCTAGACCATGAATTGATAATATCTAGCTCCTTTCTCTGGAGTAAGTAGCGCCGGTAGTTGAATGGAGAATTGTTTATTTTTGAGATTGGTATAGGAATTAGCAGCTGCCATATCGGTGTGAATGTCTTCGCTTGGATATTTGTGTAAATAGGATCATTTGACGACAGCGGGCGTGTCACAGTAATATCGGCTACGAGATGGAAGTGATTGTGTCTAGATTCGTTAAATGAAAAGGCACAATGTGAATGATTAGGTAGAGAATGACCCCCAAAGCAGAGTTTGAAATTGCAATGCAGGCTGTGTGCCTAAAGCAGAACGAAAACAAATACTATGATTTACAGGAGTTATCTAGGAGGGAGCGGTGGTCGATCGGTAGAGTGCCGGACCGTCCATCAAGGGTTGCGGGGTTGGAATCCTATTACCGACCGCATTTCCCATATATGAATAATTTTATTCATATCACATTGTTTGTGTATTTTGAAAAAGACATTGTAAGCCGTTGGTCCTTTCTACCTATATACCCGGGGAAGTAAATGATCCCATATAGGAGGTAAATATGTAATTTGTAGTGGACTCACAGAGCTGGGATCTCAATCTCAAATCTCCCATTGTCGTAATATCTTAACAAAGGGACTCCTGCTAATCAGCGATTTAGATATAGATTTACATAATTCACCCGAAGCGATATGCTCAACATGGCAAGAGAACAAATATGTCGTTGCCGACACGAGGGTTCAATCAATTTTCATCTATGTGGCGTTCTCCCGTATCATATATCTAAGGTTGGCATTGCATTGCGGCATTCACATCAGCTCGTACTTGCTTCAACGAAAAATATTTCTTTGCCACGCGCAATCATCATACGTCTACTAAAGCTGCTACGTACCGTCTAGGTCGACTATTGTAACTATGAAAAAATATTGTAATTTTCAATTCTTACCTTTTCCACTATTTGATTGTATAATATAATTTTATGTTACTGCTCCAACAGCGCATTCGTGCAAAGACAGGATATTCATTTGTACTTTGATAAATGATGTACATGGCAGAGGAGAGTGACCTACTTTCTTTGTATTGGATGATGTACATGGCAGAGGAGAGTGACCTACTTTCTTTGTATTGGATGATGTACATGGCAGAGGAGAGTGACCTACTTTCTTTGTATTGGATGATGTACATGGCAGAGGAGAATGACATACTTTCTTTGTATTGGATGATGTACATGGCAGAGGAAAGTGACCTACTTTCTTTGTATTGGATGATGTACATGGCAGAGGAGAGTGACCTACTTTCTTTGTATTGGATGATGTACATGGCAGAGGAGAGTGACCTACTTTCTTTGTATTGGATGATGTACATGGCAGAGGAGAGTGACCTACTTTCTTTGTATTGGATGATGTACATGGCAGAGGAGAGTGACCTACTTTCTTTGTATTGGATGATGTACATGGCAGAGGAGAGTGACCTACTTTCTTTGTATTGGATGATGTACATGGCAGAGGAGAGTGACCTACTTTCTTTGTATTGGATGATGTACATGGCAGAGGAGAATGACCTACTTTCTTTGTATTGGATGATGTACATGGCAGAGGAAAGTGACCTACTTTCTTTGTATTGGATGATGTACATGGCAGAGGAGAGTGACCTACTTTCTTTGTATTGGATGATGTACATGGCAGAGGAGAGTGACCTACTTTCTTTGTATTGGATGATGTACATGGCAGAGGAGAGTGACCTACTTTCTTTGTATTGGATGATGTACATGGCAGAGGAGAGTGACCTACTTTCTTTGTATTGGATGATGTACATGGCAGAGGAGAGTGACCTACTTTCTTTGTATTGGATGATGTTCCTATGACGGCTCATCATTAGAAGACATTGGAAGCAACCATCCTTCCTGCAAGAAAACAGACAGAAACTCACATGTGTACAACCAAATACGTTCCATGTATGAGACAAACTATACAATAATAGAATAGTAATTTCTGTTTCCGGTTACTCAATAGATCCTGTTAAATTTATAGAACGTTAGTAGTTCTTACGACATGACTAGGAAACACATGATTTATTTGCGACCTTGTATACATCAGAAATCCTTGCAGCCCGACCCAATATTTAGGGGTCAAAATACCATAAATAATAGGGTGTTTTTATATCAGTCTAAATAATTGATGGAAACATCTTCGCATAACACAAAATACCAAGAACGTACTCAAACATGTCCCCACAAAATCAATCAAAGAAATAAAATATGTCCTACCTACCTACTAATAATCGGTAAAACGTAATAGGAAACATATATTATTCTGGTAGACTTGATAAGTATAACAGGCAGAGCAAACATAGTCGAAATGAAGCATTAGTTATGTATAGGCAATGGTTATCCGGATTATTTTTCATTCAGACCGGTTTATGGCGCAATATTAATCTGATCAAATGTCTAATATGCCAGTGCACCTGATGTGTCTGATCAGGCGCACCAGTTGATGCGATCAGACTAATCCTGTCAGTTTACGCCACCAGTTCTACGCATGCAAACAAATAATTACAGGTCCACCTTATCTCTGTATTCTCTATTCCCCAGTTATTTAAACGTGCCCAGTAAAAACGTTCCAATACCATAAATTCCAATATTTCGTTACGCTATATCGCCTTATTGGCGGAGCAACCATGTAAATGACGTTGATTGTTTTGAATTTAGATCGTACTTAAGGTGACCCTATTGACACTGTGAGTGACCGAATTAACCTGTCCAAGAGAAACGGGACATGAGATGACAAGAGAGTTGTGCTTTGGGACTGTTCGACACAGGTAGTGAACCAGAAGGAGCTTATTATTCATATTTGCAAATCAGGCGAACAGTGAACGCCGCCGAAATGCCACTACGTTGATTACTAACAAACACACTCTAGTCTGCGTGCCGGATAACATAACGGTCGGAATAGAAAATACAGTACACCAATTCCCGTCGACAGATAAACCAGCAATAGACATCTGATGGAACCAGCAATGGGTGTCTAATGGAACCAGCAATGGGTGGCTGATGAAACCAGCAATGGGTGGCTGATGGAACCAGCAATGGGTGGCTGATGAAACCAGCAATGGGTGGCTGATGGAACCAGCAATGGGTGGCTGTTGGAACCAGCAATGGGTGGCTGATGGAACCAGCAATGAATGTTTGATTGAACCAGCAATGGACATCTCATTGAACTAGCATTGACCGTCTGATGGAATTAGCAATGTGTGTCTGATGGAACAAGCACTGGGTGTCTGATGGAACCAGCAATTGGAATTTGATTAAACCAGAAATGGACAACTGATAGAACATGCAATGGGGTCTAATGGAATCAGCAATTGGCGTCTGGTGGTTGTGTAATGCCTTTAAAGAAAGAGCAGCTCTTCGTCATCATGTGACATAACCAGCGCTGATAAAGCTCTCTTCCGGTTTGACCATTTAAACAATCAATGCTAATTTTTTTTATCCATCCTAGTGTCACTCGTGAAACCCGTAAGCCGTGACACGTAACCCCAAATAAACTTCTCAGTGTGGAGGATAACGTAGATATTTCTAGTAATGAACAATGTTTCTCGTTTGTCATTATCATAATCTGTGGTAGTCTAAAGTAATGGTCTTTGTTATTATGATCAGTGAGGACGTTGTTTTAAGTAGTACGAAATACCTGTTCACCGAGTGTGGATATGAGTGCCAATCGTAACTAAACTTAGATGCAACAACGATGACTCAAATTCAATGCGTCGGTAATAGGATTCTTTCTGAAATCACGGATAAAACCATGGACGTATACCAATGCAAAAAAGCAAACTAGTCGATTTTATCATTTGTGTTAATCTATCTTTTAAGTGTAGCTTGAAAATACTGAATAGTTCCGAATTTTATCGAAGTTATCGTGAGCATCGAGGTTTGTAGCATCCGTCTCGCTGACCTGCACACATTGTGCACGTCGCATAGATTTAGCTGGACGTTACGCTCCACTGATTTTGGCCAATAAAGAAGTAAACAATCTGCATACCTTTAGTTCATAATGTTAGTCAAGAAAGCTGTTAATTTCAATTGTATATACAATTATGGATAATATGTTTTATGGAAAATTTGACTATTAACTCAATGAGGTTCATTTAAAAAAACTATTTTGCGTTAGTCACGTGTGCAATTGAAATGTCGTAAGTAATAATGGCGTTGACAAGTCTTAACAATCGTTTGCACCACTTTTTCCAGCCGAGCCAACCATTTTGAATTCATAATCAAGTTGTGGCTGGGGTGATACGATTAATCTTCCCGCATGATGGGATGTTGATGCAGGTGGCTCAATGGTACAGTGAGTCATTATACAATTCAGCAGTTTAATTCATAATATACAAATGGCAAGAATGACGTAATCTGATTTACTGCCGACACACAAATGCTAAGAAAAAAACAAATGTGTTCCGTCGCATTGCGTGCGTGACAGCACGACGACCTATAAATGTTATCACCTCCACCCGCAAGACTGTTACACAATTAGTGTTCATAGCAAATAAATCAGTTGGGTTAACTCACTACACTCGCTGACATTTAAATTTAGGATTCGCCAATAGCTAGAGCACATAGTGAACTCTCTTTTTAGATTCTGACAAATGCTGTGTGACATTTACTGGCGACACAGCGTGTTCGGTTCGACAGTCAATTATATAGTTTATGTGTCTGCCGACCTACTGGTCGGCGCCATTTTTCTCGTCGTACGCTGTTTCCGGAGGATGAAATTGTTCGTGATTTATACTAGGCGACGTGTTATTGCGGAGACTGTGTCCCCGCCATTGTAAACTTGACGACTGATATCCCCTTTGGTTTGATGAATGTGAGTTTGCGTGCGAAATGAAATGCAAACGAATATGTACATACGTTTCCACTACAAGTTGTTCTTTCTATAGAAATGATTCTGTTTCAACAAATCGGGCGCTGTTCGGTGCCAGCGGTTATATTTGAACTCAGACATCATCCGAAAATGGTCAGTTTCGTTGCACCAAACATCGTATCAGTCCACATAAGTAATGTGTAATATATTTTCATCTAAAATCATTATCCGACAAATTGTAGCTATAACATATAAACAAATAGTTGAATTTAATATTATATAACTGACGTAAGTTGTTATTAAACATGCATGTAGACCTACTTATGGTTCCGTCCGTTTATTGGATTCGTGCACTATTTTCTTTATTGGCTGCGGTATCTGGCAATTTAGAAATTCATTCATTCACACATCTCCACGCAGCAAAATTGTTTCGTGTCATCGTTTCAAAAGAACAAGATTTAACAAGATTGCCACCCAGAGAATTAAATCTAGATGGCAGGTGGACTAGGAAGCCCTCTGGCTTATCGAGAGTTCAACCCTTTTGTCTACGTGTATCCCGCCCTTCTGGGGTATCTGTCAATTTTATTTGTAAACATATTCACGCTACTAGCACCCACACAATCAGCAAATAATATGTTCCATTCATTTACAGGTCCTTTATGAAAATGAGAACTTGCTTATATCTAATCTACACTGCTCCTTTACTAATGTAACCTCATGTTCTCTAGTTCTTCTACCTTTCTTAACTGATATAAAAAAATATCTAACAATATTTTCATAACCATTCAATATTTTAAGCACTTCCATCTGATCTGCTCTCAATCTTCTGGTACGTAGCCACACATTTGAATAATCGTATCGGTGTCGTTTTTGTCTTGTCGACTATTCAAAATCAATAATAGTAATCTCTCCTTTTAAGTATGAAAATGACGACGAAACTGGTAATGAGCTCAGCTTCTTAACATCAATGGTCACCAACGCTAACACGTGCCATGTTAATCTACGCTTGGAGAATACACAAAAAACTGGCCCACTTTTCAATACGTGATGGCGGATGGCTGAAATGCAGTTACTAAGATATCTAAATCGAGTTCAATACGTGATGGCGGATAGCTGAAATACAGATCCTAAGATATCTAAATCGAGTTCAATACGTGATGGCGGGTGGCTGAAATACAGATCCTAAGATATCTAAATCGAGTTCAATACGTGATGGCGGGTGGCTGAAATACAGATCCTAAGATATCTAAATCGAGTTCAATACGTGGTGGCGGATGGCTGAAATGCAGATACTAAGATATCTAAATCGAGTTCAATACGTGATGGCGGATGGCTGAAATACAGATCCTAAGATATCTAAATCGAGTTCAATACGTGATGGCGGATGGCTGAAATACAGATACTAAGATATCTAAATCGAGTTCAATACGTGATTGCGGATGGCTGAAATACAGTTACTAAGATATCTAAATCGAGTTCAATACGTGATGGCGGATGGCTGGAATGCAGATACTAAGATATCTAAATCGAGTTCAATACGTGATGGCGGATGGCTGAAATACAGATCCTACGATATCTAAATCGAGTTCAATACGTGATGGCGGATGACTGAAATGCATATACTTAGATGTCTAAATCGAGTTCAATACGTGATGGCGGATGGCTGAAATGCAGATACTAAGACATCTAAATCGAGTTCAATACGTGATGGCGGATGGCTGAAATACAGATCCTACGATATCTAAATCGAGTTCAATACGTGATGGCGGATGGCTGAAATACAGATACTAAGACATCTAAATCGAGTTCAATACGTGATGGCGGATGGCTGAAATACAGATACTAAGACATCTAAATCGAGTTCAATACGTGATGGCGGATGGCTGAAATACAGATCTTACGATATCTAAATCGAGTTCAATACGTGATGGCGGATGGCTGAAATACAGATCCTACGATATCTAAATCGAGTTCAATACGTGATGGCGGATGGCTGAAATACAGATCCTACAATATCTAAATCGAGTTCAATACGTGATGGCGGATGACTGAAATACAGATCCTACGATATCTAAACCGAGTTCAATACGTGATGGCGGATGACTGAAATGCAGATCCTAAGATATCTAAATCGAGTTCAATACGTGATGGCGGATGGCTGAAATGCAGATCCTAAGATATCTAAATCGAGTTCAATACGTGAAGGCGGATGGCTGAAATGCAGATACTAAGATATATAAATCGAGTTCAATACGTGATGGCGGATGGCTGAAATGCAGATACTAAGATATCTAAATCGAGTTCAATACGTGATGGCGGATGGCTGAAATGCAGATACTAAGATATCTAAATCGAGTTCAATACGTGATGGCGGATGGCTGAAATACAGATCCTACGATATCTAAATCGAGTTCAATACGTGATGGCGGATGGCTGAAATACAGACCCTACGATATCTAAATCGAGTTCAATACGTGATGGCGGATGGCTGAAATACAGATCCTACGATATCTAAATCAAGTTCAATACGTGATGGCGGATGGCTGAAATGCAGATCCTAAGATATCTAAATCGAGTTCAATACGTGATGGCGGATGGCTGAAATACAGATCCTAAGATATCTAAATCGAGTTCAATACGTGATGGCGGATGGCTGAAATGCAGATCCTACGATATCTAAATCGAGTTATGCGATGAGTAACACAATTAACAAAACCCAAAGTATGATGACTCTATGAAACATTAACTGACCTTTAAATACCCGACTTCCGAGAGGGTTACTAGCATATTGCCTAACCACATTGATTAAGGTAAGTTGTCAGATAGTCAGACCCCGGGAATATATGTCGCGTTACGATGACTTCGATCAACCCCAATACGCGCCAAACCCAAACCCATCCCGTGGACACACATTATCCCCTCTACAAACACGATAACGCCTCGCAACGCGAATAAACTACCCGCGATGAACGGACAACCTAACAAATAGTCCATGTGTTCGGTCAACTCATCGCACATGCGTGCGCGCGCGGGTGTGTGCGCGCGCGTGTGTGTAAATTACTCGCACTTCGTGACTGTGATATACGTAACGCGTTTTTTCAAAACCACTGTTATATAACTGTACTTTTTCACTCAACGCTGAGGGAAAACGTCATTTTATTCGTTGGAGACGGGATATTTATAACAGTCGCGAAACGATACCGTGTCCGGAAAAGTAATAAAATATCTTATTGTTGATGAGACGTATTCGAACTACACAGATATGTTTCTACGTGATGAGATTCGCGCGTGATACGGTTAATCGAATTCTACGTCACGCAACGTCTCATTAAGCAGTCTGACTTAGAGCCATGTAACCAACCATTTTGTGGGCATAACGCACCAAATACGATGTCAACTGTTGCAAATGCTTGAGCGTACTCTCTATAAGATATTTTCACGCGACGCTACTTACAAGAAGATTTAAAGGTAGCTTGAGTCAAATGGCCCAATATTTTTTTCGGAAAATCGTCTCTGTATAAACCCATTGACTGTAACTCTGATGTACTGGATGCATCACTAAATCCATTACCGCAGTTAAATATTATATGCTTTTTAATATTCAATGTAATTGAAAAAAGTCATAGCCGTTTAGCGGATGTCCTAAAAGTGGTGCCCACCACTGGGACTTATTTCATGTTACAGAACGGCGTTATTGGTGGTACACACTGCGCACCACATTCATAGCTGTTTTTTATAATATCCTCAAGAACCTTAATTAAAATACTAATTAATAATTCATTTCAGCTGTAGTACCCCCAGCCCTGTGCGTATTGCCCCTACTACAACATGACCCTGTTTCTCCATATATTGAATACTCAAAACATTACCACGTACACGTTATTTTTTATACGCATCCGCAACATTCACAAAACACAAATAACAGATTTGTCTACTGTGCAAAACCAATTGCTTGTTTCAGTGTTCTTTGGTTATTGCCTATTACTCAACTTTTTTTTTTTTTTTTATATATTTAAAAATGTTAAATGTTTACTAAAATAATGTGTGCGTACGTTTGCTGCGGTCTCATTGTAACCGAATGTTAAGAACTAAATGCTGCTTCATGTGGCTATCTCGAAATTCTTCTTTGGAGCCATATAACCAGATAGCTGACGTCACGCCCCAAAAGAGGGCGTTATGCCCCAAGCTACTGTATCGTCGTTTTCGAAGTCAACGCCCGTGGCTGGTACATCCGCATTAGTACGTTTCCCCTTGCGACACAAGACCGTGAACACCGCTTAGTTTCCTAACCGTGTCAACACACACCTGTTTTCGAGAAGGAAATAGTCACGCTGTTGTCCTTCGCACACGCCCTTGCCGCTGATGCTCTTCCGGCGTATCGTTAATTGCCCCAGGCCACTCTGATACCACCGACCGCGGAGCTCGCCGGGAAACCGACACCTACCGGCTGAAACAGACAACAACGGGGCGTCTAAGTTAAGGTCATACTCAGATGGCAGTACAAATCATCAACAAAGGTTATAGTATTATTTTTATTCTAGATTCATGTCGTACAAATCAAGTTCCTGTGATTCTGATACGGTAAATGAAGTGTAATGGTCGTTTGCATACCGACAACCGTTTGAATGACTGGAAGCAATTTACATCTATAGTTCTTTTATAAAACGAATTGGTTGTATTTGATGAAAACACTGTTGCAGGTCGGCCACAAGACAAAATAAATCAACATGCAAAGATAACCCGATTCGTAATTTTGCACATAGTGTTGAATTCCCTGATTCGTTTTATGTATTAATTCCAATTGACAATGAATACTGGTATTACACCAACATCACCCTACGTCAACAAGGGCCAAACATAACACGACATACAGACATTGTCCACATAGCTATGGCCAGGTCTAGTAGCATTAGTTCGTCCACGTTGTATGTTGTAGTTTGCACAGGTGCGTCAGTTTGTATCAAAATGACAAATGTTCACATTAATGGGAAAACCTAGTAATAACGCTATTGCAATCAAAGCAAATGATAAGGCAGACTAGTGGTTAGTTAGGATTGCAGTGATTTGTGTCGCCTCTTGTGAACTGAATAGGGTGAAGAAACTCCTTAATTAACAATCGAACGCACACAGACCGAATTATCAATTAAGTATGACTCAACGTCTTTCAGGGACGGGAGTGAATAATTGTGTGAACGTTTTCGTTTTATAATAAATTACCGTGCAATGTGACACGTGAGAAACGAACGTGTTACAGCATTTTAGATAAGAATCGTGTTCGTAACCCATCCGTTAACACAAATTCGAGCTAATTTGACTTTTACGGCTGATTCAGCGCGATAGACGGCGAATCAACTACGCGTCGTAAAGACAGTTCGTCGTCATCAATCATACTTAGCGTCACTCAGCCTCCGCGAGCAATTAGACCCCACACCATCGTTAGGTTGGCATTTCGTGCTTTAATTTCGCGCATGCGCACATGACCAGTTGCACAGGCGTGAGTCACCAACTTCTCGTTGGAATCGCCATAACGTGATTAAGGTATCGACGTGATAAGTATCGATAACAAAATGACTCACAGGTTATTGTTTCTGTACCGCATAATATTATATTATATATATATATATATATATATATATTTATATATATATGTGTGTATACACGTATGTTCCCCTTTGACCGGTGCACATGTTTGCTAAAATACACAAGACAACATTTCTGCAAGCATACCACCAATCACTAACCGGCGCAGCGGTTGCGCTAAAACTGTTAGTGGGTCAAGTGGAATATTAGACATGTCGATAGTCGCCAGAGGGCTCTCCACGAAGCCCTGACCGCGACTCGCAGCGCCAACGACTAACGGTCCGTGTTCGATCTCCCGAACGTCTTCGCTCGAGCGACAAATGAGCTTTAATAATAAACAGATGGAAATCGATGCACGGGTCGATATTTAATTTTTATTCTTGCGCGTGCTGCACACAAATAAAGCAGACTCTGGTACGTTGGTTGATGTCGCTGGTTCTCCTCGTGCGCGGGCGATAATTCGGGATGTAGCGAGCATTCCGGAAGACTGATTCGATTCAATTTGACGTTCAAGTCCCAGTTTTCTGTGACGACGTTTTCATAACCAGTTCCAAATTAGAGATGGCGAACGGGGAAATTGCTTTTCCCCATATAAGAGGACGACCTCCGTCCCGCTCTCAAGGCCAAACTACTTACGCTTTCATTCGATTTCCAGCAGCATAGTACGGTTCGTCTACATTTTGATGGATTATATTTCGATATCAAAGTCGAACTCGCATCGTCGCGAGCTCGGCGATGTAATTAATTTCTAGTATCTGCATTAATGCGTCACCGAATAAATGCGAATCCAGTACCGCCGGTATGCATGATATATGGTAACAAATAACGGATTCCGCCATATAGTCCTCAGGTCTATGTGGATTTTAAAGCTTTAAGTTTAACCCAAATTTATTTTAAATTATGCAAAACACACTGCAGCGAAACACAGCACTGCAACGTTAAGCGACATATACAAGTTATCTGTTCCGGGCGGGTACTGCACAAATAACAAATATTGATCACTCGAAATGCGTTTTGTATCATTTGTCATCTGGAGCGTATTCCACTGGATAGTCAATTTGTCAAATCTTTTTATATGTTAACTGTCACACAATTTCGAATCATGTCACATCTAATTTACCACGGTTCTAACAACATACACTGGAGATAAACTGAAAATATTTACACATTAAACAAAACTACCTCCCTGTGTATAAAACACGACACGAGGACAAGAAACAACATTTCATGCAGATAGCTTCATCTTGAGAAATGTGATTCTACCGGATAAAGCTCAATAGGCTCGCTGCGCTCACAGAAGAGTTTATGGTTAGTGTTAGGGTCATGGCTCTGGTTACATATTTACGTAAATGGCAGTGAATAAATGCAGTTATTTAAATGAAATCATCTCGTTTAAGCCGGCTATAAACAAGCATTCACACGAAGATACAGAACCAATTCTTCAGGATCGAGCCTCTCGCAGACTTCATAGCTGGCAAAGCTAGCTTTAGTGGCAGCTTGTCCTCGGCTCCGTACGGTCCTAATTTATGGCGTTTCTCGTTGCCATGGTAACGCATGTTCGCGCCGCTGCTCGCCAAACGAAGCGTGAAGTGTAGCGACGAGATCAAATGAGTCTTTCCGGAATTGCCGTGTCCGGGACTTGATTCCCTAATCAGATTTGTGTCGATAGTGTGGCTTTCGTTTTCTACTGTCGTTTTCATCCATCACCATCAACATCCAGTGCTAGAGCCGTTCACACGGCTCTCGTTTTTTTTTGAGTCTGAGATGTCTACCTGATGCTTGGTTGTCGCTCCCAGCGCCACTGTCTTTGTGCAGCCGATAATGCAGCTCCCACCCGTGTTCAAATTAGAGTGAGTGACTGCACGACAGGATTCATATCTACATAGTTTGTGATGTTTTATTTCTCTGGCATAGACAATAGAGGTAGATGGGACGGCATTTTCGTATCTCATCCGAAAGAAAGATGCACACACACACACACACACACACACACACACACACACACACACACACACACACACACACACACACACACACACACACACACACACACACACACACACACACACACACACACGCACGCACGCACGCACACACACACACACACACGGACGGACGGACGGACGGACGGACGGACGGACGGACGGACGGACGGACGGACGATCGCACGCACACATAGACTTACGCACCCACATGCACGAACGAACGCACACAGACACACACACCGACACGCGCGTGCGAACGCGCACGCGCAAGCACGTTTACAATAGGTACATAAATATATTCATCCCGCGTATGCACATGGTGCGGATAAAACACTATTTTCCCAGCTAAGCCATTGTTCGAGAACCCCTGGCGAACATATAAAAAGCTATTAAAGAGACGATGACAAAAGGTCATAGATCTACATCAAGGACTGTGAAGACCCGGCTGCCGGCCATCCACCTTGAAGACGCTGATCCCAGCAGGAAACGGCATAGTCTGGGTCCGATCACCCACTAAATGAGGCGGATATGCGGCAGAGAATAACCGAGAAGAAGAGGAACCATGACATGCAAGCCTAATTTCCACCAGAAATTTCTTGCCCTCGCTGCACTCAGATCAGTAGATCACGATTCGGGCTCACGGGTCACCTCAGGCTACACGACAAACTCTTCACCGACGTCATCCTCATTCCGAGGGATCTCCGATGATGAGTCGTTATTCGGATAAACCTCCAACTGTCGACAATTTGGCAATGTTTTATTCCATAAATGCCTCAGTTCCCTGTGCTGCTTCTACACACGCGTTCGAACGGAACCTCCTTCCTACATTGCACGACTGTCATTTACGAGTAAACAATCTGAAAATGAACTTGTGGATCTTTACCTAACCGTTATTCCCTCTAAAGTGCAGCATCCGTAAAACAAACGATGGCTACGGTTAGTAAAATTAACACATGCTTTAATAGTGTAAACATGAAACGCCGCAACGGAGAGACGCTTAGGTGATATGTTGCGACGCCGTGTGGTGTCGTTGTAACCCCGGCAATCTGGCGCTGGCGGGAGGATGAGTCTGATTGATGACAGTCGCGTCCCACCGGCAGGTCGTCGGAGCCTTCCGCGAGAATCTAACACCGACCGACAAACGAACAATTCGCGCCCCCAACCAACGTAACGATCATCGAGGCGAAGCAGCGCACCAGAGGGGGGGGGGTACCAGTATCGCGTTGTCGGTGGTTGTCCTGCGACTGACGGCAACGTTGTTTTATAATTTGTGTTCAAAGTGGATCACCAAAGGATGGCTGTCATGTGGTATAAATCGAAGTGTGTGTGTGTGTGTGTGTGTGTGTGTGCGTATGTACGTGTGCGCGTGTATTGCGTACGTATGTGTGTGAGTTGGTGTGTGTGTGTGTGTGTGTGTGTGTGTGTGTGTGTGTGTGTGTGTGTGTGTGTGTGTGTGTGTGTGTGTGTGTGTATAATTGATTGAGTTTGTGTCCGCATACGTGTGGATGTACATGTGCTCGTGCATATGTACGCGTGTTTCTGTCAAGCTATAGTCATTATTACACTAACGGCAGTAGTGACGCAATATATATATATATATATATATATTATTATTATTATTACACTAACGGCAGTAGTGACGCTATATATATATATTGTGAAAAATAGGCCAATGTTCTGACAACTCACTAACTGTCAACCTTTCTCTTCGTTCGTCTCTCTTAACCTTTCAAAAATGTATACAGGAATTGTGTCCATACAAATTCGTTCTTATTTGACATTACAATCGATTCAGTGCAAGGGACACTGCACCAGCCATGCATTGCAAATGTATATCTATGCACTGTAGCAAGACAATCCAGCTATCTCCTTATGAACAGTAAACAATACACAAGCAAACGACGCATCATACAGATAATAAAATATCAAAACGGTGGCCATCACACTGGTATTATATTGAACTCAGCTGTGTTAGTGACTATTCAGTGTAGGCCCGATATGAATGCACAACAATGTGTACATTTTCATGAAGATTCTTTTGACCAAAGTACAGGCCAAGCAGACATTAATTTCACAAAAGATACAAATACAAAATCGTTAAAATACAGGTAAAATGTACTCAAATGACATTTCGGAGGGAGACGACCGTAAACACGTAAACACCAAAATAACTATGCATTCTACTGGAGTAGAGATAAATATAGAGTGTTCAACAAATCAAGGCATCGGGCGCACAAAAAACGTTCACAGATATGGAAATTGTATTGCAACATGGAAACAACTACAAAGCGCCACATGAAACGTGAAGAATCAATTGGCGCACTAATGCATTCGACGGCAGGACAATTGCAAAAGGACATTTATTGTGGTGAGCTGACAGGATGGGATTCCGCTCCATCAATCATCCCCCACACAGGAGAGAACCTCGATCACTTTAATTTCGTCGTTAATAACAAAAACAGAAAACGAGCAGGAATGCATTGTCGATCAGGCATGACTGAAGCGTCTCGCTTGAGTGAGCATGCGGAAGTCGCATGTCATCCAATGCCTCGAGTGGGCGCCAATGTCGAGACGAAGATAAACTGGCTATGTTCTGAGTTGACACAACTCGAGAAATGCATTATACAAATTGGGGACGAAGAATACCGGAATTTTCAGGATCGTTTATGCTATTTGTCAGAAATAGAAGAACCAACGCAATTATCCGTACGAATAGCCGATCTTTAGACGTGAAATGTAAAGTAACCAGTTTACTGCGTAAAGAACTAACTTTGTATGTATTAAAATACTCTGCGTGCGCTTACGTGTATGCGAGCGTGCGTGCATGCGTGCATGCGTGCATGTGTGCACGTGTGCACGTGTGCATGTGTGTGCGTGTGTGTGTGTGTGTGTGTGTGTGTGAGAGAGAGAGAGAGAGAGAGAGAGAGAGAGAGAGAGAGAGAGAGAGAGAGAGAGAGAGTATGTGTGTGTGTGAGTGTATGCCAAAGAGTGTGTGTAAGTGTGTATATGCGTGCGTGCATACATGCGTGCGTACCAGCGTGCGACTGTGTGGTTTCGCGCGTAAATACGTGTGTGAGTATATGTGTTCGTGTGCATGCGTGCGTGCGCGTGTGTGGGTGTGTGTGCCTTTAAGTGCGTAATTTGTGAGTTGGGTGTCTGCGGACGTTTACGAATTTGTATGTAAGTGTGTGGTGTGGGGTAAAATAGACAGGAGAGGGGACGAATGGGCGGTACGAAGTGGACAGACGGTGAGTGGGTGGAGGGAAGACAGTTAGACGGAGAGCGCGCGGGGCACTGACGGCGAATAACAACGTGCGATTACTCGAATAACGAACCAATCTGCAATAATGATCCGAGCAGAAGATGATAAAATAACGTACACAGATATGTACGTGTCGAATTGCGCTGCGAGTCGCCGTGAAACATGCAGCGTTCTCACGTATCGCACCGACGCATGACGCAGGCGGTCAGTTTGATTAGCTTCTGCCGAGCGTGATATTAGGTCTGAGCCATTTTGCCGAATCGCCACGGATACAGCAGCAGAATTAAAGGCTTTCGAGGAATCCATTTTGTTGGTAGCAATGCTTCATCCCTAGGCTGAAACTCCTTCTTGACCGCGATGGCTTATGGAACCTTACAGCCACTTGTCATCTTGCGATATAATTGCCGAAAATGTCGTGTCCCCGCGGTATTATTTTCGCGCGAAAATTCATGGAATAATATGAAAAACTGATCTAGTTTTATCGATTCATGTCACATCGTTGAAACGAATGTAAATAATAGATATCAGACGCGTCAAAAGCGATCAAAGGAATGCATAAGAAGAAAATTGGTGTAGTGGCTGCACGCACACGCAGCCGTAACAGATACGACGTATAAACGTTCCCGAGAGATGAACATCTGTTATTTTACGTAACTCATTGTTAAGCTAGTTGCTAACAGTGTGATGTAGTAATTGCTATAGCATTACTTTCCACAAATACGTCCTTTGTATAGACATCGACCTATACCGACAACAATATTTGAATGATAACATGTTCTAACTATCGCTGCGAAGATCAAGTTCGCATGCGGTTGCTATGCAATTACCTAGAGCGCAGTGCCTCAAACGCCATGTTGAGAGAATGGTATTTTGGACTTGAGAAAGGTTGTGCATCATAGCTGACCACACGTCTAGAGTAGTCTGTACGGTTATCTGTCACCAACACATAATGACCAACTCTGCCCGAGATCGCGTAATACAGTACATTTTGTCACGCATACTAAATCGAACAAGATCGTTACGCTGGCATCAGTAATTTAACAAGATTTAACAAGATTGCCACCCAGAGAATTAACTCTAGGTGGCAGGTGGACAAGGAAGCCATTTGGCTTATCGAGAGTCCGACCCTTTTATCTATGTGTATCCCGCCCGTCTGAGGTATGTGTCGATTTTATTATTAAACATATTCACGCTACTAGCACCCACACAATCAGCAGATAATCTGTTCCATTCGTTTACAGTCCTTTGTAAAAATGAAAACTTTTTTATATCTAATCTACTCTGCTCCTTTGCTAATGTAACTTCATGTCCTCTAGTCCTTCTATCTTTCTTAATTGAAAAAAATATATTTCTATCAATATTTTCATAACCATTCAATATTTTAAACACTTCTATCTGATCTCCTCTCAATCTCCTGGTCTCTAGTGTTGTTAAACCGCATTTTTTAGGCGTATTTCGTAACTAAGATCCCTCAGTTTTGGTATCATTTTAGTTGCTCTCCTCTGTACTCTTTCTAGCATATCTATGTCCTTCCTGCGATATGGCCTCCACGCTTGAATACAATATTCTAAATGAGGCCTAACTATTGTTTTGTACAGCGGTATTATTAGCTCTTTTTCCTTATACGTTATGTTTCGCCTAATTAATCCAAGGATTTGATTTCCCTTTGAAGCTGCAATTCCGCACTGCTCTGAAACCTTCATATCAGCACTAATGGTTAACCCTAAGTCCTTTTCTTTTACAGTAACACTTAGTACTGTACCCCCCATTGTATATTCTACCTCTTCGTTCCCATGTCCTGTGTGGAGGCATTTACATTTCCCAAAATTGAACAGCATTTGCCACTTTTCAGACCATTTGATCAACCTGTCAAGATCATCTTGTAAATGCTGTCTATCTCCATCACTTTTAATCCTTCTAAACACTTTTGTATCATCCGCAAATTTCAACACCTTGCTTGTTATTTCATCATCCAAATCGTTGATATATATTAAGAATATTATAGGTCCTAATACTGATCCCTGTGGTACCCCACTCAATACCGATTTCCGGTTTGAAGCCTCCTCATCAACTACTACACGTTGTCTTCTGTCAATCAGCCATTGTTCTATCCAGTTTATTATATCATTTCCTATGCCATGGGCCTTTAGTTTCAGCAGTAATCTTTGATGTGGTACTTTGTCGAAAGCTTTTTGAAAATCTAAGTAGACGATATCTACTGGTGATCACTCCGCTACCCACTTAGTGATGTCTTCCAAAAAACATAACATATTTGTTAAGCATGACCTTGCTTTAAAAAAAACATGTTGAGATGGGTTGATCAAGTTTTGTTTAACAAGAAAATCCACCATGTGATCTTTAATTACTCTTTCTAATAATTTGCAAATCACTGATGTTAAACTCACTGGTCTATAGTTCTCTGATTTGTTTCTCGAACCTTTTTTAAATAACGATATAATGTTTGCCTCTTTCCATTCTAAAGGAACCACTCCCTCTTCTAATGACAAATTGAAAACTGTTGCAAGCGGTACGCTAATTTGTTCTACAATTTCCAATAGTAGTTTGGGCGTAATCCCATCCACTCCAGGTGATTTATTATCCTTCATAGCCCTTATTTTCTTAGCTACCATTTCTGGGGTTACAATTAATTGTCCTAAATAGTCTGAATCTGCCCCCTTGAACTTAGCCTCTGGTACTGGCAGTGAACTAATATCCTCTCTGGTAAACACTGAACTAAAGTACTCATTCAGGTCTTCTGCCATTAAGAATCCCTCTGATATTATATTTCCAGCACTATCTTCTAGAGGACCGACCTTATCTTGAACTTTCTGTTTGCTTCGAACATATGCATAAAAACTCTTGCTGTCATGTTTTATATTACTAGCTAATTGTTGTTCATAGCTTCTCTTTGAATTTCTAATTTCAGCTGTAGCTTGTTTAAGTGCTTCTTTATAACTGTTGTAGTCTTCATCATTTCCAGTACATCTATATGACTTCCACATCATTTGTTTATACTTAATTTTTCTAATGGCTTCTTTCGATAAGTGTTTCTTTTTGGACCGTTTCCCTTGTTTTTTGAAGGGTACAAATTTGTCGACTATGCACTTAATTTCACTCTTTAATATATTCCAGCATTCTGTTGCTGTCTTATTTTGCAGTGTGTTATTCCAATCTATCTTTGCTAAATATTTCCTCATGTCCTTATACCTTCCTTTGTGGAAATTTACCCTATACTGCTTTTTACTATTCCTTTCTGATTTTACTTTGATGGTAAAATGTATCTGGTTGTGGCTCACGTATCTTGACATTGTCAACTAATTCATTCTGTGAGGACAAAACTATGTCTAACACATTCTCACCCCTGGTTGGTTCTAGCACATGTTGAGAAAGGAAAGTATCTTGAACTAACACTAAAAACTTGTGGTACTCACTCCCCATACTCTGAAGAGATTTCCATTGTATATGCCTGTGGTTAAAATCCCCCATAATAATACAGTTCCGTTTGCTTACTTCCCTTATAGCGTTTTTTATTCTTTCATTCTCTTCTATGCTTATGTTTGGACTTCGATAAACTAACCCAACTGTTAACGTTGAGTTTCCTGTAACTATGTTACACCAAACAGCTTCTTCGCAATCTGCTTCTCTTTCTAATTTTATTTCATAAGCCTGGATAGATTCTTTAATATATAAAATAACTCCACCTCCCTTTCTTCCTATTCTATCTTTTCTAAACATTACATATCGTGTCAATCCCAATTCGGCATCTGATATATCGGTGGTGGTCCAGGATTCGGTTATACCTATTATATGAGGGTCAATATCTTCTACCATAATGTTTAGTTCATTTCTTTTGTTTACTATACTCCTTGCATTTAAACACACACATTTATATTCAGCTTCAGAAGAGTTTTCCAGACTATTATTTGCTGATTTATTTGTGCTGTCTTTATCTATCATTTTCAGGCTTTTCTGTGAGTCCCCCCGCGAATCTAGTTTAAATAGATGCAACAATAATGCACAATAACAATGTATATGTTTATCGCGTGGGCCTACAAAATCTAATAAGTTCAACAGATTGACATACGCGTTTGAAAAAAGTTCACCAGGTTGGCGCAATGAATTGGACAAGGTATTCTTATTAGTATTCGTATTAGACGACGCATGGCAACTATGAATGAACACATATAGGTTTTTGGGTTGTAATATAAATAAAAAATCTGTTGGGTTTGCATATTGATTATAGTAGGTTAGGTTGGCACGCTAACACACATTCACCACATCGGTAAAAAGCCGCTTTGGACAAGTAGGTCAATATGTTGGGGATACTTTGTGAAAGTGTGAGATACCATGTCATCATACAGAGGCGGAACTATTTTTGTCCCATCCAAGCATCGCTGCTACAGGGCACAGCAACAGATGATTGGAAGAAAGCCAAAATCACACCAATATTAAAGAAGGGATACCGCAGCAGTCCTGCAGGCTATCGGCCCATTGCGGTAACATCTGGGGGCAGCGAGGTATGAATGAATGATTGAATTTATTTGGCATAAATACTACAAAGAACAAGGTACATGTGGTAACAATGAATGCCAGGACGCTAGTAATAACTAAACTAGTTGAAGCAACTGGACGCCCTAAATACTAAATAATAATAATCTACCTGTAGTCATACGTGAAGTACATCATAAATTTAAAAGAAAATAAAGATAAAAGAAATATATATATATAGTACATAACAACACAATGAAATATTTCACTACTGTGTATGAATAATACATTTCATTACAGTTTTATATTGATAAATTTAATTAAGACCATATACATTAAGAAATGACATAGATGCCATTCTTCAAACAGGAATAGCAGTTTCTTATTAGGCACACCTCGAAATATGAACTTACAATAGTTTTTTTTCAGGTTGTGCCTTCTATTTAATGATAGGTTAAGTACACTTGAGACATGCAACATTATAGTATGCAGTTTGTAACACGATCCCTGTTTTGTTATTTCTGTTCGTATCTCACTTAAGTGAATGTTTTATTTCCTGGTAACATGATTGTTAATTTCATTATTTCTTGAGATAGATGTGGAAAGACACATGGACCTTGTTTTTATTTTTATTTTGTTATACTGTTGAGCACCTTGAATTATAAATAGGTCTTCTAACTTAAGTATTGTGTACATTTTGACGATGGGATCTGTAGTGAAGCGCACCATCCATAGTGAGATCATGCAACACCTGGATGTATACAAGAACCTGCCCGACCAGCCACATCGCCTCAGGAAGAGGAGATGATCTTGTGAAAGTCAGCTGATCCGAACACTACACGACCTCACAGCTGCACTAGAATAAGGAGCGCAGAATGATGTAGTTCACCTGGACTACGGCAAAGCGTGTCACAAGGTGTCCCTCAAGGTGTCTCACAAAGCGTGTCACAAGGTGTCTCACAAGGTGTCCCACAAGGTGTCTCACAAGGCGTGTCCCAAGGTGTCCCACAAGCTGCTCGCTATCAAGCTGCAACACTACTTCATCGGAGACAGTGGATCATTGAAGATCTTTCATCAGCGCCATCCCGTGTCATCTCAAGGAAATATGCTAGGATCCCTCTCTTGTTTCTTCTCTACACCAACGACATGCCACAGAACCGTCGACAACTGGCCATTACAAATCAACTTGATTCGGCTCAATTATGCCTTATCGATTGATGTTCTACAAACCACACGAATGTAACCCTTCTATCCATGTGATATTGGCTTATATAATACGTATAGGCCTACGTTTTTAGTTATATATGTATTGACTTACTTGACTTAAATGCATAGTCCAATTTGACCCCTCACTAAAGTGTGAAAGTATGTAAAAGTAAGGTATATAGGTCATCATTTCTACCGGCTGACGCATCTACCCTAAACAAGTAATCATGTTAAAAGCCACAACACGTGAATAGACAACTAGTCGCCGTACAGTAGACAGGGGGTTTCAGTGTGGAAACGGACGCCGTGCTCACCGTGGCCACTCGAACAGTTGCGCGTTGTCCCCCGCCTATTAGAGCGATTGTTAGGCACAAAAACACGGCACAACGCGATATTCCCGGCGGATTCAGCAAATCCGATAAGATCCACCGCTGTTGGTTGTTGTGTATATCCCGTGTCCTCGGGGGATGTGTCGGATACTCTCCTTTCTACACGACGCGCGCTATCTGACAAATATAAATGACATTTCACGCCATCTGATTCAACGGTGTATGCGTGTTCATCGCTTTCAACCCACGGTGGATTTGAAGTAATTGGCAAATAAATTAATGACGTAAAATAGAATATAATGCTGGCACAATGTGGGTTTAGATGAGCGTAACAAATCAATCGTACGATTTATCATGACTGTCTATTGTACGAGTGCGCGTTGTTTTTATAGCGGAGTTTGATGAGACTACGGGGAGAGAAGAGGACAGCCACAGCTTCTGCAGCAACGATAGAGTGAATATTCATAAACCTAGTCTCCATAATACCAGTGAGGTACTAATGCCGTAACAGTGCGCCACAATGTTCATAATACCAACTGTAACACTGCACCACAATACGTGACATATTCATCATACTGTTACAATGCGCTACAATATGTGACATGTTATTGCCGTAACATTGCGTCACAGTACATGCTATGTTACTATTGTAATATCTTGCCATAATGAGTGATATGCAGACATCGTAACATGGTATTACAATATGTGATATATTGCTGAAGTGTCATTGCGACACAATACGTTATGTCGTAACAGTGCGCCACAATACGTTATGTCGTAACAGTGCGTCATAATAGCTCATGCGTTGTGACACTGGGTTATGTAACTATTGTTGTAATAATCGTGCAACACTGCTCTGCGTTCGTTGGTTTTATTGACATGTCTAAATCGTTTTACTGTCATTATAATGATATTTTAAAGATGAAATGTTATATTAATTAATACATGAAACACTATAGGAAGAGGCTGCCTCCTTTTTAAGGTCACCCTCGGGACTGGGCGAAAGTGGCCTGAATAGCGAGGTGACCGTATTAGCGGGACTAATTTCCTACACTTTACTGTTATGGAAACAATTTGGGACTGTCGTAGAGTGACCTTAATCGCGAGGTACCTAAATAGCTGGAGTGACCATAAAGCGAAGTTCGACTGTATATGACTAAATGAGGAACAGTCAAGGTCGTCTTAAGTGAATTAGACCCTTAATAGAATCAATTTGCTCTGAGCCGAGGTGATTGAAATACTAAAACCGAATTGGGAGCCAGCGTGGCCATAGTTCCGTTGCAGCGCCAAATGGCCATGGGCTAATTGTAACAGAACTGGACCGCAACTGCGCCCACAGACCGCTAGCTATATTTACAATAGTGTTATTTATCTATAACAGGCCTATTCGTAACGTAAGTAATGATTCCTAGTTGTGTCTTGATGCGTATTGGTTTTATCTACCAGTTATTAGTATAACATATGCGATCATTGGGTATTCGATACGAACTTCTGAGTGATACTGTACTTTGCTGTGTATAGTCAGTGTAACATCGTACACATTATTAGATGCGGCAATAAATACAAAACTATTTTAACACCGTTGTACTACTCAAGGTACTGATCTTGTCTTCGAATATTTCAACCGATTTTCTCGGACATCATCGGCAATTTGTCGTATCTGATACTTTGTGTTTTTTGAGCTTCTTGACAACACGTTAACCTGGCTATGTCAGACTCTACTCATCCAGTTTAGTAATATGATGTGAAGCGTTGTGGCGCAGTGTCTAGAGCATCGGACTCTCAATCGAGTAAACCCGGGTTCGAATCGTGTGCTGCCTTTTTGAACATTGGGCCGATTCACTCTACGTTGCTGATGTATGGCTATGGACAGTGGTGGATATTCGTTTACGAATAGTCTTCGCGCATTAATTGTAACGTCCCATTGTGTGCCTGCTAGCTAGTCCATTGTCCACACGAGAACCCGCAGCAGTCTACGTTATATTTTGTGAGCAAAAAACGCCGCGGACGGAAATATCAGCATCCCGATCAAGATGTTGACCTCTAGACTTCCTGTTGCAGACGCCGTCGTATCGATTAACAGATCAGACACTGAATGAAATCGCAATCTCTGCGTGCGTAACTGGACAGGTGTCCACTGAACCGATCTTTGTCAAGATGGGCTCAAAACATCGAAGACGAAGAAGACAACGTTCGGAGAACGCAAGAGGAGCGTCAAAGCAACATTGAAACGCCACGGATCTTCATCATAAAAACATATATGTCTTAAAGGTGCCTCCTCAATTCTATTTTGCTCGTCTCATTTCAAATTCATTTAGCGAATAGGCAAACCTATATACAGTACCCACTATGACATGCCAGCTAGGATGTGCAAGTTTTGGGTGTATTGGTAAAATCATCATACAAACTATTGTACTATTTAAAACCACGTGGCCGATAAGTGCAGTGGGTTAAAGGTCCTATGTCGGCCTTGCAACACGCTTTGGTAAATTACCAGAGGTAAAAACCAAAGTCAATTATTTTGACCATCTAAAAGGTACGCACTTTATATTAAACCGATTGCAGATGTTATTTTAAATATTCGCACATTACATATTTGGATAAACATAAAAGAACCCGATCCCCTAAGACCTAAGCCTGTGGAGCAAGCCGCTTCAATGGCGTCATTTTAGTTTAAGATGATCTTCTTTGTATTCTCACACTGTAATACGCATTCATGCAATAAGGAGTCAAAATATATGCTTAGTTGGTAAAAAAAGACTATTGTATAGGTTAAGACTATTCAAAATGAAAGAACAGTGAAGACTTGGAGGAATAGATGCACATTTGGTGTGAGGTATCCAAACTAGTTCTGGCGGAAAACAACCAGTAAGCAATGGCAATGTGAATACTGGATTTAAAAAAAATGAAATTAACTGATATACGATATTTCAATGTACGTTTATATTAAATATGCAGGGGTACGATGTAAGTTAAATCCTTCAATGAAGTTATGAAAGCTACTCACTTTCTACGCCGTTAGAGGTTTTATTTGGCAAATAACTGATAATTGTTCGTAATTAATCTTACACAGTGCCAGTGGTCGTGTCCCGGCTACGTAACTACAGGCACTAGTTGGTGCACTATCGCTCTGTCGGGCAGCTGGGTAGAAGATAGAGCGTGCAAGAAAAATGAACATTGAAAGACAGTTCACTCACGCAAACGACGCGACAAATTCTAAGTGGGCCAATCGCGACGCAACGACGCGCGCTGAGGGAGCGTTAATTGTATCCGCCGCTGCGCCGCCCCCTAACGTCAATAGAGGAAGCAGTCGCGCAGAAAATCTCGCATCGACTGGCACCAAGTTAACGGGATTGCGCTAATGAGTAGCGACGGACTGAGGTCCACCGACTGCCCGCCCGGACCCGCGTGTGTTCGCCTACCCGCTGGGCATGCAAGTAACGGCTGCAAAAGCCCTTGCTTGGCACGACGTTCTCGGTTCTCTTGACGTGAAGCTATTGTGCATTCCACTTCCGGTGTTGCGCATATGGAACTAGTAGCCGTGTGGCGCGGAATAGTTCTATTTTGTGTTGATTATTACATATGAGAAATGCATTTTTATTCAGAAAACCATCTTGTGTTTATTAGAAGAAATTACAAAGTGGATAAATGATGTTGTCTACTTAGATTTTCAGAAAGCATTTGATAAAGTGCCTCGTCAAAGATTGTTACTTAAACTAAAAGCCCATGGTATATGGGATGGTGTGATCAGTTGGATACAAACATGGTTGACAGACATAATACAGAGGGTAATAGATGAGAGGGAGATTTCAAACTGGAAACCAGTTTTGAGTGGAATGCCACAGAGTTGGGACCGATATTATTATTGATATATTTATAAATGATTTGGATGATGATGTATCAAGCAAAGTACTTAAATTCGCAGATGATACAAAAAGGTTCAGAACAGTTAAAAACAGATGCAGATAGACACACTTTAGCCAAATTGGTCAAATGGTCTGAAAAATGGCAAATGTTATTCAATTTTGGGAAGTATATATGCATCCATATAGGACATAGAAATGTGAACAAAGAATACACAATGAGGGATACTATATTAAGTAAAACTGTAAAAGAAAATGACTTAGGAGTAACAGTTAGTGCTGATATGAATGTGGAATTGCTGCTTCAAGAGATAACCAAATACTAGGGATAATTAGGAAACAATATCACATATAAGGAGAAACAGCTAATTGTACCACTGTACAAAGCACTAGTTAGGTCACATTTGGAATATTGTATACAAGCATGGAGGCCATATCGCAGGAAGGACATAGATTAGCTAGAAAGAGTGCAACGAAGAGCAACTAAGCTGATTCCTGAACTGAACGATCTTGGTTATGAAAGACGCCTATTAGAATGCGGGTTGACAACACTAGAGACTAAGAGACTAAGAGGAAACCAAATCGAAGTTTTTAAAGATATTCAATGGTTATGAGGATATTGATAGAAATATTTTATTCAAACTGAAAGAAGGCAGTATAACCAGAGGGCACAATGCAGCATTAGTCAATAAACAGTGTAGGCTGGATATGAGAAAATACTCATTCTCTCAGAGGACAGTAAATGACTGGAACAAATTATCTGATGATTGTGTTAATGCTAGCAGTGTGAATATATTCAAAAATAAAATTGACAGCTATCTGGCGAGGGCGGCTTATATACGTATATGGAAAATGTTTGGACTCTCGATAAGCCAAAGGCTTCCTTGTCCGCATGCCGTCTGGAGCTTATAGCTCTGGACGGCAATCATGTTAAATCTTGTTAAAAGATTTACGCGTTTAGATCAATAACGCAAGCTATGTAGACATATATGATTACGTGATCATTTACGTTTCGTTGTCCTATCAAACAAGCATTGGATCGTTAAAGTTTGTTGGCAACACACAGATGGTAAACCACTGATGTCTATACAGAGTTCAGTATTGTCAAGTTCCACGGCTCCCCATTATTTCATGGCCATTTTATAGAGCAAATCTTCCTTTCTTTATGTTTTCTTACTTCCGTTCATTTAGGCCGCCATCTTGGATTCAGCATAATCGAACAAGGTTGTTGGCCGCATATGCTACATCAAATATATAGATGATATGGATTATTATTATTATATTAAACCATGTTTTAATCCCACCAGGAGTACTATTCCACTGATATCTACTTTGCGAAATTTTATGATATCCACGTGATCGTCCCAGTTCCAATGGCGTGATGTCATAAATGCAGAATCACGTGACCGTCCCAGTTCCAACGGCGTGATGTCATAAATGCAGAATCACGTGACCTTACCAGCGACTATTGCCAACAACGATTAGTGCGCCTGTATATGCAGGTGTATGTGAGTACGTGTCTACATGAATACATGCACCAGATAATGGCAACCGTAATGACTGTTCGCGTTTACATTAATTTATTACGTATTACTACTTTCATTTGTTTAATCTCACCCGGACAGCCGAGCGGCTTGATGAATAACGAGCGGACGTTAAATTGAGCAGTTTATCATGTTCCTCTCGTCCATTGTTCTGATCTCTCTCCCGTCGAGAGGTTACCAACGGCATCATCAGTCTATATTGCTGTAATTTGGAACTGTACTACAATGTATAACTTTATTAGGCGTAGTTAGTTGTTTTAACGAGAACGAAAGCATGATCACGAGAGAGAAGGGTCTGCTCATTATTTGAGTACCGTGTTGTTTTGGATCCGGGAGCCTGTAGGGTATTTATTTACCGCGTGCACCCCGGATATCAACAAATACAATTTCATATATTTGAATTAAATGTCGTCAAACATCACCGAGATTATCCCTTTCACTTTAGGTGAATGGAGGCTTGAGCCAATGGGCGATGCAGTGATGAAAACCCGGGTATAAATTATAATGTGTTGTATAGATGATTTAGTATGTGTTTATTTTTGAGTACTTTGACCTATTTCTTCATGTTTTTTTCTGTCCGCCAGCGGTTCTCGAACCACGGCTTAGCTGGAAAAATAGTATTGGATTCGCGTCATGTCTATATGTGGGATGAATGTATTTATTTACATATTGTAAATCAACTAACGTGCGCGCGCGCGCGCGCGTGTGTGTGTGTGTGTGTGTGTGTGTGTGCGTATGTGTGTGTGCGTATGTGTGTGTGCGCGTGCGTGCGTGTATGTGTGTTCGTGCAGTGTGCGTACGTGTGTGAGTACGTATGTGTCATGTGTACGAGCGCTTCACCATTATTAAACGCACAATGAGTATTTAAGCACTGCGGAATACTGTCGGCGATGTCCATTAGAACAGCATTGTCCGCCGTCCCCGTAAAAAACGACAAAATGCGAACGGATTAGGCTGGCAGCAGTGGAGCACTATTTGTGTTATATGCAGCGTGTAGTTTTTCTGCAGCAATAAGCCTAACTGCAGAAAACGTCAGTCTGTTTATTTATATTCGGAGCGCAGTGCCCGGGGTTCCGGCTGATCAATACTCCATAATAGATTAAAAGCTGCTATATGTCGGCGCGGTATTCCAGTCCGATGAAAGCGTCTCCTTCGGGATACGTTGGTGGAGCCGCGCTAACAACTACACGAAAGCCAAACAATGCATGAAAAAACGAAGTCCTTGTGTGCAAAAGGCATTACTGCAAAACGCCATCGCATCTAAGACAGCAACAGAATGCTGGAATATATTAAAGAGTGAAATTAAGTGCATATTCGATAAATTTGTACCCTTCAAAAACAAAGGAAACGGTCCAAAAAGAAACACTTATCGAAAGAAATCATTAGAAAAATTAAGTATAAACAAATGATGTGGAAGTCATAAAGATGTACTGGAAATGATGAAGACTACAACAGTTATAAAGAAGCACTTAACCAAGCTACAGCTGAAATCAGAAATTCAAAGAGAAGCTATGAACAACAATTAGCTAGTAATATAAAACATGACAGCAAGAGTTTTTATGCGTATGTTCGAAGCAAACAGAAAGTTCAAGATAAGGTCGGTCCTCTAGAAGATAGTGCTGGAAATATGATATCAGAGGGATTCTTAATGGCAGAAGACCTGAATGAGTACTTTAGTTCAGTGTTTACCAGAGAAGATATTATTTCACTGCCAGTAACAAAGGCTAAGCTCAAGGGGGCAGATTCAGACTATTTAGGACAATTAATTGTAACCCCGGAAATGGTAGCTAAGAAAATAAGGGCTATGAAGGATAATAAATCACATGGAATGGATGGGATTCCGCCCAAACTACTATTGGAAATTGTAGAACAAATTAGCGTACCGCTTGCAACAGTTTTCAATTTGTCATTAGAAGAGGGAGTGGTTCCTTTAGAATGGAAAGAGGCAAACATTATATCGTTATTTAAAAAAGGTTCGAGAAACAAATCAGAGAACTATAGACCAGTGAGTTTAACATCAGTGATTTGCAAATTATTAGAAAGAGTAATTAAAGATCACATGGTGGATTTTCTTGTTAAACAAAACTTGGTAAACCCATCTCAACATGTTTTTTTTTAAAGCAAGGTCATGCTTAACAAATATGTTATGTTTTTGGAAGACATCACTAAGTGGGTAGATGAGGTATCACCGGTAGATATCGTCTACTTAGATTTTCAAAAAGCTTTCGACAAAGTACAACATCAAAGATTACTGCTGAAAGTAAAGGCCCATGGCATAGGAAATGGTATAATAAACTGGATAGAAAAATGGCTGATTGACAGAAGACAACATGTAGTAGTTGATGAGGAGGCTTCAAACTGGAAATCGGTATTGAGTGGGGGACCACAGGGATCAGAACTAGGACCTATATTATTATTAATATATATCAACGATTTGGATGATGAAATAACAAGCAAGGTGTTGAAATTTGGGGATGATACAAAAGTGTATAGAAGGATTAAAAGTGATGGAGATAGACAGCATTTACAAGATGATCTTGACAGGTTGATCAAATGGTCTGAAAAGTGGCAAATGCTGTTCAATTTTGGGAAATGTAAATGCCTCCACACAGGACATGGGAACGAAGAGGTAGAATATACAATGGGGGGTACTGTACTAAGTACTGCTGTAAAAGAAAAGGACTTAGGGTTAACCATTAGTGCTGATATGAAGGTTTCAGAGCAGTGCGGAATTGCAGCTTCAAAGGGAAATCAAATCATTGGATTAATTAGGCGAAACATAACGTATAAGGAAAAAGAGCTAATAATACCGCTGTACAAAACAATAGTTAGGCCTCATTTAGAATATTGTATTCAAGCGTGGAGGCCATATCGCAGGAAGGACATAGATATGCTAGAAAGAGTGCAGAGGAGAGCAACTAAAATGATACCAAAAACTGAGGGATCTTAGTTACGAAATACGCCTAAAAAATGTTTTAAAATAAAATAGACACATACCTCAGAAGGGCTGGATATATGTAGATAAAAGGGTCGGACTCTCGATAAGCCAAAGGGCTTCTATGTCCACCTGCCACCTAGAGTTAGTTCTCTGGGTGGCAATCTTGTTAAATCGTGTTAAATCTCAGTGAAACAGTGGATTAATCTAGTCTACACTTTGATGGTCCTACTCGTTTCCTTCATCTGTGCATTGCGTTACACCACACCGCTGTAGTCTAATGTAGTTTCGTTCGTCCATTTCACTGCGCAATCTTGTCACATCGTGATCAATTTGGTCTGTTGAGAAATGTTCCTGGATATGTCTAGCCGCGCTACACAAAAATGCTTTCAACTTCTCTGTTCGTCCACCGTTTGATTGCGCCTCCACTGTCTCGTCCGGACACCCCCGAGGATACTTCAACCGGTTCCGTTAACGCCGTAAGAGAACACGCAAAGCTGTCCTTAACGTGCCGGCCAACCCCACATTGGGGAGAAATCGGCTGGGTTTCCGTTAAACGTTAATGGAATTGTCAGGAAGCTTTTCTACTATTCAAATCGCATGCGGGACCTTCCCATAATTATTTGTTAAGCAGTATTTGTGTGTTTCATTCCGATGTTGAGCTTTGGATTGCACATAATGTGTTAAGAGGTCAAAAGTCACTATACCTAACCCAGTTTTAGCTATCTCGTGTGAGTGTGTGAAGGGCGGCGTTTGTGCGCGTACGAGAGTGCGTGCGTGCGTGCGTGCGTGTGTATGTGCCCGTTGCATCGTAACTTGACAGTCGACGGAAATGTACATTTAATGTAGTATTAAGTACACTTAGACGCACACGGCGCAACGACAATTAGCACGTTCCATTGTAAACGTATTCTTCTAAGTGAGAAGCGGTGACCGATGACGTTCTCGACCGACTCGGTAGATGTCAGCAGCTGTCTGTTGTCGGTCTTCCGAGCCCTTTGAATAAAATGTTGACGGAATTTTTCTCCTCGCCGAACTCCAGCGTTGTGGACTTCGAGTTTTGCTTGTGTTATGACTGCACGCGAATATAGCATGACGTTATTTCAGCTGACGCGTGCACACACGTACACGCAAGACATAACAATGATCACGCCACATCAGTAGGTGGACATTTAAAACATATCGGAGCGTCGAGGTGTATTATCGCTAATATTCATAGTTTACTGCGTGACAAAAACCCGCAGAAAAATAATCGAGTCACAGTCATTGGATTTCCATTACGCGCTAACTCATTTTCGGTTTCTGTCGAGCGTTTTGCGTGTGCTTATGCACCATGCATGCATGAAAGTGCACGCACGTGCCGGGTGCCATTGTTCAGCTTTTACACACTACAACGCCGGTTGCGTTAACAAACGTCACACGCGACAGTTTCTTAGTCACCACAATCTCAATTGTCACACACTGTCTAATTGCAAAGCTCTCGGATTTAACGCGATACTCGAAATGGGATTATGATCGATTTTCTAAGCACGTGCGCACACAGGCACGTGCACGAATCGATAACACTGCGTGAGTGTCGCGGTGCACGACATCCCTACACGCGCGCAAAGAGGTTTTCATCGTCGCTAAAAAAGCGGCAGCAGGCGCGAAGAGAATCGGGTCACACTTGTTCTATAATTTACATAGCTTGTTTGGTGAATTGTTTCAATATATTCTAAGGCCGTTGGAATGCCAGAATACGGTTCAGCTATAGTTGTTTCTACATATAATTCTTTCGGGAATGGCACATTAGTATTATTAAAATACGTCCACACAAATTTTGGACGGCTACTTATGTATACGGGATACAAGGCTGTAACACTAATACCAATTTTATAACGGTAGCTTAATACATGTGATATTTTTGTCTTAAAACTTTGTTATGGATAAAACACTATAGGTATCCATGCTAACATCTTGAATTTTCTACGCTAACTTATTGATCACCAAAAAATGTGCTTCAAGAAATTCACGCTTAATTATAATGTTTACGTTATCTCTTTAATTTAAATGTTTTGCCTCGGATATCACGTTTACAGAACGGGCACGGTCGACTTTCGACTTTTAAACACATAACAAACTAATTATATTTTAAAATGTAATGTAAAGGTCAGTTTTCATATAGCGCAGTATCCAGTCTTTAGGGCTGCTCAAAGTGATTTACACTTAATTTTAATTAATGTCTTGTTTAATATGGTTTACTACTAAACACTACTAAATAGACGGTTAATCTGTTCGAATTAGCACAATGTGTACTATGTAGCACGACTTCGGGTAAAACACGATCAGACTGTCTGTATCATTAAAGTATGGATCTCCAACAGTGATCTTTGGATAGGGTGTGCTAGGTTATCGTGTCAATAAGATGACGGAGCAATGCATCACAAGAGCATCGCATGTGTCAGTGAAAAACAGAGATTGAAGTTAGATTAAATATTACACTACATTACATCATATCACGATTTCGTTATGATTGAGATTTTGTGCCAGTCGAGAACCAAACCTCCAGAGGTTGATTCTATATCAAAAGAGACTATGTTTTGCCAACAGCACGATATCAAAATAAGGACTATCTATACACGTGTGTCATGCAAACGTTAGAATGAATTGCACTGTAGCCTAGGTATAAAATGAAAGTATGGTATTCACACCTTCTGGAAGAGCAAAAACAAAACACACAGTGTAGACTTCGAGACAAGAGACGAGAGGACAAATGAGAATGGTGCGAAAACCCGCAAAAACTGGAAAGAAAGAATGAATTGCGTTATATGTGGCTCTAGAGAATGTCAAAGTTCTCTTCAGTGGCCAGGTTACAGGACCTTTCTTAAAAATAGCGTCACCGAAGCAGAGTCTTTGTCCTCGCGCGGATATTGTTTCTGACACCGGCGACGTGATCAGATTTGCTGACGGATGTGAGAACCGCAGATGAAGCCGCCGGTAACACAAGCCAGCGTCGCCCTCGCGACGCGAACAGACACGCGCTGGGTCTGTCAGACCGCAACTGTATCTTCATCTGCGGCAACACGACAATTGAATCAGTGGTGTGCCCGGGCTAATCTTTGCCGGTGTGCGACAGGAGCGCTGTGCTCGGGCCGATATCTTCTCAGGTGCAAATCGGGGGAGAGTGGCTTCACTTCGCCGTCGCGGATTACCCGGCCTTTTGACTTCTCCGAAGGCATAATAAACGCAAAGTGCCAGTTTGTATCTGTCTCGCACTGTTTATCACGCCAATAACGGCAAAGAGTGTCTCACAAACGAATGTGATACTTAAGTGCATTACCACACGAGGGCGCCACTGTCGAAACAGTTCAATTAATTTATGTGTTGGTAGAATAGATTTGATTAGGTCTTGCTAACATTGGTCGGGGTAATTTTTTTATATACACTCCACCCTCTGGCCGGCCTGTTCATTCGAAAGTAATCTCGAATTCTATGGAAAGCATTCAGCCACATTGCAATTTCTGCTTGAATTATAATATTTCCTATACGACCACCACTGTCTATAGCCAGGTCGTCTGTTAAACAACTGCGTGAGCTGAAGCAACATGGCCTTAACGAAATAGTCCAGTGTCGAAACCGCTGCAACAGGACTTGGCCCTGGATATTCTCTCGATTGTGTGAGTCCGAGATTTTAAACACTCCGCCACCGAGTCCCACACGCGTTGTTTCGTTGAATTTCAGGTTCCGCGAGACAACGCAGGACACACAATTAACGAGCCGGAGACTGAGCGTTTTCGACGCGATCTGTGAGATTAAAAATTCGATTTGCCACCGGAAACACCAGCCGACGCAATTTAGTTGTGACTGTGACGCAAAGTGGTCTATGTCGCGCAGCAAATCGCAATGAAAGCGCCATAGGAAAGGTCGGCGGACGGGGTAAATTCAAGGGAAGTCGGAAACCAACCCCTTTATCACCCGCGGCGGACTTGGCGACAGAAATGTGTCTCTGGTGACTGTCATTTCGACTATTGTGCATTCGTTGTGCGTTATCGCTCGGAAAGGCGCACGGACAACGACTTCGTAAGCATCGGCACATCTTAATCTAATGAATTTTCTTCGCTAGTGCCCGCTAAATAACGTATACTCCTTTCTATATACTCGCTCTCAGACAATTATATCTTTATTGACTAAAAACACTAACTGTGTTCAGTTGATGCTGTAGTCTTCGTGAGGCCCTGTGCCAGTTTCTCTTAATACGGGTAATAAACATACACACGTTGCATCGTTGAATATATTGCGTTAAGTAGCTCCCTTCTAATAAATGAGAAACAGTAGTATTTTGTTTTTCGTAAGTACGTTCAACCCAATTCATGGTAAGCGGTTATTAACGAACCAATCAGACCAATATAGTCACACATAGCTAAGAGAAGCATATCAATTTTAATAGTAATCAGCGTTAACTGTTTAATTTAAACACAGTGAATTTGAAAAATGCATAATCATTGAAAAAATAGGCCCAAGTAATCTAGGGTATACACACCCAACACCCAAACACCACACACACACACACACACACACACACGCACACACACACACACACACACACACACACACACACACACACACACACACACACACACACACACACACACACAAGCACGCACGCACGCACGCACAGCACGTTCTTGCGCATTTCCAAAAAGAATGTGTAGAAACATTCATGTACACAATATAAACTATCTCTGCACAGGACTTCATACAATATATAGCAAGTCCTATAGCATTCCGAAGCCGTTCAGGTGATATCTGGTTGTGGATATCTCATATATAATCTCACCACGGCGACCCATGCCACGAATGGATCGGTTAATCCCGTCGACGGATTATCCGACGGAGTCACGGCATGATTCGCGGCAGAAACAGATTAAATGGGTCTCGAGACAGCAGCCATTGCCCGCGGCAATACTGGATTAACTATGGTTGAAAAGCTAGATATCGCCAACACCCTTGTCGAGATTTTCCACGAATCGGCCCATCACCTTTGATACTTGCTTTTGTAGGCACACGTCACGGGATGTTGCAGATCAATATAAATGCAATCACGCTAAACTAGGCTTAACTACCGTAGCCATCGTTGGCTGAATCGGCGTCCCTGGGTTACTGTAAATGGCTGATCTACCGACCCTCGCTCGCATTTATTCCCCGCAATTATGAGGGGAGAAATCAATAGAAACACGCCAGATTCATGTTTATATTGAGACGAATTGCTTCTTTGGAAATTGCATCACAAAATAAAAACTTTTTTATTTAATTTTTTTTTATAAATATAAAAGCAAATCAACCTATTTCTGATGTTCTCAAATGTTCTCAAATAGTAAAATGATTACATGTGTGTGCGTGTGTGTGTGTGTGTGTGTGTGTGCGCGCGCGCGTGCGTGCGCGTGCTTGTACGTGTGCATGTGTGTGAGCGCGTGCGTGCAAGTGCGTGCTCGTCTGAGTAATGGGCATTAACTTAAAAAAAATACTTTTTTGTTTGGAAGAGGAATGTGGAATAAGACGGCTTAACGTTTAAGACGGCCATCCTATTTTATCACGGCTGTAATATACTGCCGCCTAATGCCAATGATATGTAACTACTCTGACTTTAACCTAGTTCATATGCAATATGGCGACCCGCTGTTAAATGCCGCAGGAATTAATACATCGACTTTGAGAAGCATAGTTACTTTACTTAATTATAAGATGGCCAAGTAATATATTTTTGGAAAGCTTATTGTATCCACGTCAAACGATGGTACGATATGGATGTGATACCTGACATGGTACGAGTGGAGATAAAGTCAAACAAGGTCACCGTGAAATGATGAACATTCGATTTTTTGAAATACCACAAAAGTAATAAAGTTACAATGACCCTGTAACTACTTCAATTATATGTACGATTCATACACTGTTTGAAAGAACCATTTCTGGGATATGACATGGAGCTATCAATTGACGGAGTAGGTGTGGAGCGACGATCAAACAGAGTCACCGTAAAGTGATAAATGTTAGAAATTGTGTCATCCCGCAAACGTCATACAATATAAAAATTAATGGTTGCGTATATCTACTTTACTTATCTATTCATGGCAATGTCGTATACCGTTGGAAAGCTAACTGTCTCCCCGTAAATATGGGATACGATGGGAGTCTATCAAATGGTGCAGCAGGCGTGGAGTTATGTTTAAACAAGATCACCATGAAACACTAATGACCAAATGCCAGAGAGACTGTTCTCCATCCGGAGGGCATAGCTTGTATGATCATAGATAGTTAGCCAATGTATAGTTTCAGCGAAAGATTCTATATAGTTGCTAATGTTCTGACGATGTCCAGCATGATATCCATAGTTTCCACGTATGTCAATTAGATCCTGGAATTTGGATTCGTCCATGAGATACTGAATTGTCTCGTTCCTCAAAACATATGACAGTTAGTTGAATGTGTTGCGAGTAGAGTTCTACTCTGCGATTGCCATCTCTCTTCTTCAACTTCTTCAACACCCTAACTTCATTTGGGGCAAGTTCTTTGCCTTTTACGTCGTGTTAATGACCAAATTCATGTGTAGTAATAAATAATATGTACATTATATCAACAAGAATATATATACAAACAGGCTCACAAAGAATAATTGGGTGTGTAAACAACTTTGGTGTAAGCGATCAACACTTTTGAGAAAATCACGTTTTTATATTAGATTATCCCATATATTTATGAGAAAATTCAAAGTTCAACACCTGATAACACTTACACTGGTTGCGTAGCTACTTTGCCTACATACACTAAGCCATGTTACACACCGTTTGAAAGCGAATTGTATCCCCGTCAAAATGTTGTATGGCATGGAGTTGTAAAGTAGTGCTCTAACTGTAGGGTGCAGGTTAAACAAGGTCACTGTCAAAATGTGAATTTTCTAAATTATGTCTTTCCGCAGATAGTAGGTTAGCCAACATGTGATGTTATACTGTTAACTGAATTTTTGTTAGTGGCAAGAATTCTCGCTAGATCCATCACACAAGGGATAAGAAAGTAGGTGTATGTGGATGCCACCCTCGATTTTGAAGGTTATTTGAATGTCACAAACTCAAACTTGTGTAAAAAAATATTTTTATTAATTAGTTGACATCTTCTTGTACACTTGTACACGCCGTTGCATAAAACCATATATTTTATGATTTGTACATGTATTGTTTGTGTTATCAGGTGTTGAACTTTGAATTTACTCATAAGTATATGGCATAATCTAACATAAAAACATGATCTTCTCAAATGTGTTTATCGCGTACACCAAAGTTGTTTACACACCCAATTATTCTTTGTAAGCCTGTTTGTATACGTATTCTTGTTGATATAATATGTATATTATTTAATACTACACATGCAATTGGTCATTAACATGACGAGAAAGTAAAAAAACTTGCCCAAAGTGTAGTTAGGATGTTGAAGAAGAGAGGTGGCAGTCGCAGATTAGAACTCTACTCGCAACGCAGTCGATCAACTGTCACATGTTTTGAGGAACGAGACAATTCAATATCTCAAGAAGGAATCCATATTTCGGGATCTGGTTGACATACGTGGAAATCATCAGGGCTGAAACGATTGACAGCTATATAGAATCTTTTGCTGTAATTATACATAGCCTAACCATCTACGATCATACAAACTATGCCCTCCCGACGGAGAACAGTCTCTCTGATAGGGATGAAACACCCCGAGGAGACAGCACCAGAGTTTCATGTAGTATTCATTAAAGGAAACTTTGGTTTGAAGAAAACCAAAAGGCTCTTCAACCAAATTGATGGATAGATTATACAAGATGCATAATGACTTCATCGGCCTTACAAGGGAAGATCAAGCTAGGGATACGTTTTGCGTCACGTGGTCAGAACGATTACGAATGTCACAGTACTCAAGATCCCCCTTCTTCAATATGGAAGACGACGAGAACGAGACCACGTTCAACAGCTCTGGTGGTATCCGCCACGGATGAAGAAGGGACGCTGATGACCCAAAGAAGCTTGTCACAAAGTTATTGGCGTGTTCAGAGGAACTGACGGTGAATATGGAAACACTGACGTACAGGTGGGAGCGATGGTCACAGACGCAAGAGTGGTGGCCTTTTAACCACTGGTTTTGCTCCCTGTCCACGGAGTTGCTTTCCTGTCAAGCGTGTGTATGTCAGCAATATTGTCGCTGACTTTATACAGGAGCCTATAGCAGAAACCGGATTGACCCACATAGTAACGACATGCCTTAAGTACCTATGACAACGAAATACTCTGCTCCAAGTGACGTGGACAATAGTCAACTCGTCTAATAGCCGAAAAACAAGAAACATAGTAGGATATCATCATCGTGAAGCAACGACTGGTTGAAGAAACTACATGGTTTCATGAGGTACCGAGGAAGCAACTTCATAAACCCTTGCAACTATACAATGTACAAAACACTACCAAAGTTGACCGAAAGCTGTTAAAGCAATGGGCCAATGGTGTCACTACTGGACGAATGGTGGGAATTGTGAATACCATGAAGCTTTAGCTATCCCCAGTCCCGCAGTCTATAGCCACATTTGGAGGTGACATGAACTCAACACCAAAGGTATAGCTGCCCAGTGTCTTGGTACGGCTGGATATCATACACCCTTGGAACTTCCAGAAACAATCTGAAAGACTTACAAAACCTGCGAATGATAACCTGCTCAGCTTCCACGCACTAACAGGAATTCAACATCAATCATCTTTTGCGGTCATGGGAAGACATCAAGCTTGCAAAATGTTCAGAACCAACCAGTTCCTTGTTAAAGGAATTGGTCACGATGTAGAACTTATGGCACTCGCTCGTGAGTAGCAAACCGTCGATCCTGTCAAGATCCAACTCTTTGGGTCTGACGATGTTACCCCACCCTCCACCCTACAACTTCATACTGCACACGCTAATCAACACGAAAAGATTTGGTTACAGGCAGATTGTGAATAAATAGCTATAGCAACTCATATGACACATACACGAGGAAGAAGGCATCAGAATGTCTGTGTGAACGCGGCGATCCCCTATTGTAGATGTCTGTGGATGCCTCTCAAAATACAGGGCCGCTCGGCGAACTAGCGCGATCGTTTTTTTTGTAATGCCGATGATGACATTATGCATCACGCATGTGCTAGTAATTGGCTCAGTTTACTTTGTTGAAGCGCCTTTCGGTTTTCTTCACAACAAAGTATCCTTTAATGAATACTGCACAAGCCTCTGGTGCTGTCTTATCGGGGTGTTTCACATCTGCCAGAGTGACTTTGTTCTCCATCCGGAGGACGTAGCTTGTATGATCATAGATGGTTAGCCAACGTATAATTGCAGCGAAAGATTCTATATAGTTGCCAATTTTCTCAGCCCTGATGATGTCCAGCATGATCTCCATATTTTCCACGTATGTCAATCAGATCCTGAAATTTGGATTCGTGCATGAGATATTGAACTGTCTCGTTCCTCAAAACATATGACAGTTGGTTGACTGAGTTGCGAGTAGAGGTCTACTCTGCGATTGTCATCTCTCTTCTTCAACACCCTAAGTACATTTGGCGCAAATTCTTTACTTTCTTACTTTCTGTTACGTCATGTTAATGACCAAATGGATGTGTAGTAATAAACAATATGTACATTATACTAACAGGAATACATACAAACAAGCTTACAAAGAATAATTGGGTGTGTAAACAGCTTAGGTGTAACACATACACTGGTTGCGTAGCTACTTTGTCTACATACACTAGGCCATGTTACACACCGTTTGAAAGCGAATTGTATCCCCGTCAAAATGTTGTATGGCATGGAGTTGTAAAGTGGTGCTCTAACTGTGGGTGCAATACATGTACAAATCATAACATATTTGGTTTTATGCAACGGTGTGTAAAAGAAGATGTCAATTAATTATTAACAATATTTTGACACAAGTTTGATTTTATAACCCTGAAATAACCGTCAAAATCGAGGGTGGCATCCACATACACCTACTTTCTTATCCCTTGTGTGATGGATCTAGCATGAATTCCTGATATTAAAAACATGCAGTTAAAAGTATAACATCACATGTTGGCTAACCTACTATATGCAGAAAGGCATAATTTCGAAAATTCATCTTGACCTTGTTTAACCTTTATTCCACAGTTAGAGCACCACTTTACAACTCCGTGCCATACTTCATTTTGACGGGGATGCAATATTGTTTCAAATGGTAACATGGCCTAGTGTGTGTAGACAAAGTAGCTACGCAACCATTGTAACTGTAGGAATTTTGCGGAGTAACGGTGTGGCGTAGTTTTGAACATTCGTCGTTTCATGGTTACCTTGTTTAACCTTCACTCCACACCTACTGCACCATTTGATAGCTCCATTTCATATCTAATTGTGACGTGGAGAAATGGTTCTTTCACACAGTATATGATACGTACATATAAATGAAGTAGTTGCAGGGTCATTGTAACTTTATGACTTTCGCTGCATTGCATAAATCTCTAATATTAATCGGTGACCTTGTTTGACCTTAGCTCCACTCATACCATATCAGGTAACACCTCCATATCGTACCTATGTTTGACGGGGAGACAGAAAGTTTTTAAAAACAATATGACTTGGACATCTTGTAATTAAGTATAAAGTAGATATGCGACCATTGTAATGTTAAGACGATTGCGGAAGCGCACAATTTCGAAAATTCATCATTTGACCGTGGCCTTGTTTGACCTTGGATTCACGCTTACTGCACAGTTTGGCAGCTCTACGACAGGCGTGCTTGAGACGGGGACATATAGAGCTTTCCAATTATATAACAATATGACTAGGGGGGGGGGCATTTAAATCGATAGGTGGTTCTACCACTCGCCTACAAGATCAGAAGAAGTTAACAGTTGGCACTATCTCATGCACGCACACTCGCACGCTCGCACGTTCGCATGCACGCACGCACACACGCACGCACGCACCCACATGCACCCACATTTAGAGCATAACATTTCTTTTGCATTTTGTGGCATAATTAGAAGGTAAATCACAAATCGGTTAGACTACAGCATTCGTATGTTATACGTTTTACAGTTAGCTTCCACTTTAGGGAGAGTAGAATATTTAACGAAATGACTGTGAAAGTTTCAGTTGCCAGGTAAAGTGAAATTAAATACGTTTGACGAAAAAGTATTCAGTGACAAACAGACTATAAGAAGTACGGCTTGGGGAATAATCCAATTTTCGACGAAAAAACGACGTCAGTGTATGATTAAATTTACGCTGTTTACGTTAGATCGGTACTGACAGTATTCAAATTGCTGTGTAGTGGCCAAATCCCCCCTGGTTACCGTGAGTAGGTTATCCCCAGGCACGCAGGCTGTTATCGGTACGCACCAAATCATCCGAATTATAATATAATAATAATAATAATAATGAGTCAACTGTAGAGCGCCATAAATCTCGATAAAAGTCCATTCAGAGGCACTAAAATATATTAATACATGAATGTTAAAACTAGCTAATTAAATAAATGATAATAAAATAAATAAATTGCTAAAACCGTGGTGCATAATGCATAGGCAATAAGATTATGTGTAAAAGGATATATAATTAATTACAACGTTACATAATATGTACATCATAAGACATAAATAAGTTAGTTAAATGATAATAAATCATTTAAAAACACTATGTCATGTCACGAATTAAACCAGCTGGTGTAAAAAGTGACCTTTTCTCATTTCAAAATTTTCGGACGTGCGACACAATGTCGCAACCTGCTCTGGAAATCATCAGAGCACAATTATTAGCGTCACGCGCGACAGATTCGCAAAACCCATGCGTGGCTGAGCCTTATGAGACATGCGCCGCTGCGTCACAGGACTCATGCATGGCTGCGTCGCTGCAGGTGACAATCCTGTTGGCAAGATCAAAGGCAGTGGCGCAAATTTTGAATTATGCCATATGCGGTGAGTGTAAATATTGTAATAATCTGTACGTCTAACATGTTATTTGATACCGACCTGCCTCAGCGATTACACAAAGCCACTACAACAGTTTGCCACTATACGGATAATTGCTGATGACGCTTTCCAATCCCCCTATCTCTATATATCCTCTCTCTGTCTGTCTTGTTCTCTGTCTCTCTCTGTCTCTCTCTCTCTCTCTCTCTCTCTCTCTCTCTCTCTCTCTCTCTCTCTCTCTCTCTCTCTCTCTCTCTGTCTCTCTCTCTCTCTCTGTCTCTGTCTCTGTCTCTCTCTGTCTCTCTCTCTCTCTCTCTCTCTCTCTCTCTCTCTCTCTCTCTCTCTCTCTCTCTCTCTCTCTCTCTCTCTCTCTCTCTCTCTCTCTCTCTCTCTCTTTCTCTTCTCTAATGATTAATCTGTACATTCATGGCATCATATGATGTATGAGGCGGTTACCATACAACTGACACATACGGTAATATTCACCAACTTACACATTTACCCGTTATATGGGATGCTTTGCTTTTCATACCATGTCACAGATCTATCGTTCCAACCGAACAGCTTAAATCAAAAGTTAAGCCATGTCCAATTTGAGAGTATTTGCGCATTATCAAACTGGCAACATTGATTGATATCCAGCTGAAGGTGAATATGATCGATATATGAAACCGTGTTCACGCCGACCACTGTCGCAACTACAAAGACGCTGCGGGCAGAACTATCCAACCAGCCTCCAGCAATTTCACAAGTACAGCATAGTTTCCATTCAGATGAAAAGCGCGTGTTAGCCGACTTTAGCACGTGGTTTTAGAGACTCAGTCATATAGCATTGAAGATTTTAATTTGGTTATAGAATCTCGTGATGTGATGGAATTACTGGACAATAATAAATGCTTCTGTCGCAAAAGTAGCAACATTGATACATGATTCCTTTTTGAAAATATTGAGAGTAATCTGAATGAACTAAAGGGGTGTTTTATAATAAAAACACAAAAATTGTGCGTGCGTGTGCACGTGTGCGCATGTGTGTGTGTATGTGTGTGTGTTTATGTGTGTGTTTGTGTGTTGTTGTTGTTGTTGTGTGTGCGACCGTGCGTGCGTGTATGTGTATATATATAATATAATGTGTGTGTGTGTGTGTGTGTGTGTGTGTGTGTGCATGCGTGCGTGTGTGTGCGTGCGTGTGTGTGTGTGAGTTTGTGTGTGTGTTTGTGTGTGCGTGTGTTGTTGTTGTTGTTGTGAATGCGAGCGTAGGTTCGTGCGTGTGTGTATATATATTATAATGTGTGTGTGTGTGCATGCGCATGTGTGTGTGCATGTGTGTGTGTGTGTGTTGTTGTTGTTGTTGTTGTGTGTGCGACCGTGCATGCGTGTATGTGTACATATATTATAATGTGTGTGTGCGTGCGTGCGTGTGTGTGCGTGCGTGTGTGTGTGTGTGTGAGTTTGTGTGTGTGTTTGTGTGTTTGTGTGTTGTTGTTGTTGTGAATGCGAGCGTAGGTGCGTGCGTGCGTGTGTGTATATATATTATAATGTGTGTGTGTGCATGCGTGTGTGCGTGTGCGTGTGTGAGTGCGTGTGCATGTGTGTGTTATGTGTGTGTTATGTGTGTGTGTGTATGTGTGTGTGTGTGTGTGTGTGTGTGTGTGTGTGTGTGTGTGTGTGTGTGTGTGTGTGTGTGTGTGTGTGTGTGTGTGTGTGTGTGGGTATGTGTGTGTATGTGTTCGTAATCAAGCTTTGTAACAGTCGAACAAAGGCAGAGACCATTGTACCAAGATACAATCTACAATTTATATAATTTAAATGCGATATGCCAAAAGTTGTGAAATGAGCACAGATGAAGGTCATGAGCTCTATACTTTCAAAGGCTTTAATTTTGAACTATGTGAGTGATGAATGGTGTTCAAGCGTTAAACAAAAATAGATTCATGATCTTCAGCTGCAAGAGTGCAAACGTTAAGCCAGATATCGAAGCCGCCTGATTAAAATATAACACAAACGTTGTTTTCAATTGTGTTTGGCTGAGACGCAGTAACACGAAATCCGATCAAAATCAACAACGATTTGGCAACATCATAATTACTTATCTTTACGACGATGCATTGACTGTTAGTGTAATTTGAGCGATTGTTAAATTTGACAATACACGAAGTATGCGCCTGAAGCAATACGCGTTTACGGAACTGTGTGGATGCGGAGATATGCTTGCGTGCGTGTCGGTAGATGAAGATTACTTGCGCCGGTAGCTGAACCATCAAAGTGCGTTAGTTAATTGTGACAGGCGTCTCTTTTTTGCGAAGGTCACGCAGTTATCCACGATACAACGAACTACTTGCTGATGAGTTGTATTTATTAGTCTGGTCTGCCTATACAGCACATGACCTTCTCTCGGACATCACTGGATTGTCTAAATAACTGCGTGACCGAAGATCGTACGTTGTGTACATCGACTAGACTAACGGACACCACTAAGTAATCCAGACTAAGTAATTGATTGCATCATATCATGCTTCTTGGGTAAATAGTCGTGATTACAGTTGATGCCAAGAAGTGTATTTAATTTAACAATTGGTTGTTAATAATACTGACTAAAATAAGAAGTAAAACCAACATACATTCGCATTAACTATTAATACGTGAACTCATGTTTAATAACCGAACAGCGGGAATAGTTATCGTTTTTTTCAAATTTGGGATCGTTGGTGATATGAGGCAGTGGAAGACGTCAGACAGACAAGACAACGAACAAAGAAGCATATTGGGTGATGAAAAACATTCAGGGAAACCATCTACTCGAGTAGGGTCATCGTGAAATTCACACATACCTATCTTCGTGTACAGAAAGAAGAGCAAGTAAACTGACGGAAATAAGATAACAATGACACGTTTTTCGAGAGTCATCGGACCATGCCAGAAGTACCGCGGATAACTAGATCGTGCAAGAAATACACTAATCATAACACGACGCACGTTTTGGAACACTTGATACTGCGTTGGTAGACACGGTCTTCAACAAAGCTATTTTGTTGCATGGTAGTACAACACGGTCACTGAATTCAACACTATGAACATTTAATGTTTTTCACCAGCATTGCCTAGGAATATGTCATACATGTCAACAAGGTGTGATATCCTAGTCAACAGTACTTTTAAATTCAGCCATCCGAAAGTTTGTATGTGTAGTCAAAGATGGATATCAGACAAACTGCTCAAACAAACTGCTCGGCAGGTCGTGCGATCGCAAAGCCTTTACGTATAGCATACAAGAGTTGCTCAATGTTTAGCGCCGTGGTGCAGTGGCTAGAGTTTCGACTGAGAGCACCGGGTTCGAATCCTCTGCGGCGGTGTCGAATCTTGTTCGTTCACTATACGTTGGTCCAGTTCACTTAGCTGTATGGATGAGTACCTGGTTATATATACAGTGGTGGATATTTGTGTACGAATAGTCTTCGGGCATTAATTGCAGCGTGGCTGGATGCTTCCCAGAGAAGTCGAGATGGTGTTCGATTGAACAAATATGCCAGGGAGTAAAATGTAAAGCGCTTTGGGCAGTCCCGAGGACAGGATAATTGCACTATATAAGAATCTTTACTTTACTTTCAATGCCATATATGAAAACAAATAAGTACGAGTGGCCTATTTTGACATTAACATAGCTTTTGAAGTAGTAAAGCTCCAAGTTTGACGTCGAAGCTTCATACCACAGGGATTCACTGACACAGGGGTTCCCCAATAATCAATACTGATATCTGTGTTATTATTTAATTCCATTTATGTTATGCCAGAAAATCTACAGAACCAGGCCATCCTCTGTGTTGACGATTAATCATTCTTCAACGCAGTTCAGGAAAAAACTACGACTGACAACTCTGGCACGAACACTTAATGAAGGTATGCTGCAGATTCGATTCAAACGTGGACAAAACACAGTTACGTTATGTTCGGTGCTGCTGAATGCAAGACATTACCTGTATCACTTTCACTCACATTAATGAACTCCATTTTATTAGAAGTCGACGAGGTGAAACACTTAAACATGTCTACCAGGATAAACGTGTCCTGATCACATGTGCTAAGGTCAAGTATGCAGGAAAGCAGCTTGGCCTCCTTAATATGTCATCCTAACCACCAGCATAATAAAATTATGATCTACAAGAACATAGAATAAATCTAATCTGTTTGGAGGCAGTCTCCGAAACATCGTTAGGCGAACTTGATGCCAATCCAAGGCGAGCTGACAGAAGCGTGGCTATACATACAAGGTTAAAGTAAAGGTAAGTTCTTATATACAGTGCAGTATCCAGTCCTTATGACAGCTCAGAGCGCTTTACACTTCACTCCCTAGAAGACTCGTTCGATCCAACACCATCACACCATACAGCTGAGTGAATTGGAGCAACACAGAGTGAACGAACTGGCCCAAGGTTCGAAACGGTAGCACAGGATTCCAACCCGGGTTCTTTCGCCATTATGCTCCACAATAGGCATCTCTGAACAGAAATTCCGTCCAGCCACTTGACCAAAAAGACAAGTCGGTGTGCCATCCAGACCCAACACCACGCTTCCTCCTGTGGTGAAAAGAGCCACCATGGCATCAATACCGCACCACACAGCCGTCGTGACAATTCCACCATCAAACGCAACTGGCCACAACACGATCATTCTTACTGTCCGCCGACAGTCTACGGATCACAATCAGAGAGAAAATTTTTGCAATAAAAGTATTCCTTCCTGACAGATTAAGCACCCACACCGAGACAGGAGAAGGCGTAGATGTTAGAGAAAGGATGAAATCCATGAAGTAAACATCAATATCCTTCCCCTGTATTCATGCGAGGAGAAGGAGCATCGATATGAACTGTTGAGTGGCATACTCTAGTGGTCTACCGGTTGTCTAATTCTAGATGAAATTATAAACTAAATGTATATACAACAACGATGATATGGCTCAACGATATTTAAAATGTAACAGTAGATGGGAAAGAGCACAAGACGCCGCTGGGTGAAATGAGATGATGAACAGTTAACCGTGCTAGATGCACAGGATAAAGTAACGAAGTAACACATCAACTGTCAAAACAACGACATCAGTATCCACAAACGGTTTCAACAAATTGGACCATTCCAAACTGGTTAGTATACGTATTCGTCACGTCGCCTGTTATCACACTGGCTTTCCGCGACCGTCTCCTTGATACGACACACCTCCCTTGACATATCTGCCTTCCTCTGCCGTAATGGCAGTTGGCTGTCGATGTCACTTCGACTTGACATTGTAATCACGACAATGTTTGCAAGCTAAAACTTAACGGCTCACTACTACGTCGTTTAAACGACATAATTGACGAGAGGGGACCGATTGACGAGTTGGAACAAATACACGACCATGACATCGGGTTGATATATGGTCCAGGGACCGGGCGTAAAGTCGACGTAAATGCATGACCAATGGCTGACGTATGGACCAGGGGCCGGACGAAAGGTCGACATAAATGCATGACCACGACCATAGGGTAACGTATTACCCAAGGACTTGTTAGAGAGTTGAGAGAAATGCATGACCACGACCTCATGTTGACGAGTGATCCAGAGACCTATTAAATAGTTGATGTAAATGCTTGACTACGACATGAGATTAACCCGTGGCCCACGGATCGGTTTAATTGTTGACACAAATGCATTATCATTATGAATTCGGCGCGTAGAGCTTCGTACAATGCTGCAGAAAACAGTTATATGGCTCTTATTTTGGCACAACAGCTGCCCGTGTCCACCCGATGATGCGAGACACCAGGAAGCCATTGAATTCCCTCTTGTGTTTGTTTGTGTCTTCAGCATTTCCCTTAAAAGGTCACTGTTGTTCTTATGGATATCCTGTCAAGATCAGCCGTGTTCGACATTGGAACGGCCACAGCCACACAATCTCGAGGCGATGATATCTTGGTAGTTCTGTGCACACCATACATAACAAAATTAGCATCTACCGTTCTGCATCCACTGTTTATTTTGAAAATAGAATTCCATAAAGACGTAGGCTTACTTTTTGTGTTAACACATCCCAACTCCAATGTGTTCAGAAGCATTCTTTCGGTGAATGTGAATTGACCCCAATGGTTGTACGCTTCACCTTAATGCTTGTGTGCACACCGAAAGGCCAGAAAGCCACGCAAGCGCTGCAGAAGCAATGGCACGCTTAGGAAAACACGCGCTGAACAGCAACAGTGTTGTCCATGGGCGAGCCACCGACGGGCCATTTCGTCGTCCTCGGTAAATACGTGTAGCTAATGCCCGGCTATAAAGAGATCTAGCGCGGCGCCATTAGACGAACAATTGCTTAGCGTTGACGACGCGCTGCAATATTCATGGCGCTTACGTCATATCGGTCAGCCTGCAATAACGTAATCGGCAATCGATGGATCACTCGAGTCGCATTTTGTCGGCCAGTCACGAGTCAAACCGGATTTACGAACACCGTCGTTTAACTCAATGTTTCCTCTTGCGTCCACTCGAAACGTAAACGGAAATCACCCACACAAGCAAAGCTCAATGCCGGGTTCATTATTCTCCGATGAATTATTTCGGTCAAGGAGAACCTGTACATAAAGATAGTTGGCAAGAGAAGACGAAACAAAACCATGTTCTGCTATTAGGCTTACTATTTCTTTTACGTAGTAGTATCCACGGTTTGGCACAGAACGTCTTTATAGACGCCGTTCAGTTTTACAAAATGGAGAGCATCAACACGGCAGAGGCATCAAAAACATATAATTCAGTGTAATGACAATTCCCCGCTGGCGCCCGGTGGCTCGCCCTGTCTGCCAGTGGGAGTCAACACTCTAACCACGCTCAATTATGCATCAACGTTAATTCTGATAAATGTTTGATTGGCTTCGTCCCGCGAAACACTGGTCCCATGCACCGTGTCTATTGTGAGGGTGATGTTGGTATTGCAGTCTCGTCGAGGCACGCACGCACACACGCACGCATGCACGCACGCACGGGCGAGTACATACACAACGACACACGTGGATGCACACCACAGACGCATGTGCACATTCGCATGCATACACGTACGCACGCACTTATTATTATCATCATCTTCCTCATCATCAATGGTCAGTCGAAGCCATATTTATGTATACATAGACAACACACACACACGCACACACGCACGCACGCACTCATGCACGCGCGCGCACACGCGCATACGCACACACACACACACACACGCGCGCACACACGCGCACACACACACACACACATGCACACACAAGCGCACGCACACACACACACACATGATCGCACATACTCACGCAAGCACACCCACACTCATGCACGCAGACACACATACCAGCATGGGTGAGTATTTGGCAATAAATTAAACATGGATGTAAATTTATATAAAAGTAATGTTCGTGTAATAACAGACGTATGGGTGAAAGCTTCACAGATAAGTCAAGTTGATGTTCGATCAGACGTGTCTCTTGGATAGGATTCTGTATTATATAAAAGTACGTTGTTATTGCTTTACCTTTGGCTTTCAGATTGGTTCTTACAACCCTAAACAAGTGACGTATTTCGGCCACAAATACCCTAGTTATTTATACACTTGAACGAATATCGACCTACTCTTCATGCTAGCAGAAACACACGCAGCGAGGGGTTTAATCTAAAATAATATTGCATGATAAATTAAATAAACACAACACACGCGTGTAAATCGTAACACATGTGTCATAACGCCCTCGCGTTTCAAACGGCGGGGTGACGCAAAAGCGCTGCCCCGATGCCATTAATGACGGGTTATTAATCTATCACTTATGCTGATGGGCAATTATTAGATGAAATGTCGTCCCACGCACGCCTTTGGTTTCGAATTTCACGTCCGATATAATAGAATCTCAGCGATTATGGGCGAATAATGAACGAAAATGTTGCATTGTTAAAAATGATAATTATTGACAAGTGAATGACGTGAGCGGACTGGATGGTCACGGCTTTGTTAGTGTTCAGCTGTCTGCATGTCTCTCAGTCAGTTCACGTGTCGGTTAAAACTATAACACACGATGAGAAAAAGACGAACACAGTAGACGGCGCCGTTGTTGATAGTGACATTATTAATTATATTCCTATGTGGACTAACGGAAAGACGACACACACGGTCACTGAAGCTTGCATTGTTAGTATTACGTGCATTGTTACCTCTGCGGTTTTTTGGTACAAAGATGTGGCTATTTAAACACAGCAAGAATATAACCCTAAATCTGAAGTATCCTAAGATTAACGGTTCTTCAATGTATGCACAATTAGAATACATGTACAGGCATCAATATAATGAAAGGACTTCCCAACGTTCTGGCGGTCACGTTCGTCTGAACAATGATGCCACTGTTCCTGTGTTGGTTACATATTTATACACTGACATGAAAACATTACACAAAATACCAAGGTTATGCGATACTAAAATACTGGACCAAAGTCCAGTTTCCGTGAAGGAAACAACACTGGGCCCGTGGTCTGTAAATCAACTGCGGTCCCTCCTGTTAAAATTAACTGGTCGTGTAGATGTGTATTTTTTACCCACAGTGATGTTATCAATATTCTTACTATAATGGTCTGTTTTAAAATTTATGTAGAACTTTATGTATGTAAATGATATATGCCGTTGCGATACAATGTCATTGCTTTGTGGGGTCTGTACATTTTTAGTTAAGCCAGCAAGTAAACATTTCCACCAACCAACCAGAAACAAAAAATTGTCTTTTCGATTATGTGGCTCAGAAGGTTGGCGCATACACTCGATGCATTGTACTAAACTGCCACTGTTTGCCGAAGGGAAATCAATAAAACTACTCCACGCATTAGACGTGCATGTATTATTTACCTACCAGCTGCCTTCAATTATCCCATTTGTTATATCTAAATGAACTGAATTCTTGTGTTTAGTGTTTGTATCAAAACACTTTTAACGGACACATGCGCGCACGAGTACATGTGTGCGTGCGCGCGGGAGAGCATGTGCACCTACTTACGTATTTATGTAGAAATATCAACTTTATCATTTTCATAACGAATACATTTTCTTCAGCAGTCCTATATTCAGTACGGTAAATTTCTCATAGCATTCGTGATTGAGAAAAACCTGCAAAAACACCGGCCGTAGGAAATGAAACAAGCCCGTGGTTGATTAATTCCTCTCTCGCAGAGCCACGGATTACACCAGGCTGCGCTGAGTTGGCGGTGCTCTAATTGTGTGTTATAATTCTTAATTTTCCCAAGCCGGCAACCACAAAAAGCGGCGTATGTTGGTTGAGCGTTATTTCATCACACGTCAGAAACATATACTTTTACCTTGGTGCGATTGCACGGCGCGGCATTCAAGATACAGCTTCCGGTCGTGACGTTGTTGTAACGCGGTTTAATGATCTGTTTCGCTCCGAGAAAGAGTCTGTCAATGGTGTTATCACACAAAAACCTTTCTAGCGACATAAATGATGGCTATCGTTGCGGGCCAATAATTATAGATCTACATCTACGACAAAAGCATGGACATTGCTCTAGACTGGCAAAATGTTGGCTTTTGAGCCATTTGCCAAGTGCAGCAGAACGTAATTCACCATATTACTACAGCAAATCATCAGAAATTGTCAGTGTGTGTAATAATTATTTGAAGATGTGCAACGGGTCGATTTTTCACTGCGACGTTAGGCTAATTATTGTCAATCAATGTTAAGTTTGGTTAATGTAACTGAACAATGCGACACAATCTATTAATAGCTTGCATTTTCCAATTCCTCATTGCTATTATCATCCAGATCCTGTATTATGTGTAGTGAATATTTGAATATGTTCGAGTGTAGTTGATATTTTGTAAGTTTATGTCATTCTGTTCGTAATCATGTTTAGTTTATCTTAATATAATTGTTGCGTTTTGAGGGGAATATGTTTAACGTTAACAGCAATCGATGTTGTGCGTGTCGCCTAATCCAGGGTAGGTCAGAGCATTGACGTGCAGCCATAATATCACTTTCTAGTCGGTATGTCCCGCGGGGAAGGGAATATCGCCGTTGTTATTCGCCGTCGTTATCTTAGCCACCGCCGCGCGATGTAATCATCGAGATGCTCAGAAAATAAATTCACGACATTACTGGTGGATTTGACAGCCACACAACACCGGGCTAGATACAACACCGGCTCCAGGAAAACACAGGGTTCATGACGACACAGGGGCTGTGACGACACAGGCTCTGTGACGACACAGGTTGTGTGACCACACAGGTTGTGTGACGACACAGGCTCTGTGACGACACAGGTTGTGTAACGACACATGTTCCATGACGACATAGGTTGTGTGACGACACAGGTTCTGTGACGGCACAGGCCCTGTGACGACACGGGCTCTGTGACAACACAGGGTCTGTGACTACAGAGAGGCTGTGACGACATAGACTTTGTGACGACACATGCTCTGTGGCGACACAGGTTCTGTGACGACACAGGTTCTGTGATGACAGGCTCTACGACAACAAAGGGACACTGACGACAAAGGCTCTAAGAAGACATATGTCACCACAGAGGTTCTGCGTTGACACAAGCACTATGACGATACCGTACTGTGTGACGCCACTAGCCCTGTCACGACGCAGGCTACGCGATGACATAGGCAAGTCATCGGCGGTTGTAAACAAACGATAGTGACTTGAACCTACTAATACGCAGCCTTCCACACGCACACGCACACGCACACACCACACGCACACACACACCACACCACACGCACACGCACACGCACACGCACCACACGCACACACCACACCACACGCACACGCACCACACGCACACGCACACGCACCACACGCACACGCACACATCACACCACACGCACACGCACACGCACACGCACACACCACACCACACCACACCACACGCACACGCACACCGCACACGCACACGCACACGCACTACACCACACCACACCACACCACACCACACCACACCACACGCACACGCACACGCACACACACACACACACACCACACCACACGCGCACGCGCACACGCACACGCACACGCACACGCACACGCACACGCACACGCACACGCACACGCACACGCACACGCACACGCACACGCACACGCACACGCACACGCACACGCACACGCACACGCACACGCACACGCACACGCACACGCACACGCACACGCACACGCACACGCACACGCACACGCACACACCATCTGCCCTGGCGCATTTTTCTTGTTTCTGGGGCACGTTTTAATTATGTATTGCCCCTTTAATCGTGCCCTTATGTATGCGTGCCGCATCGATTGTGGATGCAGAGCATCGACTTAAAACCGTTTGAGGTCCTGGAATAACATCTACACGCTGACGTTCGCGCGTTTGTCATATGATTCACGACAATTGAAGCTGTTTTACGTGGGGTAATGAAGGCTTATGTATTTGCTGATTGACATCAGTAAAGCAGCTGTATACATTATTCTTTCTCGGTGGATTTGCGTTGTGCTTATGCTGGTAGTCAGCACAACATGTGATCGTATCGTTTAAATGAGTGTGGGCATATCTACATTCAATGTGCTCCATTCTATACGGAAGAATACTGTGCTTCAACAAATTCAGGTCATAGAGATATAGAATAAAACTTGTATGACGGTAAACGGAAGATGCCCTGTTAAGCCAACAATGATGCCCTGTTAAGCACGCGGGTGATGCCGAGGCAAACGACAATGCCGCAACATGCAACTACACAGGAAGACACACACGCACGCACAACAACACACACACAGACACGTGTCGATTCGTGCACAGATGGTCACGGCCGCGTTCCGGGCAACCGCGCCAGAAGACATAATAAATGGCACGGCACAAAAACTCCCATTGCTTTTGCCGACCTATCACGGTATACAGGGCGCCGGCCGAGGAAGTACAACCTATTGTGGCGACTGCTATCTAGGAAGCCGCGTGACCCGCGCACACGTGCTGACTCCACGGCGGCGGGCACCGTGTAAACGCCGCCTACACGGGTCGTGCACGACGCTATACGTGCGCGCGCGCTAATTCAGCGACATCCCTAGCCGAAGGCACGCGATCGGGCTTCCCACCTGGGACCCGCGCCGGTTCACGCTGATGGAGTGTCCCGGACCGACGAGGCGACGTATATAGTGGAGGCACTGAGTGGAGGTTGTCGTCGCAGAACTTACCGGCGGAAGTCGATCGCTGGCCGAGCAGCAGGAGAAGGGAGAGTACGAGAAGCATCCCGGCGGGGCGATGCGGTCCGGCGGCCACTGGGGTGACGGGTTCTACGCTGTCAGACCGGCTCGAGTCGTCGGCGTCGTCCGGGCGCGTGTCAACAGCTGCCGGCGCGGACACTGCGTGTGTTGCGACATGCTGCCTCGCGAGCAACTGGCAGGCCGGTAGCGATGCCGCGCGCAGCCGCGACGCTTCAATAGAATACAAATTGATCGACCGGCGATATTAGTTTAATCCCGACCGGAGCGGCGGCTGTGGCGGCGATGGTGGAAGCCCGTTGGTGGCGCTAGCGTTGTCTCCGAGCCGTGCGGAATATCAACCAATCGTCATCAACGTAAACTTTATCCGCGGGAGCGCCCGCTGTGTACGTCAACGCAAATTGTCGTCTGCTGTCAGGCAAACGCGGCTATTACACAGAACAAAAACCACAGTTGGCGCCTTATTGTCCGCTATGGACGCCATGCGCCGCAAGAATCGCTCGTTTTCTATTTCTCTTATTTGCTTGCCACCATGCAGAGCGCTCGCTATTTCACATTACGAGATGGTGTTCGTTGTCTCGGCGCTGTCGATTGTATCTGCCGTTGCTGTCGTTGTTTGGGAAACCTGAGCCGGTGGCGTCGTGGTTGAGACACGAACCAACCTAGTCAATCCGATTGCTTACGTAGTTGGATAATCTTTTACAGGTGGTAAGTTTTGTATTTCCAATTGCAACGAACAGTTGTGAAACTCCTGGTGAATAGGCCCATCTTGCCAGCAGTAAAATTTACATCTTCTCACACCTGACAGGCAGAAGATGTTAAATATGCGAAGACGTATCTTGGTCGCACAAGTAAATGTCTTAACCATCTCGTGATCTACCGAAGGCATTTTGGAAAATGTTCATTCATTCGTGAACTTTCATCACTTATATTGTCTCTAAAAATAGCAATACAAATAATATCATTATGTGGCAGCGGACTTTAATATAAATTTACTTAAAATAAATGAAAACAGAATCTACAGCGATGTTTTGATACATTAACACCACTCAGTCTATACCTCGAAATTACTTTCCCAACTCGTTTTACTACCCTCGCACCAACGAAACACTGATACATAATTTTGTGTACCCTAAATAAATCTATATTGGAAAGTACTGCTGAGATTTTCACAAACATTTTCTCAGACCATGAACGTTATTTTTTAATTATAGACATAAGGCTTAAAGTAGAACTAAATTTGTAAAAATAAATACACAAAGTGATGAAGCCATGCAGAAAGTTAAAATTGAAATTTATTCAAATAAATTGTACAACAAACTACATAAACAACGAAATGAAAATCCCAACTTAAATTACAACATAATAAATTATGTAATCTTATTGATTTAATTTTATTGATCCTAAGCTATTTTTTATAATCAATATGGTTTTAGACCTAACCATTCAACTGAATATGCATCACCCAAACTAGTGGATAGGATAATTATTCAAATGACTTACCAATTAGTATTTTTCTTTACCTTTCCAAGGCATTTGATACTGTTGACCATTCAGTATTACTAAACAAGTTAATATAATGTGGCCTAGAAGGCAAGACTCTTGTTTAATTCAAAAGCTATTTAAGCAACCGTAAACAGTGCACCGAATTTGATAATACTACATCTGAAACTTTACCTATAAAAGATGGTGTACCACAAGGGTCGATCCTTGGATCACTGTTATTTACTATATATATTATTTATTATCATTATTTATTACAGATTCTGTACTTTTGTTTTGTACTGTATCAATGAACATTTAATGGTGTGAAATAAAATAGTATCATCAGCATATATTATAACTTTAGACAATTGGCTGGCTTGTGGGAAGTCATTATATATATATATATGTGTGTGTGTGTGTTTTATATATATATATATATATATATATAAAACACACACACACACACACACACATATATATATATATAATGACTTCCCACAAGCCAGCCAATTGTCTAAAGTTATAATATATGCTGATGATATTATTTTATTTCGCACCATTAAATGTTCATTGATACAGTACAAAACAAAAGTACAGAATCTGTAATAAATAATGATAATAAATAACTTCTCAAAATACTTGAATGGCTTAATATTAACACATTTTCACTGAATAAAACTAAATCTAAATATATGACCTTCTAAATGTCAAACACACCTACACCAAGATTATTACTAAAAATAGATAATATAAATATTCAGAGAGTGGAAGAATTTAACTTATTAGGGTTAACTCTAGACACTAACTTAAATTGGGAAAAAACACCAAAAGTATCAAACAGATGTTCTAAAACTTTAGTAATATTAAATAGATTAAAACATGTCCTAGCTTTAACAATTATATTGCATAATACATTATTATCTCATATAAATTATTGTATCAGGACATGGAATATCAAGGAAACAGATTAATGAAAATCCAAAAGAAAGCAATGTGAATTATAACATTGTACACATACAATTCACGTACAGAACTGCTTTTTAAACAACTGAACATATTAAAAGTAGAATGACTTACTAAAATTACAAGAATACAAATTTTATTACAAATATGAACATTAAAATTTACCTGTCTACTTATAAAATTGGCAGATAACCCCAAATGCTGGCATACATGACTATAATACTCGGAGAGCAACTGAACTACATACATCCAGAATTAAACATGAATTTGAAAAAAAAGTGTCTTAAATATAATGTACCACATGTTATTAATAATATCCCTGATGTAGTGATAGACAAGACAGTGACTCATAGTTTGAGAGGATTCTCAAGTTATACCAAGCACTATATGCTACAACAATATAACGTCACGTGCACTATATTAAATTGCTACATGTGTCAACTAAATTAATTATATCATGAATGTGTGCAACACATTCCATAAAGTACGATGCAACTGTTTCAATATGTATACTTGCACACCTGCTTACACGACCACACGCGCACACGACACACAAAACACACCAACAAAACAATCATCACACACAATATGTAAGAGAAAGACAATAAAAAAGGTTGATCACATATCATTAGTTTTCTTTATTTTTCTTTATAAAACTTAAGGTTAGAAACATAAAGAATTAAAAAAAATTGTTTTTGGGTTGCTCCTATGATAGCGACCAAAATGTGATCTTAGCAGGAGTCTCCCGTCCCACAGCAATTGTTCTCTTGCTGTGTGCTTTTGTTTTCTGTCTTTGGAACTAGATACATATTGTGTTTATTTTATATACAGTGTAAGTTTGCACTGTATGTTTTACATTTCAATATTTGTGTGTTTATCTAAATAATGTGATGTCTTACTGTGCTGTTGGGACTAATAATAGTATAGTTATCCTCATCCTTATGCACACTGGATTCCATGGAATATTCTATGCAATACGCACAACATTACGAAAATGTAAATGTCGAAGGCCATATCGAGAGAAACGTTTTTCTTGTATTGTATACCTCGACAGAAACCTGATTTCCACAAACATAAAACAAGACGTCTTCGTATTCTATTTGCACGTAGACACAGAAGCAAGGCATACCCACATATCCACGTGCAGAAACGGAACTCTACTGGAAGCATATCCGTCTGTACAACTCGTAATTGCCTTGGGATTGTTTCTGGGAGGCCAAACAGCGTGAAAGACTTGCGCTCAGTGGGGCTGTCGTCCTAGACGTGTTTACGTGTAAATGTGCTTCTGCATTCCGGTGCATCATTGCACCAAAGGTAATGAGGCACATCATTGTTCACAGGTAGGCTAACAGGTTTGTTGCGTAGACCTAGCAAGCCAGATATGGTAGATGTGCTACGTGTGGAGCGCCGTGGTGCAGTGGATATAGAATTGGACTCTCAACCGATAGAACCCAGGTTCGAATCCCGTGCTGCCGTATCGAATCTTGGGCAAGATCGTTCACTGTACGATGCTCCAGTTCACTCAGCTGTATGAATATCTGGCTATAGATAGTGGTGGTTATTTGTGTACCAGTAATCTTCGTGCATTAATTACAGCGTAGCTGAATGCTTCCCAGAAAAGTCGAGATAGTGCTCGATTGAACAGGTCTACTAGGAAGTAAAGTGTGCAGCTTTGAGCCATCATGAGAACTGTATGCTGCGTTATATGAGAATATACTTTTGTTATACGGCCACGAATGTTGGTAGTGACTCTTCGTCCCAGACTCTGGATGGTCCGAGAGACGGACGCGAAGGTCAAGCGTGCAATTCGTGTTTGTTATTTGCGATGCGTTGTTATCAGTCGGAGCAATAATGGAAAATGGCGCTTGTTTCGAGCCTCGCATCAATCTGCGGAGAACTGTAAAAACGCAATAACTGTTGCAGAATGTGATATTATTGCGGTAGTTTATATATGAGTCTGGCGGCTGTTGGATTATAAACATAGGAATGGAAGGCGGGTGCACGACGTACAGTCTATATACAGGCCAACATCCTGTTATTAGTGGTTTATCTCTACAGTAATCCATGGTTTATACAATAGCATTTTAGAAAATTACAGGCCGCTTACACAACCGAGAGAGATAACTCACATAACCGATTTATGTTTCTCGTCAAACAAACTATATTTCTGCAACATGTACGAGCTGCTGTTAAATGTGTCTGGGGAATCAAACATGCTTATTGCAATAGTCATGATATTGGACACAAATCTCAAAAAGTGAATTAATAAGATAGGCATTTAATGTGTTCCCCGAAAGAACAATAACTTGCCACCGATAAAGGAAGATAGGGTCCATATAGAGACTGACGCCACTGGCATCAAAACATTGACGGAGGCCGTTCTTTCGAGGTAGGGGTGGTGCACTTCGTCCCAGTTACTCTCTACGTCGGTCGTCACGAACACAGACACACATACACTCACACACACACACACACACACACACACACACACACACACACACACACACACACACACACACACACACACACACACACACACACACACACACACACACACACACACACACACACACACACACACACACACACACACACACACACACACACACACTATCGATAGGTTCTTTTGTGGTGACTTTTCAAATCGTTCAGTGGCTCACGTTCATTTACGGAATCGTATACTGGCTCAAACATCCAGGTTAACTCACTCACTCACTCACTCCCTCACTCACTCACTCACTCACTCACTCCTCCTCCTCCTTCATTCCTCACTCACTCATCACTCCACTCACTCACTCACTCACTCACTCCTCTCACTCCGCTCATCTCACTCCACTCACTCACTCACTCACTCACTCACTCACTCACTCACTCACTCACTCACTCACTCACTCACTCACTCACTCACTCACTCACTCACTCACTCACTCACTCACTCACTCACTCACTCACTCACTCACTCACTCACCCACCGAGCCAGTCAGCCGGCCGGCCGACCGACCGACCGACCGAATCGATCAATCAATCAATCATTAATTCAATCAGTTAATCAATCGTTATTTCACAACCGGAATCACTCAGCCACTCATTCACGCACCTATTCCCACAACTGTCTATCCTCATGCTGTGTCAGTCACATATGCGTTTATCCTTCCATCGAAGTGCATACTCAGTCAACCACTATTCCTTCTATCGTCGATTCATGTACTTTGACACTCTATACATTCAGTCCGAGGCTCACTCACTCGATCACACATGTTCGTTCACGACGGAACAGGAACCATAAGAACTCCGTGCATGCAGCACAACAAGAAACCGAACAGATCTTGTAACCGCGCAGCCGTCAATTACATAATTAAGTTGTACTTTCCTTTCAAATATTTAACACATTATTAATCCACATACCTTATATCATATTTAGGCTACATAATAATTTATTTTAAAATAATATACACTAAAGCGTAGCAAATATGTGTCATTATATAAAAACACTAACTCAATTCAATTAATTAATTGGCCAATTGCATAAACAATATTCATTAATTTATCGGTCGCATATTATTGTATAACTACTAGAAACTGCTAAAATATTAAAACTGTTTGACCTAAGCAAATTAAAGTGCATGACAAATTATTAAATTAGGTATCTAAAAAACGGAAGTCCACTTAAAGTAATTGAGTTAATGAACAGACGTACGTCAATGTCGCTAATGTAGTGTAAACGAACTGCGCCATATTGCGTAAACACGGGTTGGCGTGTGTTTTTTTAATACAACACAGACGTACCATATCGTGATTTCATCGAAGATCAAATTACCTAAATTATAGCAACTTTTTGAAGAATTACTATTGTCAGGTTCTGAAAAGCAAGAGGTGCAATTTAAAAAAACGACCCGGTAGCTACAAATCATGAACTTAGTGGCTACGGAATTAAGTCTAAACATAATTATAACGTCAACTTCGTACACACTATAACATTACTTGGCATCTTGGCCACTCGGTGTTGTGTATGCTACAAAGTCAGTATATGACTGTTGAACAACCGCGGTGTCACTGCGTCGAGATGTTCTGCTGTAGATCAACGCAGATGGCGCTTGTCAACATAACCTACAAGAGGTCGCCTCTGCTGCGGCGGACGACGCTATATTAGTTTTAAACAGGTGCGAGACAACGGTCGCTGTACGGAATTTGCTGCCTATTTAGTAAGGTAAACGATTGAAATCGTCGTAAATGGGCTAATTATTAATGGTAAGACGTCAACGTGAAGTAAAACCATAAAAACAAAATGTAAATACTAATGGTGATTGTATAATCATTTGTATACAATCGTTGTCATTTAAGGAATTGAAAAATGTGCTTCAGAAGTAATCAAAACCTTTAGATTAAACGAGGTGTCTGCTTGCAAACACAATGTAGTTTTTATGATATCTTGGCGTCTAACAATACACGCTAAACATGATATTGGAAACTGCAGATATCTGACCGATTCGATCGTGAAATTAGAATGTAATGACAGAATGACACGCCGCATTAACCTCACGTCCAGCGACAGCGTGTAGCAACTTCCGGTAGTACATGTCTGCTGCTCATAGTACGACATACGAAGCAGGTGATATTAGAGCTAGTCGTCATCGTCGACATCGTGTCTTTGCATGCTTACATGGATACTTGTTGATGTCACTCGAGTGTTATCAGCCTTGTAACAGTAACGGATGCCTGCTGCACTCGTGACTGTGATCTGGCTGGTAACACTCTCGTGACGTCAACAAATATATTTGCTGTATCCATCTATCATAATCATCATCATCACCATCATCATCATCACCATCATCATCATCACCATCATCAACGTCGTTGTCGTCATCGACATTATCGTCATCATCATCGTCATCATCATCATTGTCAGTATCGTGGGTATCGTCGTTGCCATCGTCAACAGTATATTATTATTATGATGCTATTACAGTGTAAATAGAGCCAGTTGGCAGTCCTCCAATCTTAAATCGTGACAAATATCGTTGTCAAGTTCGTCGTAATCCATCCACAAGGATGACCTGACCTTAATTACATACGACCTTTACTAGAGAATCGGGCAACACTAAATTAATAACACAATAACAGATCGACGTGTCACGAAAAAGACGCATTAATATTAAGGCAGCGAAAATATGATGAGCAGTAAGCTAGCGTGTCGAATGATAATTAGAGGTGGCATTCAAATAGAGCCTGGACGAACTCTGACACATTGCAGCCATTTATTTGTCTGGTGGATTAATACAGTGTCAATTCCGGAGTTGCCGACGACGTAGACATAGGACATTGATGATAAAGTATGATAGGTATCGTAAATAAAACCAGAGCAAAACATGCCGCAATAGAGTCTTAGTAAGCCATGTTGTTTTCGTGTTTTTGTACTGTAGCATAGCCAAGTGTATTGATGGATCAAATGCGCGTTCAGTCAAATGTTCGCGTATTATACAAGTAATATGTGCCGTATTGCTTGTGTGTATGTGTGTGTGTGTGTGTGTGTGTGTGTGTGTGTGTGTGTGTGTGTGTGTGTGTGTGTGTGTGTGTGAGAGAGAGAGAGAGAGAGAGAGAGAGAGAGAGAGTGCGTGTGCGTGTGCGTGTATATTCTAACATCATGATTACTATTACACAATCACTTAGGGACACAGCAATTTGTTTACATTAATTGGCTGTTTCTCGCAGCCAACGCTACAAATCCTGTACTAGCCATGGTGAATGTGGTTTTACTAAACGGCTTACTCTACAATCACCGATTTTGTTAAACGGAGACCGTTGTATAATATTTAGTTTTTCAGAAACCGATGATCACCTATTTGCACTAATATCTTGGATAACGCAGTTCAGAACACCAGAAGAAAAAAGACACTAAAAGGGTACCTAACTACAGCGATTACAGGGTTCCCTATTTTCCATATTACTTACTGGTCATTACTCAGATAGGAATCCAATCAGTTTGTGTTTGATGATAGATTGCCTTTTGTTGTAAATGCATCACTTATAGGCGAGGTCCACTCACGGCATAAGGGGCTTTTTGATGTTACAGACGCACGATGCCTTTGTAATGAATTGACATTCACCACGCCATAAAATCAAAGACATACGTCAGACAAGTTTAAAAGGAATCAGACGATACAAAAAAGTTGATTAGTATTCACGACAAGAAGTCGTCGAGTGCGCAATGTGGGCATTGAATAAATGAAAGGGAAAGGCCAATAATGAAAGCAGTGGATGTCAGGATGGCCCATGTGGTCAATGGCAAGATGTTTGGGTAGACCAGCAATGGACTGTGAATTATGGAACATGTCACATACAATGTATAGCAATTGTCAGCATTGAACATGAGGTGAAAGACAATATATGTACATCTAGGAAAGCCTAACCAGTAGATGTCAGGAAGGCAATTGTGACCGAAGACCAATAGTGAAATCAAAAATGATATATAACTGACATGGGCTGAACAAATGTTCGAATCCATACGCCAATGTATATATGTACACCACATAGGATGTGGAGTTTTAAATAGCTATTTGTGGACGATTATCTTATTCTTGATATTTTCTCAACACAGAGAAAGACACAAAATCGGGAATAATAGTCTAAAATAGTGCATATGTGTGTGTGTGTGTGTGTGTGTGTGTGTGCGTGCGTGTGTGTGCGTGTGCGTGTGTGTGCGTGTGTGTGCGTGTGTGTGCGTGTGCATGTACGTGTGCATGTGTGTGCGTGTGTGTGCGTGTGCATGTACGTGTGCATGTGTGTGATTTCCTGTCTTTGTACATTAATTGTATAGGCATGCATTTATGCAACAAAAAAATTAATAAACTCACAGAAGACAGACAGACGTACAGGAGGACATACGTTTATCATTGACATAAACAACTTTCTGAACATTTCTATGGTATCATGAACGGTGGTTTAGGACACTATTGGAGATTACTTTGACACTACTGGGAGAATGGCTGGACGTTACTGGGGACTTATGGAGCACTACGCGAGGACTTGTGGGACACGTCAAGGGGACTGGTGAAAGTAATACGCAGGGATCTATGGAAACACTACTCTGAGGCAAGGGAAGTGGTGTGGACCACTCTAGGGGATCTGGAACCAAAGAAGTAAGTCAAGTATTACTACTGCCATTAGTATATTCTGTTTGAGTTATAAGTTGAAAAATATGGGATTTGAGGGAACGTACCTTCTACAAATTTTGAATTTATGAGATGATATCCTCTGTGTGAATTGAATATATGGAGGAATGATGAAGCGGCTGCTTGCAGGATGGCTTGCAGGATGGCTTGCAGGATGGCTTGCAGGATGGCTTGCAGAATGGCTTGCAGGATGGCTTGCAGGATGGCTTGCAGGATGGCTTGCAGGATGGCTTGCAGAATGGCTTGCAGGATGGCTTGCAGGATGGCTTGCAGGATGGCTTGCAGAATGGCTTGCAGGATGGCTTGCAGGATGGCTTGCAGGATGGCTTGCAGGATGGCTTGCAGAACGACATCCAAAGGTAGTAATAGCAATGGCCATGCCGTGATTTGTCTCACGTCTGTTCAAATCATAATAATACTAATACAACGGCTAGCCACGGTGATATAATCAAAAGTCTGCATAATGTAGGATCTCAAAAAGAGAAAATGCAATAACTTGGGAGAATGATGCATAAGCTCGGCAATAATGATATGGCAGCAAATACGTCAGTGGTTCAGGCTGGCTGACCTCTACGGCACCACACAGACCCGTTAGTTCAAATTCACTCCGTGAAGCCATTTCCACGAACAATCAAAGTATTTGTTTTTGCAATTTAGGAAACTCATCCACGACTGTTCAGTGGGTGGTTTATATAGCTCGGAACAATCGTAGAAAATATGCATAACATAACGTTGCGAACAATCGCTGAAAGCTACGTAATCTTCATCAAACGCCCACGTGTACGGATACGTTTGATATATATATATATATATATATATATATATACTTATAATCGACTTGGACATGCGGGTAGGTTAACGTTTTCCGCTTAGACTGCTTGAACCTCGAGCGCCAAACTTTCAGAAATGAATCTACGACCCGTAGGATAGGACGTAAAACCTATATCTTTTCAAAATACACCACATATGTCACGATTCTCACCTTTTAAGGGGTACATCAGTTTTTCGGAAGGTAACACATAATGTGCGCTAATATGTAAAACGTAACCTAACAAATTCAGGAACAACGTGCGCGCGGTTTAAACTTCGGGAAAACGGTCCCTGCATCATAGACGTGACAACTCGGAGTAGACGCTGGCACAATAATGCTTATCTACCCTCATGCCAATAGTATAGCAATGAGAATATTATTTGACAATTCTGCACTATCACGATCAGGGCCTATTGATAGATGTGAACTTTATATCCTCTTCGACCTTCGTAATTCTAGGCAAACGACGAGTATTTGCGAACGCATTACGGTGTTTATGTAACGATGCTGGGTGTTGTTTGACATTTGGTGAATATTATTACTTTCATGACTGTCTTCTACCGAGGCATCCCGGTGACGGGCATTTTTGTTAGTGTGAATAACAACGGTACATACACGTACATCGACGTTACATGAGCGTTAGCGCCAACTCGTGGCTGTTATCCTGCGCTATCGCACTCGAAACGAAAGACACCGTGCATAATTCCATTAATGACACAATTTTGTCTGGATATAGGGTACTACTGTGTTGCATCGCCATGCTTAGGCCCAAACATAAGTACAACCTTATCACAGACAACGAGATTTAATCTAATATAGACGTGTGTACGCATCCAAATGTTTATTTAAATAAAATTGTATAGTCTATTCTAACTGACGTTTCACTATGTTCATGCATTGATCTAACGTACTGATTATTACTAACAGTTACAGTGGTAATACATCTCTAAGTGCTATATTGTACAGCAGTGTAAACGTCTACAAATATTGCCACTCTTGGCTTCTGACGTAGTTGAATAAAGCACTTAGATGTTTACGACACCGCGGAGGGAATATCGAAATTGAGACTATACTTATGAAGGAAACATCAATCAGCATCCTACGCACCCGTGCAGCAGTCTAAAAGTACCTTTTTCTTGCCGCTCAGCTTCTTACTTGAATTGAACGACAAGGTTGTGAACATGGAAAATATGTGTACTGTCAGACTAGTGTTTAATAATTCAGACACTCTGTTGAGTCTTTGCCGTGACGTACAGTTTTGAGGCAGCACGTTAATGTAGATGATCTCGACTTTCGCGAACCATGCTTCTTGCAGGAGCAGGGCGAGAAAGGACAGCATAATCACCATTTGTGTTTGACCGACTACATTTCAGTTGATTGTTACGTTCTGTGATTTCATAGATTGTCTGTAAACTGTTTTACCAACGGTCATGATCAACAAATACAGTTTGTTCTCAAATGCCCCTAATCAACACACGCACGCACGCACACACATAAACGCAACACACACTAACACACACACACACACACACACACACGCACACGCACACGCACACGCACACGCACACGCACACACACACACACACACACACACACACACTCAAACACACACACACTCACACTCACATACACACACACACACACACACAATTTCTTAATGTCTAGTAATAAGAGGCCATACTGTTACATGTGTGCACCAACAGTTTGAATTATGATGTTATCTACCTAATGGCAGAATCCGCAAATATTATCCTAACAACATGTTTACTTATTATTATACCATTATATATTATAGTCTACATACACATATAGTGCGCGTTATTAAATGATACAAACAATGAATTCGTCAATGCACAACACGTACGTACACCTTTCAAATATTTACGAATTTTATTTACGATCTATTTATTTATTTATTTGGGTAGAAATAGCGGTATCATAAATCTTTGACACCGTTTGGATAATTTCTCCTTCACTATTCCTGCACTACAGTCAAGTACGTTTAAGTAATGTAATCAACAGAAGGCTAATGCAGCTTAAATAATAACACCGCTAGCTTCGTACACAGCACACAGCCGACAAGAACTACCCCCAGGCTAAACTACAACCCAGAAGAGATCTTCGACATGTTGATTGTAAAACACTGACCAGTGAAATCAATTCCAACTTATCTGGCTTTGATACATCATCCACAGATCCGGATTCCATTCTTGATATATATACGTGTGCTGTTATTTCGGCCTTGGAAGAAATTGCTCCGGTAATGCTACGGCGGCCACGCAAGAGAAGAACTCCACCTTGGTACTGCGAGGAATTACATGCAATGCGAAAGTTACGTCGCCAAAATGAGAACATTTGGCGTGCATCAGGATTAGACATACACAGACGAATATACGTGAATCATCGTAATGCTGTCAGCGCGAGGATACGGCAAGCCAAAATTCAGCATTATCAGAGTCTACTCCAAGATGCCGATCAGAATACAGCCTTCGAAGCCGTGAACAGCCTGCTAAAGGTGGAATCTTCCAAACTGCCTGACACTGATTCAAGGGAGAAATTATGCTGCCAGTTTCTGAACTTTTTGAAGAAAACATTGCGAAAATCATGAATGAAATTGATGCCTCGGAAACAAACATGAGCGATATCGAAACTGCGACACAGAGAGTAGTTGAACATCCTATGACTGAAATGTGTGCTGCAAGTATGTGTGAAGTGCAGAAAATTATCCAGGATGCTAAACCCAAGTCATCATGCTTGGACCCTCTACCTACATCGCTTCTAAAGAGCACTGCTCATATTCAAATACTGACTCATCTTATCAATATGTCGTTCGAGTCGGCCACTGTTCCGAGGGAACTCAAGAAGGCTGTCATAACACCGCTGTTGAAAAAACCGACCTTGGATCGAAACACGCTGAAAAAATACCGTCCAGTTTCAAGTTTGCCATTCGTGTCTAAAGTCTTGGGAAAGGTAGCAGCCAAACGACTTATTCAACATCTAAGTGACAATGGCCTTCACGAGCAGCTACAATCGGCATACAAACCCCGACACAGCACTGAAACTGCTTTAATGAGAGTGCAGCACGATATCACCAGTTACATGGCAGACTCCAAGGGTGTCCTTCTGGTTCTCCTGGATTTATCTTCTGCGTTCGATACGATCGATGCTGCTATCCTACTAAAGACTATGCATAGCCACCTGGGAATATCTGGCGCGGCACTTGCATGGTTCGGTTCGTACATGTCGGATCGTACCCAACGTCTACGGATTGGGGTGGATGCATCTGAAGAACGCCATGTGAGATACGGTGTTCCACGGGGCTCGGTGTTGGGTCCGTTGTTGTTCACTGTGTACACAGCACCAATGCAGGACATACTAACGAGGCACTCAGTGGAATATCATAAATTTGCTGATGATCTTCAGATATACACATCCTACTGTCCTCACATATCTGGTGACTTGGAATGCGCTGTTCAGAGACTTAGTGACTGCATCAGTGAGGTCAAATGTTGGATGGTTAAGCATAAACTCAAGCTAAACGACATTAAGACTGAATTTATGGTGGCCCTCAGTCCCTATCATCTAAAGAAATTTGGACTTCCAGAGTACCTCGTTGTTGGTGGAGTCAACATAAAACCTGTTGTCTCTGCCAGGAATTTGGGAGCTCACTTTGACACTCACATGAGCATGAAGCAGCATGTTGATGCTGTTTGCAATAAGTGTAACTACCATCTGAGACGTATTAGCTCCATCAGGGCCTATATCACGAAGCCTGTCTGCCATTCATTGGTCATTGCGTTGGTTGTTTCAAGCTTAGATTACTGCAACGCTCTGCTGCTGGACCTAACCGAATTTCACTTAGCACGTCTCCAGAAGATACACAATAGCGCAGCCCGCCTAGTTGTCCTCACACCTATATCTTCACACATCACGACAGTACTGGCGCTTCTGCACTGGTTGCCAGTCAGACAACGCATTGTGTTTAAAGTACTTGTGTATATTTACAAGGTGCTCAGTGGTTTGGCGCCGAAGTACCTTGCACATCTACTATCCACGAAATCGCAACCCTCGTCTTCGGCAGCTTCATGACCATCTTCAGCTTGCAGTTCCACGAGCATCAAAATCCATCGGCAAGCGAGCGCTTGGCATAACTGGTCCGGCCAAATGGAACGAACTGCCACTGACTCTACGAGATGCCCCGTCTGTGTTTTTATTTAAACGTCACCTGAAGACATATTTATTTAAACAAACTTATGGTGGACAATAGCAAGATTTATTTACAGGACGTTTTAGTGACTCTTGTTAATTTATTAATCTATTTTTTATTTTGTAAATTAATTAATTTATAACTAATTTATATATTATTTTAATTGTTTTTATAATGTTTCTATATTGTGAGCGCATTGATTAACTATTAGTTAGAGATCGCGCGGTAAAAGAACCTTTATTATTATTATTATTATTCGTGTCGGCTGTTGCCGAGTCATTGATGTCAAGTCAGCAACGTGGCAGATTTTTTGGTGGGGGTTTGTTTTTGGACCTACAACAGGACATTTCCCCTAAAATCGAAGGTATTAGTCGGAACCTCAGCTCCTGTCGAACATGACTTAGTAAGACAGACAGGGTGCTGTTAATTCTTTAATCGAGTATAATTATTTTCCTTCAGGCAGAACTCTTTTCGCTAGCAGGGGTGCATACGCACACACCTGTCGCACACCCAGTCTTCGGGTTGAATGCTCCTCTTCTTTTGGTTTGGCAAAGAGTCGAGAGGACGGGTTCGGTGACCTATCAATTATCAGTAAAATCCTCCCAGCTCCCTTAACATTTGCTTCGGAGAACATTTTTACAATGGTCGATAGAAAAAATGTAGACATTAAAGAAACGGCCACGATCTTCTATTAGCGTACAAAAAGGTAAATCATTCAGTCAGTATAGCTTTCAAAACAATCTCCCATTTAAAACTCTCTAGAGAGTTATAAACCTTACCTAGGTTGCAGACTGTGTTGTTTTAAAACAGTTAAAAATACTCCTGATCACGTTAAAAACGGGTAGCTATTTTAGCATTTGTAGTTAGAATTTGAACCCATACCCGATGGAAACACGGGTCAAAATGTTAAAATAGACATAGTGGACATTTTTATAGCATAATTGCATTATAAAAACTATCAATAATTTTCGATAAAAGAGACCTGTTTTGAATTTGGATACTGAATGTTTTGGACACAAGCTGAAACACCCACAATTATTTAGCATTGATTCAAAACACTACTGTAGAGTGTTAGTGCGTGAGAGTGTTGTACTTGCTACACTGGTAAGGACTGCGACGCTGCATGAAGCGAAGGGACGTCTGTTGGAGATCGTGACATTTGCATTTAACAAGGCATCGCTGCAAGCAACGCCGCCTGTCAGTAACATAATCTTAGCGTGTCCCTGGAGTTGCTTTGACCTCAGGTGGTCGAATGGTCAGCCACTTAAGCGTGCTGGCTTCAGTGTCGAGTTATGCCGAATATCAATGCTAACGACCTGATCCGTCCCCATAACACATGGGAAGAGTCACCAATAAATCGCCCTGTCAGGCGTCACATACGGGTCGCAGGCCTGCAGGACTTGGAGCAGGAACATCGATAACTTCTCATCCTCGCTAGCCTTGGGTGCTGCTGACGACATCAGTGTCAGTATCCCGAGGAATGTCGACTTGTTGAAACGTAGATTTATGCTGGACGCGTTGCTAATTGTTTGACGACATTTTAGTTTTCGGTGTTTTGAGATTAATTGACTGTTATTACCTCTAGTGGCTGGTCGGACACTAGCAGGCCTTTTCCCAAATAGCTGTGTGTAGTTGAATGAGTTCTTGGTGGAGAACAAGAAGTGGCCAATGTCCGTACGTAGCATGAGATAAAGGCTAGGGGTAGTGTAGTCAACAATCACGCTTGGTTTGCAACTGTTCAAAGATCGAAATACGCCGCGGAAGAATGGTCAACATCTATGACCATCCACGACTGCACCATCTGCTGTCACAATTGCGCGTCGTCGAGTGTCGGTTTAGACAGTCACTAAAGACACACGACTGACGGGACGACAGCCGCCTTTCGACGACCGACTGCATACAGCGGTTGTCATCATTAATCAATCCGTGCGCTTGGTCAGCTGAGGTAGTTAATTGGTTGGTGCAACGTGGGATGGGAGACGGAGAATGCCTGACCAGTTTTCTGAGTTGATGCATTCAAGCAAGAGAAGCTCGTCTTTGTGTTTTTTCCTTCTTCTCATAGAAACACAGTACGGTACAAACACTCAAACTGTCGCACTAGCCGACCCTGGTTGAAAATTGCTGTTTCCACAGAAACAAGCTACCCAGAAATTAAATGTTTTTCCAACTGTAAAGCCGTTTGACTGGAAAAGATTTGGAAATATCAAACAGAAAATAAAAAAAGTGTCTTGATAGAGAGGCCTTTTATAATAGAAGCGATCTTAGTCAAAAAGAATATCTTGAACAATAAGCCTCGTTATGCACTTAATGGGTCTAACCATCATTGATGTAGAGATGGCCTTCGTAGATGGTATTAACACGGGAAGAACGATGTTTTTATATTGTCTTAATCAATGAGTAGTTAGTTTTTTTAATCAATGATTGAATTATACATTAACGTCGTTGTATTGTATTATGCTTGCTAAAGTAGAGGTTGGTGTTACTGGAATAACAATGGAAGTTACCCTAAAGTCAACGACTGCCAAACGAAGTTGTAGTTAAAACGTAATTATTTAATACATTTTATTGTAATTTTACATAATTTGTATAGCTAGAGTTTGCGCTACTTCGCGTACTGACACTTGTTCGAGACAACTACGACATGAGTACGTAATAAGATATTAAATAGTCTTGATTTAACAAGATTACCACCATAAGCAGCAATCAAAAGGTCGCCTAAAGGACATAGTCGTCATCAGTCACATTAATACCACACTATAATCATTTCTATTTTGTCTCCACTCAGTCTCTAGTGTTGCCAAACCGAAGTTTATTTGGCGTCTTTCATAACTAAGGTCTCTCATTTGCGAACTAGTTCAGTTGCTCTTCGTTCGTCGGTATGATGATTAATGTTTGTCGTGCATGTTTTAAAATCATTTCACACACACACACACACACACACACACACACACACACACACACACACACACACACACACACACACACACACACACACACACACACACACACACACAATTTCTTAATGTCTAGTAATAAGAGGCCATACTGTTACATGTGTGCACCAACAGTTTGAATTATGATGTTATCTACCTAATGGCAGAATCCGCAAATATTATCCTAACAACATGTTTACTTATTATTATACCATTATATATTATAGTCTACATACACATATAGTGCGCGTTATTAAATGATACAAACAATGAATTCGTCAATGCACAACACGTACGTACACCTTTCAAATATTTACGAATTTTATTTACGATCTATTTATTTATTTATTTGGGTAGAAATAGCGGTATCATAAATCTTTGACACCGTTTGGATAATTTCTCCTTGACTATTCCTGCACTACAGTCAAGTACGTTTAAGTAATGTAATCAACAATATATATGTGTGCGTGCGGCGTGCGTGTAGGTGTGTGTGCGCGCGCGTGCGTGCGTGCGTGCGTGTGTGTATTGGTGTGTGTGTGTGTGTGTGTGTGTGTGTGTGTGTGTGTGTGTGTGTGTGTGTGTGTGTGTGTGTGTGTGTGTGTGTGTGTGTGTATGAGTGGATTGTGTGTGTGTCAGTGTGTGTGTTTGTGTATATAATAATTATATATATGGATCTGAGTTTCCTCTCGCAGGGTTTTCTCTCGCTTCTCTCGCAGGTTATCTCTCGCTTCTCTCGCAGGTTATCTCCTGGTCTTTTTGAACAGCGTCTCTAGCGATTTATTGGTTATTTTGGTTTGGTAACAGGTGTACGATGATAAGCGAATGAACGATCTAATTTTCGTATTCTCTGAAGTCAAACTTATTGACATCGCGCATGAACTGGCAAATGGCAAATATTATCAACGGATATATCTCGGCTGCATTCGTCCAGCGAATCGGAAATTTTGTTCGCGCTCCGTCGAATCCTAGCACGGACATCCGCTCAAGCTTAAAACATCGATGATGATCCCAATCATCGAAAGAATTGCCGTATTTAGCTCCTCCGTCTCTAGACCCACATCTTCCTTTTAGCAGTCGATGTAAGTTGCTGCTGGTCTTCCTGCCTTGGTTCTTCCATGTGTCGGTTGCCACAAAATGGTCTTAGATGCCATTTCATCCTTATGTCTGTAGCAGTGTCCGGCAAATCTCAGTCGTCTTCTTCATATTTTATCAGTGACTTTACACATTCCACTGTATAGTTCTATGTTTGTCAACTGCTGTTGCCAGTGCATATTAAATGCGGCTCGAAGAAGGCCGCGATATTGCAGCCTCTGTATTAACTATGTATTCGAGTATCTTTCTACATTTGCAGGATACAGTTTCGCTACAGGGAAGTCATTTTCTAATAGCATATTTTTTGGAAAAGGCGCGGTCCCTCTATTTTTATTGTTGTACGACGCATTTGTTTGCCCGTGCTTTCGGCTTTGCGGCGCGCCTGCTAAAAATAGAACGATGTCATGCAGATGTGACAAGTTACTGCCTCAATGCTGGTGAGTGCTATAGACAACTGTCATGACAATTTTAAAAACAACATATCTTGAACTAAACATAATGAGTGTCTGAAATTATCAATATCATTTATATTACACATGGAAGAATGGAATTACGAGTTATATTGCAATACAATAATTGCTCTACATGTAATATCAAATTAAATTATCAACAAAATCAAACTGTAAACACAACCTAGTTTAACAACAAATTAAAGTACACAATGTACCAAGTTGAAACACAGTGTAGAGCTAGATACAAATTGTGGATTAACAATAAAGTAAAATACAGTTTAGCAATTCAAAACGCAAGTGCTAAAAAGTATCGTAATGATAATTTCAAATATACGGTGTACCAAATAAAATCTCAATAGAGCTTGATACAAAATATGGTGTAACAATTAATTAAAATACACAGTGTAACAGTTAAAAACTCAACAGAGCTAGATACAAAATCTGGCTTAACAATAAATACACAGTGACAGTGTAGCCATTCCAAACACAATAGAGATAGCCTAACAATAAATTTGAATACACAGTGTTATTAGTAAATGTGAATATACAGTGTTACTCTACATACACAATAACGCTACATGAGTATGTTTGATTAAACATATTTAAATTTTACGACAAATTATTAAAATCCCATTGTATAAAAACAAATGACAAGACAGTGCAGGGTTTGATCGCCAGAAGTATTAATTAAATAATAACAAAAATAGCAAGTTTTCTGTCTGGATTAGTAAAAAGGGACACGAACATTGCACTAACAACGATTACTCGCTGATGTTATTGAGAAAGCGCTGCACCTTTGCCGTCAAGGGCTTGTGGCGATCAAGCCCTGCAATGAAGTGCTGGAAGAATGGCAGGATGTTCCTACCATGTCTTGGATATTCAACTCCAAAGACATAAAATGCTGCGAAGGTTGCAGAAAATTCACCAGAAATGGAGCTACACGAGCAAATCACGACACCATCCATCTGGACAGTCATGTCTTGCGAATTCATCAAATTTCCGTTTATCACGAGGGAAGGTGTTGGCACAATGGGATCCTGGATCATAAAACAAGAGTTTTTACTTAAGATTTAACTTAGTGGACACATATTACTTTCAGTACCATTTTCTGGTATCAGCCAAAATGGTATGGCACAAAAACCGTTTACATGTTATTATGATATGTAGCCCTTCTAAATGTACTTCTTTAAATACTTTAGATCCCAGCACGAATCAGGTTCTTGGGTGTCCAAATATGTAGTATGTAAATAGCTTAGGTAACATCAGTGTTTAAAAAAAACATTGCTTATTTTTATTTGATTGGTCGAAATAATTGTCTTTGGTCTTTGCAATATTACATAAGTTAATAAATAATATGTCTGGTGATTTCACCAAACCTACCTGAAAGCGTTGCACCAACGAGCCAGCATACTGTAGTGAATGCCAGGCAGGTTCAAATGCTTTTTACAAAATACTTTATTACAAAATGAATTTAAAATGAGACGAGCGAATTGAAGAGGCCTTTAATTTAAATAATATTCAGCAATTTATTTCCAAGACCCAAATTGCAGTTGCGGGAATTGTTTGGCTACCTGAGACAGTAAACATTATTATAATGTGGCTGGACATGCAAAATAAAGTGAAAACGGTATCATTTTTTCCAAAGTGCACGCAGGACACATTGTAAGCGGAAATAACAGAATATGCCTTGCACATACCAGGTACACGAGACATGAACAATTTACACAAAATGTTAAGTGAACATTGAGTGATATTTCAAATTCAGGCAACATCGGGGAACATAATTCGTCTTGCATGCATCTGGGATGGGCAGGCATGAAAATAAAGTGACCCGTTACAAATGGCTAGACATCCCACTTTTGGGTCGTGATCTTGGGATTAATAACCACTGGTGTAAGATACATCCAGGGCTAGCATAGTACCAATTATTTTGTACATACTGTATGTACTAAATTATTATTAGATTTGATGAAACACTGTGAAGGACTACAGAATCATAATTTCAATGGAGCATTATATAAGAATGTATTATTATTACTACTGCTACTCCTGGATTGAGAGACTGGACTTGAACGGCAAACAAACATACACACTGAGGGGTCTGGAAGACATAAATAAGATTGCTATGATTTAAATCATTGTTATCTAACAGGGAATAACAGCCTTGAACATCAGTATGTTGTGTATTTGTAACCTCTCACACAGAGAATGTGATTCACCGTGGGCAACTTTAGGAGTTGTTAAACAATTGTCAATATTTACCTATTTATCTATTCATACAAAGAGTAGTATTTCTCAAACATCCCTCGCCTGAATTAGTATCCCTCCCCTGAACTAGTACTGTCAGACATTTTCTTGACTGAAAGTTATACGTATATAAGTATGTATATAATATTATGACATGGCACATGCAAAGGACATAATAGCAGCCATCCATAATGTTTCGTCTGAAAGGTAATTGGGAACATTATGCAACATGGAGTATATATCAAAATCCACGTCCATTGAATATGTGCAGGGTGGGCTGAGCAAAATAGAATCAAGAAAAGGGTTATTTATACAGGAGTGAAAATGTTTGCTTTCACCAATAAAAAGTAAGCATGCCTGGTAAAATAATTGTGTATAGTTTACACAATATTGTTTGCCCAAACAGAGTACAATATATTTAACTGTTGATGCCACGACCCCCTTCCATGTTAACAAACAAAATATCTGCCACCATACAATTAATGCCATATTTTCTGGGAAAAACCCTCATCATAAATCTTGCAAAACCATACTTAGTATACTATATGAATGACACAACTCATAGAATGTTTTGTCCAAAAAAATTGTCAAAGAAAAATTAATTTTTTTGGCAACGAACACTAATGATTTCAGTAGTTTTCTACCCGAGACAAATAAGCTAAGTACAACACTCGAAACCTAACTTGCTAGTATAATTACACATAGGGTAACTTTATGGCAGATTCAAAAACGTTATTGTCCGTTTGAAACATCGCATTGAACATGGAGAATTCCCTTTAGTTACACATTGAAATGCCAGAAATAACGTTGGTAAAACACATACAGTTGGTAAAACATTAATCAGCACTAAAACAAATTGTAAAAACTCTCATCAGACAATATGTCATACATGCTCTATACAGGTTACTTAAAACCAGCAGTTAAGATTAAAATGGCAGACGGAATAAACGATTTCTTAAAAAAAGTTTTTTTCTTGCTAATTGTACATTCAAACGTCTACCTGACTGAAGTTTCTGGAAAGCTGCATTCATAGGATGGACGGGATTGTACAATATTTGGGTAGCTTTTCGTTTCAATGCAACATTATATAACACAGACACCTGTGTCTTATCAAGGTCAATCAGTTTGCTAGCTACGTTAACAATACGTCCGAGTTTTACTTTATTCTTGTTGGTGACGTTGCCGTACCATGTTGTTACATTAAATGATAAAATGCTTTCTATCAACCCCCTATACACAAGTTCAAGAATGTGCTGACTGACATGAAAGCTTTTCAACTTTCTCAGGAGAAAAAGACGCTGCTGGGCTTTCTTGTACATATATTCTTTCTTGTGCAAGTATACAACATACGAAGAATAAAATGCGATTTTCCTCTGGATATTCTGGCCTGAAGACTCTTCTTTGTACCTTTTTCTCCTGAGAAAGTTGAAAAGCTTTCATGTCAGTCAGCACATTCTTGAACTTGTGTATAGGGGGTTGATAGAAAGCATTTTATCATTTAATGTAACAACATGGTACGGCAACGTCACCAACAAGAATAAAGTAAAACTCGGACGTATTGTTAACGTAGCTAGCAAACTGATTGACCTTGATAAGACACAGGTGTCTGTGTTATATAATGTTGCATTGAAACGAAAAGCTACCCAAATATTGTACAATCCCGTCCATCCTATGAATGCAGCTTTCCAGAAACTTCAGTCAGGTAGACGTTTGAATGTACAATTAGCAAGAAATTTTTTTTTTTTAAGAAATCGTTTATTCCGTCTGCCATTTTAATCTTAACTGCTGGTTTTAAGTAACCTGTATAGAGCATGTATGACATATTGTCTGATGAGAGTTTTTACAATTTGTTTTAGTGCTGATTAATGTTTTACCAACTGTATGTGTTTTACCAACTTTATTTCTGGCATTTCAATGTGTAACTAAAGGGAATTCTCCATGTTCAATGCGATGTTTCAAACGGACAATAACGTTTTTGAATCTTTAATCTGCCATAAAGTTACCCTATGTGTAATTATACTAGCCAAGTTAGGTTTCGAGTGTTGTACTTAGCTTATTTGTCTCGGGTAGAAAACTACTGAAATAATTAGTGTTCGTTGCCAAAAAAATTATTTTTTCTTTGACAATTTTTTTGGACAAAACATTCTATGAGTTGTGTCATTCATATAGTATACTAAGTATGGTTTTGCAAGATTTATGATGAGGGTTTTTCCCAGAAAATATGGCATTAATTGTATGGTGGCAGATATTTTGTTTGTTAACATGGAAGGGGGTCGTGGCATCAACAGTTAAATATATTGTACTCTGTTTGGGCAAACAATATTGTGTAAACTATACACAATTATTTTACCAAGCATGCTTACTCTTTTATTGGTGAAAGCAAAAACGTTCATTCCTGTATAAATAACCTTTTTCTTGATTCTATTTTGCTCAGCCCACCCTGCACATATTCAATGGACGTGGATTTTGATATATATACTCCATGTTGCATAATGTTCCCAATTACCTTTCAGACGAAACATTATGGATGGCTGCTATTATGTCCTTTGCATGTGCCATGTCATAATATTATATACATACTTATATACGTATAACTTTCAGTCAAGAAAATGTCTGACAGTACTAGTTCAGGGGAGGGATACTAATTCAGGCGAGGGATGTTTGAGAAATACTACTCTTTGTATGAATAGATAAATAGGTAAATATTGACAATTGTTTAACAACTCCTAAAGTTGCCCACGGTGAATCACATTCTCTGTGTGAGAGGTTACAAATACACAACATACTGATGTTCAAGGCTGTTATTCCCTGTTAGATAACAATGATTTAAACCATAGCAATCTTATTTATGTCTTCCAGACCCCTCAGTGTGTATGTTTGTTTGCCGTTCAAGTCCAGTCTCTCAATCCAGGAGTAGCAGTAGTAATAATAATACATTCTTATATAATGCTCCATTGAAATTATGATTCTGTAGTCCTTCACAGTGTTTCATCAAATCTAATAATAATTTAGTACATACAGTATGTACAAAATAATTGGTACTATGCTAGCCCTGGATGTATCTTACACCAGTGGTTATTAATCCCAAGATCACGACCCAAAAGTGGGATGTCTAGCCATTTGTAACGGGTCACTTTATTTTCATGCCTGCCCATCCCAGATGCATGCAAGACGAATTATGTTCCCCGATGTTGCCTGAATTTGAAATATCACTCAATGTTCACTTAACATTTTGTGTAAATTGTTCATGTCTCGTGTACCTGGTATGTGCAAGGCATATTCTGTTATTTCCGCCTACAATGTGTCCTGCGTGCACTTTGGAAAAAATGATACCGTTTTCACTTTATTTTGCATGTCCAGCCACATTATAATAATGTTTACTGTCTCAGGTAGCCAAACAATTCCCGCAACTGCAATTTGGGTCTTGGAAATAAATTGCTGAATATTATTTAAATTAAAGGCCTCTTCAATTCGCTCGTCTCATTTTAAATTCATTTTGTAATAAAGTATTTTGTAAAAAGCATTTGAACCTACCTGGCATTCACTACAGTATGCTGGCTCGTTGGTGCAACGCTTTCAGGTAGGTTTGGTGAAATCACCAGACATATTATTTATTAACTTATGTAATATTGCAAAGACCAAAGACAATTATTTCGACCAATCAAATAAAAATAAGCAATGTTTTTTTTAAACACTAATGTTACCTAAGCTATTTACAAACTACATATTTGGACACCCAAGAACCAGATTCGTGCTGGGATCTAAAGTATTTAAAGAAGTACATTTAGAAGGGCTACATATCATAATAACATGTAAACGGTTTTTGTGCCATACCATTTTGGCTGATACCAGAAAATGGTACTGAAAGTAACACGTGTCCACTAAGTTAAATCTTAAGTAAAAACTCTTGTTTTATGATCCAGGATCCCATTGTGCCAACACCTTCCCTCGTGATAAACGGACATTTGATGAATTCGCAAGACATGACTGTCCAGATGGATGGTGTCGTGATTTGCTCGTGTAGCTCCATTTCTGGTGAATTTTCTGCAACCTTCGCAGCATTTTATGTCTTTGGAGTTGAATATCCAAGACATGGTAGGAACATCCTGCCATTCTTCCAGCACTTCATTGCAGGGCTTGATCGCCACAAGCCCTTGACGGCAAAGGTGCAGCGCTTTCTCAATAACATCAGCGAGTAATCGTTGTTAGTGCAATGTTCGTGTCCCTTTTTACTAATCCAGACAGAAAACTTGCTATTTTTGTTATTATTTAATTAATACTTCTGGCGATCAAACCCTGCACTGTCTTGGTCATTTGTTTTTATACAATGGGATTTTAATAATTTGTCGTAAAATTTAAATATGTTTAATCAAACATACTCATGTAGCGTTATTGTGTATGTAGAGTAACACTGTATATTCACATTTACTAATAACACTGTGTATTCAAATTTATTGTTAGGCTATCTCTATTGTGTTTGGAATGGCTACACTGTCACTGTGTATTTATTGTTAAGCCAGATTTTGTATCTAGCTCTGTTGAGTTTTTAACTGTTACACTGTGTATTTTAATTAATTGTTACACCATATTTTGTATCAAGCTCTATTGAGATTTTATTTGGTACACCGTATATTTGAAATTATCATTACGATACTTTTTAGCACTTGCGTTTTGAATTGCTAAACTGTATTTTACTTTATTGTTAATCCACAATTTGTATCTAGCTCTACTCTGTGTTTCAACTTGGTACATTGTGTACTTTAATTTGTTGTTAAACTAGGTTGTGTTTACAGTTTGATTTTGTTGATAATTTAATTTGATATTACATGTAGAGCAATTATTGTATTGCAATATAACTCGTAATTCCATTCTTCCATGTGTAATATAAATGATATTGATAATTTCAGACACTCATTATGTTTAGTTCAAGATATGTTGTTTTTAAAATTGTCATGACAGTTGTCCATAGCACTCACCAGCATTGAGGCAGTAACTCGTCACATCTGCATGACATCATTCTATTTTTAGCAGGCGCGCCGCAAAGCCGAAAGCACGGGCAAACAAATGCGTCGTACAAATAATTAATCACCTATCTGTTGGTCTGAAGTCAGGTTGATATGCTTACATAAAGAAATACTTGTAAAATGAACATGAGAATAAAAATGTTAGTTGAAATCGGAATTGCCAGGTGTGGATGGAATAGGCATCAAAACCTTTAGTTGGAATCGGAATCGTTGATGTGGGGATCAACCCCATGTGTGGAAGCATTTGTCATGGATTGTCAAGCAAGTACACCATACTGCCAATACTCTGAAGTAGTACTTACGTGCCAACTTCTATAAGTCAGCACAAATGGTTAACCAATTAAGAATGTTGTTTTGCTTCAAAAAGGAAGACAAACATTACAATAAATTTTACAAAACTAACAAAAGTAAAGCTACTAATTTATCACAAAGCATTCTTTCCCCAATTTCACTTAAAAAGCAAATAAATGATGTTTAATAATTAATACTTACATGGTGTACAGCATTACATCAGCAAAAAAGACTTGAACAATTCTGCTCCGCCACTTTCTACCAAGCACCGTACTGTTATTGGCCTGGAGTAGCTCATAAATATCAGCAGGCATCCATGGGACTGCCATGTATGCTGGTCTTTGGGCACTGGAGGTTTGGAAGAACTGGGCAGACAATAGTGAAACATATAATGGTCTAATCAAATAACAGAGCGTTTTGTTTCCAGTTTGTAATTGCTAGTAGGTAAACTGCTTAGCAGACAATTATTTCACATATTTAGATGTACATGTTTCTTTATACTATGTCAGACAATGGGAAAACAGTTAAAAAAAAACTGCACGTGGTGTTTTTTTATTGTCCTAAAATATGTTTTTTTAAACAGACTTAGCATATTACTTAAACTTTTTACACACTACACATCTGGACCAAAAGAACCAGTTTCATGGTGGGCTATGGAATGTAGCTACAGCTTATAGTGTTGTTCAATTCAGTCAGTGATAAAGTGAAAGATAGTTACTTTCCTCTTTTCCAAATACCTATATATGCAACATACTTGATCATGTCCATAATTCACATAAGTCCATAATTCACGTAAGTTTCTTCAATACGCCTAGATTGTAGATCGTTTCAGAAAAGATGTAAAGCGACTTACTCATTTCGAACCGCCTGAACTGTGTGTTCTTTTTCAGGTCCATCAGTCTTTTTCACCAACACTTTCAGCTTTGATTTTGTTTTGGGTGGATCATCATCGATGTCTAACCAATCGTGTCACTTTTCATCAAACACCTGAATTGTCTGGAAATTTGATTCCTCAGTGTGGAAGCTGTTGATGATTTCTTGGCGTAACGTCTCATTAGTACAGTCTTCATCATACAGTTTGATGATTTTCTTTGAATCACAACATGCGCCATGATATTGCAACATACTGGAAAAAGGAAGCAACTTGTCGTTAGTAAAAGTAAGCATTAAAGTACCATCAGGGTCATTCCACGTCAAATCTATGGATGGTCAAAGCTTTTTTTAAGATTCACCATTCTGTGTTCTTTGGTCACTGAGCAATAAGCATATTGAATGATAAATACTGTAGCTAGGCTTCTTGAAAAAGGAAAAAGTATATATAATACAATCTATAGTTATTTTCACTTGGAAAATGGCACCGTGATTTTACAAACTTTTACAGGCTCCAGATGCATTAAAACCAGTAACTTATAATTACATAAATTAATTCTACATAGTATTTTAATTTCACACTTAAATTTAATCTATATATCTATGCGTGAAATTATGTGACAAAAGTCATATATTTTTGTATAGTATAACTTGCTTGCTCTTTGGTTTGCTGATATGACAGTTAAGTTGGTGTTTCCATCTTCGTATTGTAGTATCAAAGAATGCTCGTCAGGCACTTCTTCCAAACAGTTAGTCCACTTGCAATTTTTATGACGGTGAATGTTATGATATCATCTTATTAAACAAAATTCACTTTTACAAATAAAATATTTGGAGCCGTTTAGTAATCAAAATTCAATGAGTCGACATATGCAGTAGCAGGCATGAGATAAGTCAATGTTACAAACACATGTACAGGGTTGTACATGTAAGAGTAACTAATTGAAAATATATATGTCTTACACTGTGCAGACTTTATATTTCAAAGAAATCATGCACTTCCCATCGACTTCATACACTCCCAAGCACTGAAACTCGGATTTCTTGCACGCTTTTAAGGCATGTCACCTGTCAAGTCCTACTACTTCATATGAGTAGAAATGCCGAATGAATCGAACTGTTCTGTAGACCTTAGTGCACACATACCAAACAGTATCATGCGGCTGCCGCAATAGGTACTTAACCTTGCCAAACAATGGGATATCTTCAGCATGCAATAATAATTACACCATTCTCTGTGTAGGTAAATGACCCAACAGTTACACATCTAACCTTCCACAAAGAAACATCGTCAGTGATCATTATGAAATTATGTAAAGTCCTCTGAAAAAGAACAGGTAGTTTCTGAACAGTGATTTCAGTGGAATCACTTGAAGGACCTCCCTTGAACAAAAAGGATTCTGCATTGAACTGCCAGCACTGAAGAAAGGGAAGCAAGTGTCAATGCTGTATTCCGAAAATTGTGAATAACTCCAGCTAAGCGTTCGAGATATTCGTGTTTGGCCTCAAATGTCATACACCAAAGATTGGGAACTGGTACATACTCATGGATAATCCTGTGGTAATGGATCAAGTAATGTAACTTACAGGGAAAGTTGGACGGGGTAAAATGAGAGAACATTTCGTTAAAATCCAGCAACACTTGTTGTAAGTAAGGTAGCCACCCACCCTTTCTTTACCATTGGTGCCAGACAAATGTCAACTACATATCTGCATAACAAGTACATTTCCCAAATTTGAGTACCTTCTGGTACAAAACCTCCACGAATAAATTACAACAACCGTAGCATACACAACTTTTGTGCTGCAGATCCGGAAAGTCTGTCATTGCTTCGTAATGTTCTTGTCGAAATGGCAACCGGTTTGCATGAACGATCGTTTCTCCCTTACTTGAAAACATTCATTTGTTTTCTGACTTGTTCATAAGTCATGAAACCAAGTTGTACCAGTTCTTTCAACACCACCATGATTATAACAGGAATGATGCTTTCTAGAATATCATGCATGACATCTGGAGGCAAGCACGTGGTCACATCGAAATGCTACAGCTCATCAAAGGCGCTTTGACCATTTACACCATACATTGAGCAGTTGTTTTGGTCTGCAACAATATAATTGAGATGATACGCATATAAATCGATTGTTCTCAAAATATACTGAGAGTCATCAGATTTAGCTGATATCTCAGCCTTACTAGCCATGCAGAAACGACAAATTCGACCCGCGCTGAAACATGTTGGTGGTAGTTGGTTCCATTAACTTTGATCGTAATGCCAGTTGTTTCCAGTTTCTTGTGGTCTGCAAACAATGGCCTCAAAACGTCGTCATAGCCATATCCTTGCACATGTTTGTATTTCACCAACAAAGCTAGAAGGATGTTTTTTAATGAAAAATTACACTAGGCTTCAACATTTTAAACAACAAAATAAAATGCCAGTATTTTGTGTTGACTTCTTTTTGAACCAAGAGGATTTACCACTTCGAATTCATCACAGTACAATACAATCCTCAGTGCAGTAGGATTTTCCTGAAAAAAAACTTGCTGTTCCTGAACTGAAGACCTGATGTATAACGGATAACACCTCTGGGTCTATTTGTCGAACCTGATTTTGATTCACACTCAGCCACACATTACTGAGACCAAGATACTGTTTTAATACCTCTAGTATTATACCACTTTGTATGGGTATTGGTATGCTTTGTAATCCTACCATTTATAATTTCCTCACCCAAGGTATACTCTTGGGTTTCAATAAGTCCCAAATGTGATTTGCAGTATTTATCCAATAAGAAATCAGATCTTATGGAATCGAAAGCAACATTACATGATATTGATAGACCAGTTTCAACAGCTCCAGTTGGATTGTCAATCCCATCAGTGGAAGAAGAGGTAGTATTTGCAACACTGACCTCTGATACAATGAACCTTTAGCTACGATTCCATATGTACGGAAACGCATACGGAAACGCAAGCGGAATGGGGAATACCTCTGTAATGACGTCACTACTGTGAATTTCGTATCCGATTCGTGTGCGGGTACGATTCGAATCGCTACACGGAGCGATTCAATTTGCCGCAGCCGCAGCCGCAGGCGCATCCGCACCACAAAACTCATCCGCCTATGCATGTTTGGAACTACTTATGTTAATTTCCACCGAGCACTATATTCATTGTTTTGCCATATGCCGTATCCGCATGCCGTATCCGTACATACGGAATCCTACCTTTACACTGTGAAAACTATCTTGGATAACAGACTTGGGAAGAATGTGCAACTCCCTTGACTTCACAAAAAAACATATCAAGATGTTTTTGCAGTATCTCTCCACGACCACGTATCTTGGGTTCAATCTGTTCAACTCCATCAAATTCCTCGTCAGAATATGTTTCAACAAGCACATCTTTATGTCCTAAATGCTGATGCTGAACAACATTCTGAATTTGATTCAACTCATGCAAAGTGCGATGTTTACGATACAAATTACAGCGGTAAGAGTGAAACTTTAAAAATGTGCAACTGCACCCTTGAATATTACATGTTATAAAAATTTGGGGTCATGCTGATGGGCTATTCCAATGTGATATACCAAGGGTTTCAATGTTCGAGTACCTTAACCCAAAACTGGACACCGAAATGCTTGTCTTCTGCCATGACTATGTCTAGTAATAATAATATTATGTACCCTTCTCTTTTGTGGCATGCACAACAGCTACACATCTTTGGACTGATTTTACTTCTTACAATGTTACATTCTTGCGCTAAGCTAGCAGGGAACAACTAAAGTTCTAAGAGGTGTACACAGGCACCCGGAATTTACCTCAACCAGTACTAATTATCTTTCAAGAGTGCACTGACATTGACATAACAACAAGAATGTAGTTGATTAGAAAAATACCTGGTAACTGGCTATGGTCATCCAAACGGAGATCAGTTTAATACACAGCAGCATGTGCAACCAGAGTGTTTGGAAACAATTACAAGAACCAGCAGACACACTGCAGTGTCATGCATACATTACGTACAAAGCGCGAGAGTGGTGCACATGCAGCATATGTGGCGTAGTCACTGATTTCACTAACCTTCACAGGCACAATATTAACCCACAAAGCTAAGTCTGGGAGCTTAGGACACTCGTCCTCAAAACTCTGGTTTCTCAGGTCAGTCTTCGGAATATGCTTTCGAGTGTTGCCATAAACAGATTGGGCGATATGGTGTCACCCTGTCATACCCCTCTCTTGATGTTGATCTTGTTGCTTTTTTTGTGTAGGTGGGCTGTCACCGAGCTGTTAGTGTAGATGTCTATCAGGAGTTCGACGTACGCATCTTCTATCCCTTGTTCTTGAAAGGAGGTCAGTATTGCTTGAGTTTACACAGAGTCGAAAGCCTTCTTGCAGTCGACGAAAGCGATGCAGAGCGGGATATTACATTCTCGGCACTTCTCTTTCAGTTGGTTTACGAAGTGTATGTGGTCGTGATTGGTTTTCGTTGAGTGTTTCGTCGACCTGATGATGCTTACTATGTAATATTAATCAAGCAACAATATAAGATAATTATTCTTACCTTCAAGTTGTTGCAAAGCTGTTGGCGTCTATAATAAAACAAAACTCTCCTGTAGGGCACGGGTGATCTTGGAGCATCATAGGGCCCCATACGTGAAATGTGCATGGCCCACAGGCGTGTGGATATGATCTGCCATTTTAGCAATCAACGAGTGCTAAATTAAACCACTGACTGCTAAACACAATCTCTGTGTCTCTCTCTCTGTCTCTCTGCCTCTCTCTCTCTCTCTCTGTCTCTCTCTCTCTCTCTCTCTCTCTCTCTCTCTCTCTCTCTCTCTCTCTCTCTCTCTCTCTCTCTCTCTCTCTCTCTCTCTCTCTCTCTCTCTCTCTCTCTCTCTCTCTCTCTCTCTAAGCCGGTCTGCTTAAAGCTTTGTCCCATAGTGGCGTGGGTAATATATCTTAGTTTAATATAATGATTTGTAGAATTAGTTGCACCAAACAAATATTTTGTGTATAATTATTCCCATCACAGATACGTTGGTGATTTTTGAGACCATTATTTTCGAAGGTTGTAGATCCTATCTCTCATAATGGAGCGGTCTGCCTACATATGTTAATTTGATAACAATAATTATACTACCTACACGAATGTCATGTTGTTGCCATGTTTCCATGCATGTAATTAATAATGTTTATTTGAACAATTAATTAATTTTGAATTTATTCCTCCACAGTAGCCAATGTTTAAAAAAAATCCTTTTTACACACGTGTATGTGTGTGGCAGTTGCAGATCCAACAGAAGTTTCATGGTTCCGGTTCTGATTATTATTGGTTTGATTAGAACGAATAAGTTTGCTACAACAGCGGCACAAAATTGCACCCCTTCACGTTGTGCTTTGTTCTGCACACCTTGAGGTACAAGTTTGCACCCTCCTTCTTTGCACCCTAATTGCACATTCATTGCACCCCGTTGCACCCTAAATTGTTATGTCACGTGATGAATACCGTGCAAATCTGCACCCTACAATCGATGCACCCTGTATGCACTTCGTTATGTAATTGAACCGCAGTTGCACCCCAATTGCACCCTAAATTCGTATGTCACGTGATTAATGGGGTGCAAATCTGTACCCTACAATCGATGCTCCCCATATGTACCCTATGGGGTGCAATTTTGCACCCTTAGGGTGCAATTACGTAATTGAACCCTACTTTCACCCCAGCAGCACTCAAACTGCACCCTAATTTCTTAGTGTGTACACATCTCTTTCAAAAGGTCCTTCCTTGATGTTGATATTTGTGATTACAGGTTGGATCTCTTCATCCTCATCTTCTATGTTTGGTGGACTGCCTAGTGGTTTGTGGAAGTGATCACACCAGTTTTCTACCCCTTGTTCTGCAGTTTTGCCCTTTAATTGTCCTTTACGCGCTGTCTTTCTACCACTTTTATCTACGTGTATCCCGCCCTTCTGAGGTATGTGTTGATTTCATTTTTGAACATAGTCACGCTACTAGCACCCACACAATCAGCAGATAATCTGTTCCATTCATTTACACTCCTTTGTGAAAATGAGAACTTTCTTATATCTAATCTACACTGCTCCTTTCTATCAATATTTTCATAACTATTCATTATTTTAAACACTTCTATCTGATCTCCTCTCAATCTCCTGGTCTCTAGTGTTGTTAAGCCGCATTTTTTAGGCGTATTTCGTAACTAAGATCCCTCAGTTTTGGTATCATTTTAGTTGCTCTCCTCTGCTTTCTAGCATATCTATATCCTTCTCGAGATATGGCCTCCAACGCTTGAATACAATATTCTAAATGAGGCCTCACTGTTGTTTTGTACAGCGGTATTATTAGCTCTTTTTCCTTGTACGTTATGTTTCGCCTAATTAATCCAAGGATTTGATTTCCCTTTGAAGCTGCAATTCTGCACTGCTCTGAAACCTTCATATCAGCACTAATGGTTAACCCTAAGTCCTTTTCTTTTAAAGTATACTTAGTACAGTACCCCCCATTGTATATTCTACCTCTTCGTTCCCATGTCCTGTGTGGAGGCATTTACATTTCCCAAAATTGAACAGCATTTGCCTCTTTTCAGACCATTTGATCAACCTGTCAAGATCATCTTATAAATGCTGTCTATCTCTATCACTTTTAATCCTTCTAAACACTTTTGTATCATCCGCAAATTTAAACACCTTGCTTTTTATTTCATCATCCAAATCGTTGATATATATTAAGAATAATATAGGTCCTAGTACTGATCCCTGTGGTACCCCACTCAATACCGATTTCCAGTTTGAAGCCTCCCCATCAACTACTACACGTTGTCTTCTGTCAATCATCCATTTTTGTATCCAGTTTATTATACCATTTACTATGCCCTAGGTCTTTAGTTTAAGCAGTAATCTTTGATGTGGTACTCTGTCGAAAGCTTTTTGAAAATCTAAGTAGACGATATCTACTGGTGATCCCTCATCTACCCACTTAGTAATGTCTTCCAAAAAACATAACATATTTGTTAAGCATGACCTCGCTTTATAAAACCCATGTTGAGATGGGTTTATCAAGTTATGTTTAACAAGAAAATCCACCTGTGATCTTTAATTCACTCACTGGTCTATAGTTCTCGGACTTGTTTCTCGAACCTTTTTTAAATAACGGTATAATGTTTGCCTCTTTCCATTCTAAAGGAACCACTCCCTCTTCTAATGACAAATAGAAAACTGTTGCAAGCGGTATGCTAATTTGTTCTACAATTTCCAATAGTAGTTTGGGCGGAATCCCATGTACTCCAGGTGATTTTTTATCCTTCATAGCCCTTATTTTCTTAGCTACCATTTCCGGGGTTGCAATAAATTGTCCTAAATAGTCTGAATCTGCCCTCTTGAACTTAAACTCTGGTACTGGCAGTGAACTAATATTTTCTCTGGTAAACACTGAACTAAAGTACTCATTCAGGTCTTCTGCCATTAAGAATCCCTCTGATATCATATTTCCAGCACTATCTTCTAGAGGACCGACCTTATCTTGAACTTTCTATTTGCTTCGAACATACGCATACAAACTCTTGCTGTCATGTTTTATATTACTAGCTAATTGTTGTTCATAGCTTCTCTTTGAATTTATAATTTCAGCTGTAGCTTGGTTAAGTGCTTCTTTATAACTGTTATAGTCTTCATCATTTCCAGTACATCTATATGACTTCCACAACATTTTTTTATAATTAATTTTTCTAATGGCTTCTTTCGATAAGTGTTTATTTTTGGACTGTTTCCCTTGTTTTTTGAAGGGTACAAATTTATCGACTATGCACTTAATTTCACTTTTTAATATATTCCAGCATTCTGTTGCTGTCTTATTTTTCAGTGTGTTATTCCAGGCTATCTTTGTTAAATATTTTTTCATGTCCCTATACCTTCCTTTGTGGAAATTTCTCCTATACTGCTTTTTACTATTCCTTTCTGATTTTACTTTGATGGTAAAATGTATCTGGTTGTGATCACTACTCCCCAGTGGATCACATATCTTGACATTGTCAACTAATTCATTCTGTTAGGACAAAACTATGTCTAACGCATTCTCACCCCTGGTTGGTTCTAGCACATGTTGAGAAAAGATAGTATCTTGAACTAAAACTAAAATCTTGTGGTCCTCACTCCCAATACTCTGTAGAGATTTCCATTGTATATGCCCATGGTTAAAATCCCCCATAATAATACAGTCCCATTTGCTTACTTCCCTTATAGCGTTTTGTATTTTGTCAATCTCTTCTATGCTTATGTTTGGACTTCGACAAACTAACCCAACTGCTAACGTTAAGTTTTCTGTAACTATGTTACACCAAACGGCTTCTTCGCAATCTGCATCTCTTTCTAATTGTATTTCATACGCCTGAATAGATTCTTTAATATATAAAATAACTCCACCACCCTTTCTTCCTATTCTATCTTTCCTAAACATTACATATCCTGTCAGTCCCAATTCGGCATCTGATATATCGGTGGTGGTCCAGGAGTCGGTTATACCTATTATGTGAGGGTCAATATCTTCTACCATAATGTTTAGTTCATTTCTTTTGTTTACTAGACTCCTTACATTTAAACAAACACATTTATATCCAGCTTCAGAAGAGTTTTCCAGACTGTCTTTGCTGATTTATTTGTGCTGTCTTTATCTATGCCTCCAGTTTCAGGCTTTTCTGTGAGTCCCCCCTGCGAATCTAGTTTAAGATAAACAAACCAACATAACATTAGTTTTACTCCTGGAATGGGTGACACTACACCGTTTTAACATTCAAAGTGATTCCACCTCATCCACATCAATGATATGTTATCAATTCATATGATTAATCCTAGTATACTTACAACCCCGTTATGTTTTGGAGTTTTGACCCTGATAGTTTCGCTTTGCGAGCAGTATCGCCACGTAGCGCCGTTTCGACAAACACCAAATCGAATACGCGGGCATTTTGACAGTCTAAACCCAGTTCCTTGCGCGATGATTGGTAAATTACTGAGTATTAATTGCAGCGCCACCTAAAATGGTCTTCCTAGGAATGTTTCGGTTCGTTACGTCTGTCTGTATGTTCAAACAAGAAAAATTAATGTAATCCAAGAATAATGCATCATACATTAAACTGATACGTGAACATCTTGTTATTGACATTCCCTGCTTATAGGTAAATCGACCCGTCTGGACACAACTCGCTCCAGCCGACCAATGATGATAATGAAAAGCTTAATTTGAAAATACTCATCGTTCGTACCTCATTGTCGTGCCCAACGTGTTTCAATATCAGCTAGGAGTGCACTTGTTCAAGTCACATATATTCATTCCAACATTTGATCATTTGGCGTTGTCTATTCGTGAGAGTATTTGATCTATGTGCCTGCTCTGTTTGCGACAAAATATTGCCAAATCCGGCTCCTCTCAGTACGATGTAGAAGACGACAAAAAAATCCGGATTATGATGCAGGAACGAAATTGTTTATAAACAAATTATAATGCTATAATGCATGGTTATGTATTTTGCTGGATACTCAAAAACAAAACAGACGCATTCTTGTTCTGTATTTTTTACATAGCACACATTTAGGAAGACATGTGTACGCCACTACGATGTGAAATGCGTTGCCTTTATTCCCGGGGTCGTCACTCTCCCACAGTCAGTTTTTGTCAAATCTGCACTTTCTCTATGTGACCAGCCAACGTATGTATACAGTCCAGCCCACTAATGAGGTCACTACATGTATATATATATATATATATCAGTGTTTCCCCTGGGTAAAATGATGGGCGAGGTGGCAGTGATGGGGTTTGCGAGCGCCGCAGGAGCGAATCGTTGCTAGGGGGGTCCGGGGGCATGCTCCCCCTGATATATTTTTGTTAACTAGCTTTAAAATGGTGCATTCTGAGGTATGTTTTAACCTTTACTCTTGAATATAGAGGGGAAAATATAAAACAACAAGACACTACTTGTAATTGTAGTAATCATGATTGTTTCATCATGTTAAGGTGTGGTTTCCATTTTACCACTGGTACTCAGTAGAGGTGTCGTTTCCACTTGACCACTGGTACTTGGTTGTGGTTATGTTTTTCTTGCACTAACCCTTGGCCTTGTTACCTGACAGAGTCAGTAAAAAAGTAAAAGGTAAGTTCTTATAAAGCGCAGGACTGCTCAAAGCGCTTTACACTTTACTCCCTGGCAGACCTGTTCAGTCGAACACCATCTCGACTTCGCTGGGAAGCATCCAGGGGTATCATCTGGAGACTCTTTCATCATCATCTTTAAATTATTATAATATCATAATATTATGGTAAATTGGTGGTTTATGTTCCAAAGATTTTATCTTATTTGCTGCTAGCATGCTAAGCAATTAATTAAACAGTCATTTCTAGAATGCCAAAAAAGTATGTTTCTATTAATCGCAAGAACGTTTCTCAAATTGTGTCCTTTTTATAAAACAGTATAAGTTGTTTAGTATATCCCAAGTTATTGATAACCCGTTAGTATACACGGTTTTGGGCAGTAGGCGTCTTTTATGAGATGTGCTTTATAAGTAAATACTTCACTGAAATCAACTTTCCCAAACGTTTATTTGCACTACTTTGTCGGAATAAGTATTATATATTTAGCACAAAGATATCTTACGAATCACATTCCTCATTTTGCAAATAAACCCGGCATAGAACATTAGTTGAATAGACTTGTGCCGTGGGCATTTGGGTCGAATCCGGACCCACCTTGATTTTGCCGTTATAATTTGAGTTTTGGAGCTAGTTCCACCATTCAACATTATCCTAGGCATATTTACCTTTAAGAATATTGCGTCTTACACCCATTTGAGGAGTAAATAGCGCCCCGGTTTGTATAAACACACGCTGCTATAGCTATCATTTTACGCGCGCTGTGCGGTAACAGACTAGCACAAACCGGGTCGCTATTTGAGCTGCAACAGGGTCCGGATTCGATACAAGTGCCGACTAGTAAATAGGATGCACGGTTTTTATTTGGGCTTCAAAAGAGTCCGGAATCACAAGTGCCGACGTAGTGCAATCAGCCTGCACGGTTTTCACTCCCACCACCGTCATAAACCAAAATGCAAGTTACCGCTTGGGCGCCATTTTACATGAATGTCTAGATTTCTAGTATGTCGAAACTCCGCGAGGTGTCACCATTGGAGACACCGGGGATACCGCAGGAATATTCCGTGATTGGACAAATGACAAGTGATATCTTTCACCTTGTCCAATGGAGTTAAATCCTAACCGCTCTGAGCGACGTTATCGTTAAGACGACTACAAACCTGCGATTTTGCAGGAATATAAGTTACTTTGTAGTGTCATTTCGCGCCGCTCGCCGGCACTGAATATATCGCGAAAGAACGAAAAAATGGGCGTACGAAATAGCTACGAGGCGGTAATTTCGGCAAATTTTGGGCGAGGCGGCATAGAAAAACGGCGAGGCGGCCCGCCTCGCTTGTCATATACCAGGGGAAACACTGTATATATATATATATAGGTCACTCGGATAGCCTCTTTAGAGGGTTTCTACTCTACTACACGACATAACACGTGCCACGATGTGAAAACATGTGACGAACACGCTGTGTTTGTTGAGTAGGCTTTTGTGTTTTCACTTATCGTATAAGGCGTTCAACTCAGAACGCCGTTTGTATGAGGAGCTGACCTTATAAATAACTATCGCACTCAACCTACGGCTTAACTACTCGACACGACATCTTCGTATTTCTCGCAAGCTGTATTTTGAGGCAACACCCTAGGATTATGAATACGCATACACGATGATGTAACGATGATCGAAACTCCCAATTCTGCATCGTGATTGTGTTAGATAAGCCGCATCAATTATGTGTTTTTATCTGATTTATTTTGTGTTTATGAGAGGTGTTTTCTTCGTTGTGTGTGGCATTTGTTATAGCTGTATATCATACATATAAGACAAGAACTATTTTATTATTAAAATAATGTGGTCCTTGTTCAGATGATGTTGTTCACGAAGTTGCGTAACGTGGATAGGTATTTTCTTTGCTTTGGCAGTCTCGTCGACAGTGTGTGTGGCTGATGAAAGCAATTCGCGTACGAAGACGTCACTTGTCTTTTCTTTGCCTTCTGCCGTACAATGCTGTGAAAGGTGTGCTCTCGGGTCTAGTCCAGATTTAGACTCCTTCGGTCATGTTGCCTAGAGTATATTGACTATGGGCTACGATGCATCCCTGTTTAATACCGTGACTGTTGAGAATGGTTCGAGCTCAATGCCGTCCGAAGAGATCATGCCTTCCATGCCATTGTGGAATTCATAGAATATTACTGTATTCGTAGTGATGTAACAAAGTAACTTGACCAACCGCATCGAATGCGTTTAATAATAAAAAAATCTATAAAGTGACACGTGACACAATGACCTGTGCTGAGTAGTACTCAACTACAGTGATCACAACTGAAGTATCCATAAGACGAAAGGATATTTGAATAAAACAATCATAACGATCATGGAGTCTGCTGTTCAGCGGAAAAAAACACCTATCATTAAATAAACACCAGTGTTAACTTGTTCTGCGGACAAGTTACTGAACACTACATGTCCGGCACAATTGAGGCTACGGCGGACACACAGACAAGAGTTAATTTAAAACCCTGAAGAACACTAATGTAATATCATAAAGTAAGTTCTGAAAGGCAACGCTATTCTGATGAATTACGTATTAGTTTGAACTGATATGACAGAAGCTCAAGGCGATGCAAGTCATGGTAGGTAGGATGCTGCCTAAAGACTTTTAATCCTTCCTTGTTGACACTGGACCGGTTCAGCTGTACTGTTTTTGCTATACGTATCGTTTTCAGGTACGCATAGATCGGTCATTTAGTCTCCATATATGTCGCGCCCAGATAACTTTACGTTAATACGGACATAATAAGATTCATTACCGAACATGTTCTTTATATGAATGTAGACGTTATTTCACAACAATGATATACTTTACAGCTGATATAATCAATATATCTAAATACATATATAACTTATCAGGATAGGGAAACATTAACAGTTGTATAGTAATTGACGTTTCTAAACGAGTCAACATCCCTACTGGTGGAAAATCCGTCAGGCATGAAATGGCCGACGGCTAGGAAAGGTACTGAGCTTAATGAGCAATTTCTCACGGTTTTAAACTTTTAGCTGAAACTGTGTTGCCGCGAAATAGGGGATATACAAAACCAACAATGTTATATTTTAAGTGATGCTTGGAACTTATAGCTGAAACTCTATTGTTTCACCCCCAGCATTTGCCATGGGTGTCGTATCATATAATTTCTGATATGTTCATTCCTCCTCGTCAGCGTTGCACTATTACACTTTCCTTAGAAATATTGTATGAATACTAGACTAACAAACCTCCACATACAGCAAACGTGCCCAGGCCACCAGGCTGTCATGGATCTGGTGACATGTGATGGCGGTCAATGTGTCATATCAAATTTGATAATATTTCAACCAGTCTGTTCTGACAACACCTACATTAGCCCGCAGAGCGAGAGAAAGAGATAGATAGATAGATAGAAAGAGAGGGGGGAGGGAGTGAGGGAAAGAGAGAGAGAGAGGGGGGGGATTGAAAGAGATACACGAGAGAATGAGAGTGAGAGTGAGTGTGTGTGTGTGTGTGTGTGTGTGTGTGTGTGTGAGTGAGAGAGAGAGAGAGAGAGTTGAGATATATATATATATGAGAGAGAGAGAGAGAGAGAGAGAGAGAGAGAAAGAGTGAGTGAGAGTGACATAAAGAGGAGAGAGTTAGAGTGAGAGAGTGAGAGAGAAAAGTAAAGTAAAAGTGAAGGTAAGTTCTTATATAGCGCAGTATCCAGTCCTCAGGATTGTTCAAATTGATAGAGAGAAAGAGAGAGATAAAGGGGGGGGGAGAGTGAGAGAGGGGGAGAGAGAGAGGGAGAGAGAGAGAGAGAGAGAGAGAAAGCGAGGGAGAGAGATAAAGGAGAGAGTGATATATATATATATATATCGTAGTTCTCCAGAACAATATATTAATAATAATAAGGTAACTTATTTTGCGCCTCAGAGGCGCATCAATACAACAGGGTTAGTCAATTTCATTATCGATAAGCCATATAAAAGGCATCAACAGATGGATCTGTACGTCAGGGAGCTAAGGTGGATACGCAATGTTATAAAGTTTTTAAATATCGGCGACATTGTTTAATATTTTCAACTGATCTAACACTAAGAGGGAGCAAATTTCAGAAATAGTTGGTGCAGCAACAGAAAATGCCCAAGATCTAATATTGGTATTGACTTTAGGAACAAAATGTAAATCAGAACTAAATGATCGAAGCTGGATAGGCTTTGTTACAGGAGTAAGCGATGATTATAAATATGCTGGTTGCTTACATGATATCGTACAGGAAGCCAGTGCAAGGACTTCAGAAGAGGCACTGATTGAGAAAACCGCGGAGACCGAGTTACAACCCTAGCTAAGCAATTCTGTAACCTAGTGATATCCTTAATTAAGGGCAATATTGTGAAAAAGGGAATTACAATAGTAAACCCTACTAGTAAACGTGCAGTTGCAATAGTCTTTGTAACAGAAAGAGGCAATGAACGGCGGATACGTCGTAAATTACGAATATGATAATAGCAGCGGCGACAAGTTTGAGGAATATGCCGTCTAAATTTGAAATTACCATCAAAGATTACTCCAAGATTTTGTGGTGAAGGGGCAGGCGTAACATACTGGCTAAGCATAGGTGTGAGGAAAAAGCTTTTAATTTTGTCACGCTGTCTCTGTGTACCAATTATAAGAAACTCTGTTTTATCAGCATTCAACTTTAATCTACTTTCAGTCATCCAAACGAATATGTCACTAAGACAATTTCTGAGCTGATCTAAGGAGCAATTAGTATTAGGCGTAGATAGAGAAATGTAAATCTGGGTATCATCTGCATAAAGATGATGGTTTAGATAATGACTGTTAATAACAGAGCTTGGTGGTGTTGTGTGCCCAAAAACAGAACCCTGGGGAATTCCACATAAACTCGGCAGTGCAGCCGAAAAGCAGCTCCCAATTTTAATGGTTTGGTATCCACCAGTTAGGTATGAAGAAAACCAGCTCAGAGCTGTGCCAGATATGCCGTACCATTTTGATGAATGTTTAATTAGAATGTTATGATCGATGGTATCAAAGGCGGCAGATAGATCAAGTAAGGTTAGGGAAGTTACTTTACCATTATCAATATTTAAGTTAATACTATCTTGTATTTTTAAAAGAGCCGTTTTTTTAATGGAATTGTCTATATATGCTGATTGTAACACATTAGGGAAAGAAGCCAGAGCACAGTGATGCATTCATTATAGTTGTTATAGGTATGAGTAATGTATCGATACATGCTTTTAGCAGTATAGTGGGAAATGGATCGAGAGCACAAGACATATTTGGGGAGGACATAATTATTTTCCTCACATCATCAACTGTACCAGGTTCAAACGATACAAGTAGAGAATTTACGTGTGGAGAGTCCACATTTACAGAACCTATACATGTGTAGTAATCTGGCTTAGCTTTGGCCATCTGTCTGTTACAGTGGTGACATTGTTTAGAATAATACGACCTGTCCAGAGGTGAGCGTGATTTGCGTCTTACTCATTCTAAATAACGACGGCGCCTTTTAGATAGTAACATTTTGGAAGTCATCCATGGAGCCGGTGGTTTTTGTGGCACAAATTTTAATTTCATATGTGCATGTTTGTCAAGTAATGCCTTGATTACTTGACAGTACTGTTTATATAAGATAGGTGATCTTTTGGGTCTATGATAAGGTCAGATTTAAGGATATCAGCCATTAAAGCTGTAATGTCAATTCTATAAATGGCTCTATAAATGGCTCTATATACATATTGTTTCGACTCTATTGGTGATATAGAAACGTTAATATTAGCTTTGTGGTGGTCTAATAACCCATCCGAAACACTAGGTGTCTGGATATAGTTAAAAGTTGAATGGGTTATCACGAGGTCAAGCCAATGTATATGTGTCGAAAAGGTATCATGTTGTTTCATATCAAAGGATGCCAGAATATCATCAAACACAGCTGTAGTTGCATAACATATATCTAAATGAAGATTAAAATCACAAAGAATGTAACATTCTGAAAGAACGATTGGAAGATTTTTCAACAGATCCTGAAAGTCTTCAAAACAATTTGCTGGTTGTCTTGGAAAGAAGAATCAGAAATTTCAAACAAGATGGACTCAAAACTAAAGTATTCAGGGCTAGAAGTAAATTAACTTTGAACTGTTACGACACCAGAAAGCCAACACCACCACCTCGTCCAACTAAACGTGGCCGATGATGGAAAGTGTAACCAGAAGGAGAAATGTCAGCAGTGCATGCAGCTGTGTCATGTGGTCGAAGCGAGGTATCAGTGACAGCAAAGGTGTCTATTTTCTTAGAAATGAGTAAATCACAAAACGATGCTGTCTTATCTGGAACAGATCGGACATTTGTAGTGACTACCCGTAAGTTACGCCTAACAACTGGTCCAGGATTCAGACTTACATGTCCTGCCAGTAGTAGAATTATAGCTAATTTCAACGTTGGTGTAGAGCAGGGAATTGGTAACAACCTTCGACTAAAACAAATGTTAAGACACGGTAAACTGTGTAAACAGGACAACAAATCGTGTAATGTCGTGGGTTAAGATAATGTTGCGTTGACAAACAACCATTGTAAAGTAAATGGCTTGCACAAGGCAAAATCATCACTTCTCCAAACCACAGAACAAGATAAAAGTAGAACACATAATATAAATAGTGGTGACATTGTAACAAATACAATGTTATTTCGTCGCCTAGCAACCCATAATGGACATGGTAAAAAGAGGATGCTAATTTTAAAGCTAAGTGCAGCTGCAGGGAAAAGGAGTTACAATTTTAATTTATTTAACATATATACCTTATTTAACTTATTTTAACTTATTTCACCGATATAACTTTTACTATATTTCATGCACATTTGTTTTATTTGTTTTAATATGACGCTACACTCCAAATTAATTTCCTCCCAAGGGACAATAAAGTGTTGTGATTGTGATTGATTGATTGATTTTAGGGCCAACTCTTCTCGCTAAATTGTAAATCCAATGTGGAGGAGAACCAAATGCAGACATTGCAGCTTAGCCATAGAAAAAACAACAACATTCCAAGTCTAAGACTATGTAAGGCCTACTGTATATATATATTATACAAATGACATTAATATTATATCATTAACAGGTCCGTAGCCAGGGGGGGTCACATAAACCCCGTGAACTCCCCTTTTTGTGAACCCCCCTTTCTCCAAAATGTGAACCCCCCTCAAAATTGCATCTTTAACATGTGAACCACTAATTGTATTCCATGTTTCTCAAAAGCTTTAATCCCTCTCATAAAAGCTGTTGGATAGTGTTCAAGCATTACAAGGATTGCCAAGAAAACCTGATTTGTACATATATGTTAAAGGGAGAACCCTTATCTATTAAGTGATCATCACTGAGTGTATGGGAGCCTGGCTGGGGGGACTGTCTCCAATGCCATGTGTGGAAAGGGCAATGAGTAGAGGAATATGTGTCAAAGGACCATTGCATCCAATTAGCCATGCAGAAGGACTTCGCACAATCTCAGGGTCTCCTGTTATGTAAACGCACAGGGAAACAAATACACAAGAAGCCAGTTTTACATCAAACGTAAACTTATGAGTCCTAATTGTAGTCATTCAGAGGTGACAGATGCAGACAAGATACTGGTGAATAAACGGGGGGACGATGATTTAACAATTATGAGCATATAAATTAAGCCATATAAAATAATTCATTAAACATTCATTATCATTAAACGACAGGTGCAGCTTTTTATTTTTAGTATGCTGATTAAGGTAACTACCGACTGTCAAAGAAGCTATTCTCAACAATCAACAACTTAAGATATGTAGCGAGTTTATTTCTTACAATCGGCAAACCCGGTAGACAAACTCATATGGCTTTAACACAAAGCGTAATTTTCAATTATTGCGCTGGAACGCGAATTTCAATGAATTATTTTATTTAACCAATAAACAGTAAAGTTTAGCTTCACCTAATTTAAAATGCGTCTGGTGATGAGAAATCGTATAGTTGTGTGGCTGTATGGTTGCCGAAATACTGTAGTTCCTAGTTACATGTTTGTAGATCTCAGAAAGGGGCAAAAGTTCCATAATTTATTGAGTAAAATTGAGTGAAAACCAGATTGTAAATGTCACACTTTAACTGTTTCGTAAACTGATTGTAAATGTCACACTTTAGTGTTTATTATAATAAATATCGTGATTGTTTCTGGATTACCACGACATCTCAATTACGAACTGGACATTTTTTGTGCTTTGCTGGATTTTACTTATTTACTGAACAATAACTTGGACACAAACACACACACACACTCCTCAGTGCCTCGTTTATTATATTAATATGAACATGTATATATACATATATAAGATGCAATGATATAAGACAAAACCACATGATCCAACAATCTCATACCCACTTAATTGTTCTTCCAGTTAGAAATGTAACCTGCTTTATGAGCCCCCACGCGAACATGTGGTGCCCTCTGCATTGTGAAAAAATATAACCCAACATGAACTTGTGGCGCCCCCTGCAGTCTATATTGGTAAAATGCGAACCCCCCCATTGTGAAAAGCTGGCTATGGGCCTGAATTATTTGCACACTATAAAGTGTTAGTGCAAGTTGTAGTTAGCAACACGAAGATGTGTGGCACATAAAAATAGTCATCAATGAATAAACAAAGTCACAGGGAATCAAACAAGTAAAATAACTGCGTGAGTTAACGGGCTTATACAAGGTGGGAATACTGCAAGACTGAAGGAGAATAGCAGTGGCAAGAAGACTGAGGAAAGCAGATTGAGAGGAGGGAAAGTGATTGGAGGGGAAGAAATTGGAAAATCGATGACTGAAAACGTGACAAGCGTGAAGGTGACAGGGGAGAAAGTGTCCGTAGAGAAGGGGGGAGATGGGACGGGAGAGCAGAGAAGAAAATGAGACGGGAGGAAAGATGAAGGGACGAAAGGAAGTGAGAGCAAATGTGATTGAAGAGAAGTCGAAAAAGGGACGATGACAGGAGGAAAGGTGACAAGAAAAAAAGTGACAGGAAAGAATGGATTGGAACAGAATGTGACAGGAGAGAAGACGGGCAGGGGGAAAAGACAACAACCAGACAGATACAAACCGGAGAAGGAGCTATTCTGAGGCAGTGATTGAGGGGGCAATGAAGACAGAGAAGGTGTTTATGGGCGACTCCATTATGAGAAAGACGGACAAGACACTAAGCGAGGGGAAGGACGTCGTTGTTTGTCTACCGGGGGCTAGGGTAGAACATGTGACTGAAAGGGTAGAGAAGGTATTGGGGCATGGCAAGGGAGGGTCTATACTAGTACACGTAGGAACAAATAATGCAGACAGAGAGGGAACAACTGGGATAGTACAGACGTATAGGCAGTTAGTGAGGAAGCTAAAGAATACAAAAGTTGAAAAGATTATTATCTCAGGAATGTTGTCAGTAATGGGAGGAAGGGGGGCAACGTATATAAACTGCAAGAGGATGGCGAACAATGCACTAGTTGAGCAGATGTGTGAAGAAGAAGAGGTGGTATTCACAGATGTATGGGGATACTTTGTTGGGAGGGAAGATATGTACATGAGAGATGGCCTCCGTCTTAGTGGAAAGGGGGCAGCAGTTTGCTCAGAGAACCTGCTGCGATCTGTTGACAGTGGGACAGGTTGCATCAATTTAAATTAGATTCGCAGGGGGACTCACATAAAAGCCTGAAACTGGAGACATAGATAAAGACAGCACAAATAAATCAGCAAAGAACAGTCTGGGAAACTCTTCTGAAGCAGAATATAAATGTGTTTATTTAAATGCAACAAGTATAGTAAACACAAGAAATGTACGGAAGCCTGTTGGTGCCACCAGAATAAAATGTTCTATCTCGTAATTACGAGATAGTAGAGAACCGGAAATGGAACGCATTTTTCAGCAATCAAATGGGGAGCAAGTAATAATCATACGGCCTCCACTTAATTATATCAACCGTACACGTGCGGATAGCGGTGGATCTATCAGAACTGGTGTTGGAAGCCGTGGATTGTGACGTTGTGGCTGCTCTGTACTTCCACATAGGGTTATATATATATATATATATATATATATATACATATATATATATATATATACATATATATATATATATCACATTCATTGTTCGATCAAGAACTTATTTTAGACCAGATTGTTTTTGAATCAACGAAGCAATGCCAGATAATGGCACTGAGACAAACACTGAAACACGACAATTTAGTGCTGTGTAGAGACGCGTCGTGGTTTAGTGTTTGCCTGAATGCAGTTATCTTGCCCTTGCTTCGTTTCCCTTCAATAAAGTATCCGAATAATTGCGTGAGATGCCAACAGCGTTACCAAAACAGACGTTTATATATGTAACAGTGAATACGCGTGTTTCGGGGAGAATGCCCTTGGGACAAGGATGTGTTTGACCTCTGGTTCATAAAACAATAGAAGACGGCGTATATAATTTATAACTTCAGGGTTTAATATCTTTGAAATTCATATCCCCGTAGGTTTACAAAATGACAATAGTTCAGCATTAAATTCCAAGATTATTCATCGTGTTCATGGCGATCAATTGTCAATGTTAAAATCATATCGTCGACGGCTACTAACAATAACTACTCATTATTCAGGATACATCTTAAAACAGAGTAATGTAATCACATCAATACAAGGACATACAGACGGTACGAATATCAAAGTGAACTCCAACACACAATCATGGAGTCTCCATTCTTCGCACATGATTCACACCAATTCACAATGAAAGTGTCAACCTTAGTCACCAGATGGCGCTCAGTAATATAATAATAATAATAAATAACTTCTTACGCGCCAGTATCCTCAGACAATCCGAGCTCAGTGGCGCACCAAAACCAAAGGATTAAGCATTCTCGTACTCGTGTGCTAGGCGAAAGTCGTCAACAAGTGGATGGATGTGCTAGGAAGCTAGGGAGGATAGGCGATATTGAAAAGAGGTTTTGAGGTGACGACGAAATGTAACAATATTTTCTGCTGATTTAACATTAACGGGAAGCGAATTCCATATAGTTGGCGCGGCAACTAAAAAAGCTCGAGTTCCACCCTTTGTCTTAACTCTAGGAACAGATAGCAACTTCGAACTAGACGACCGAAGTTGTCTGGCTTGTCTAGCTGGTGTGAGCATTGAATGTAAATAACTAGGTTGTTTGGATGAAAGAGCTTGGTAGGTGATTGTGCAGATCTTAAACATAATGCGATATCGCACGGGGAGCCAATGCAGTGATTTTAGAAGTGGCACTGAGCGGGAGAATGGAGGAGATTGTGTGACTACCCTTGCTAAACAATTTTGGACGCGTTGTATTTTGCAATATCCTTTATAGCAATATTATTATATTTATTGACACTCTTTAACAAAGCAATTTTAAAATCATTAAGTGATTTCTGAGCTACTCGTCCTCCACCTGATTCTGCGTGTTTTATGATATTCAGAGAATTATAATAAAAGTCTGCACATAATCAACACAGCGAGCGTTTAAGAGCCCTCATACTAATCATTATGCGATGGTTGATGGCCAGAATACCGTACTGGGGAGTAGTGATCACAACCAGATACATTTTACCATCAAAGTAAAATCAGAAAGGAATAGTAAAAAGCATTACAGGAGAAATTTCCACAAAGGAAGGTATTAGGACATGAGGAATTATTTAGCAAAGATAGCCTGAAATAAAACACTGAAAAATAAGACAGCAACAGGATGCTGGAATATATTAAAGAGTGAAATTAAGTGCATAGTCGATAAATTTATACCCTTCAAAAAACAAGAGAAACGGCCCAAAAAGAAACACTTATCGAACGAAGCCATTAGAAAAATTAAGTATGAACAAATGAAGTGGAAGTCATATAGATGTACTGGAAATGATGAAGACTACAACATTTATAAAGAAGCACTTAACCAAGCTACAACTGAAATTAGAAATTCAAAGAGAAGCTATGAACAACAATTAGCTAGTAATATAAAACATGACAGCAAAAGTTTTTATGCGTATGTTCGAAGCAAACAGAAAGTTCAAGATAATATCGGTCCTCTAGAAGATAGTGCTGGAAATATGATATCAGACGGATTCTTAATAGCAGAAGACGTGAATGAGTATTTTAGTTCAGTGTTTACCAGGGAAGATATTAGTTCACTGCCAGTACCAGAGGCTAAGTTCAAGGGGGCAGATTCAGACTATTTAGGACAGATAATTGTAAACCCGGAAATGGTAGCTAAGAAAATTAGGGCTATGAAGGATAATAAATCACCTGGAGTGGATGGGATTCCGCCCAAACTACTATTGTAAATTGTAGAACAAATTAGCGTACCGCTTACAACAGTTTTCAATTTGTCATTAGAAGAGGGAGTGGTTCCTTTAGAATGGAAAGAGGCAAACGTTATACCGTTATTTAAAAAAGGTTCGAGAAATAAGTCAGATAACAATAGACCAGTGAGTCTAACATCAGTGATTTGTAAATTATTAGAAAGACTAATTAAAGACCACATGGTGGATTTTCTTGCTAAACATAACTTGATAAACCCATCTGAACATGGGTTTTTAAAAGCGAGGTCATGCTTAACAAATATGTTATGTTTTTTGGAAGACATCACTAAGTGGGTAGACGAGGGATCACCGGTAGATATCGTCTACTTCGATTTTCAAAAAGCTTTCGACAAAGTACCACATCAAAGATTACTGCTTAAACTAAAGGCCCATGGAATAGGAAATGGTATAATTAACTGGATGGAAAAATGGCTGATTGACAGAAGACAAGGTGTAGTAGTTGATGGGAGGCTTCAAACTGGAAATCGGTATTAAGTGGGGTACCACAGGGATCAGTACTAGGACCTATATTATTCTTAATATATATCAACGATTTGGACGATGATATAACAAGCAAGGTGTTGACATTTGCGGATGATACAAAATTGTTTAGAAGGATTAAACGTGATGAAGATAGACAGCATTTACAAGATGATCTTGACAGGTTGATCAAATGGTCTGAAAAGTGGCAAATGCTGTTCAAATTTGGGAAATGTAAATGCCTCCACACAGGACATGGGAACGAAGAGGTAGAATATACAATGGGGGTACTGTACTAAGTACTACTGTAAAAGAAAAGGACTTAGGGTTAACCATTAGTGCCGATATGAAGGTTTCAGAGCAGTGTGGAATTGCAGCTTCAAAGGGAAATCAAATCCTTGGATTAATTAGGCGAAATATAGCGCATAAGGAAAAAGAACTAATAATGCCACTGTACAAAACAATAGTGAGTCCTCATTTAGAATATTGTTAACAAGCGTGGAGGCCATATCGCAAGAAGGACATAGATATAATAATAATAATCTTTATTTTATATAGTGCCATATCCATAGCGTTCATAGCGCTTTACATAAAACTAAAATATAAATAGTAAATATTAAACAAATTTAAAGATAAAAGTAAAAACAATTAAGATAATAATGCTGTGTAAACATCAATAGATTAAAAAGAAAACAATTCTCATGGTAAAGTATGTAGTTAAAATGTTCTTTCGGCTGTTAAGAAGATCAAGATAAAAATATGAATAACTTAGAATAACCAAGCTACAACTGAAATTAGAAATTCAAAGAGAAGCTATGAACAACAATTAGCTAGTAATATAAAACATGACAGCAAAAGTTGTTATGCGTATGTTCGAAGCAAACAGAAAGTTCAAGATAATATCGGTCCTCTAGAAGATAGTGCTGGAAATATGATATCAGACGGATTCTTAATAGCAGAAGACGTGAATGAGTATTTTAGTTCAGTGTTTACCGGGGAAGATATTAGTTCACTGCCAGTACCAGAGGCTAAGTTCAAGGGGGCAGATTCAGACTATTTAGGACAGTTAATTGTAAACCCGGAAATGGTAGCTAAGAAAATTAGGGCTATGAAGGATAATAAATCACCTGGAGTGGATGGGATTCCGCCCAAACTACTATTGTAAATTGTAGAACAAATTAGCGTACCGCTTACAACAGTTTTCAAATGTTTCTGTGGTCTTTCAAGCAGAATACGCCGTAATGAAAAGGTAAGTTTTTAACGCTGCTTTGAAGGATTGCATGGAGGTTTTGGAAGTAACAAAAGTTGGTAGATTATTCCATATTGTAGCGGCAGCGTGAACGAATGCGCATTCACCAGCTTTGGTTCGGGCTCTCGCGACGACATGATTATTACCCTCAGCAGAACGAAGATATCTGGCTGGTTTATAAGCTGACACAAGTGACTGCATATATGGTGGCGATAGTTCAGCATTTAACACCTTATATGTAAGTTCTGCTATTTTGTAGGTAATGCGTTGCTGGACAGGCAGCCAGTGGAGTTGGCGCAGTAGTGGTAACGCACTGTCGCATCGCGCACGCCGAGTTATTAGACGAACAGCAGCATTCTGCAGTCGTTGCAGCCTGCCGATGTTCTTGGCAGAAGTGCCAAACAGAAGCGAATTGTAATAATCTAAACGTGATGTTATCATTGCATTTACAACACGTTCTGCTGTCGACTGTGGCAGGCAACGGTGAATTTGGCCGATGTTATGTAAATGCAGTGAACAGGAACTAATGGTACGAGAAACCTGCACCGTCATATCAAGATGTTTATCTAAGTAGACACCAAGATCTCTGACACATTCCGCGGCATAGACGACTTCAGATCCAACGCGCATATGCAGTCCAGCAACCAAATGAGATGCCGACCTGGGTACAACCGGTAGAACCTCGGTTTTTGCATCATTCATCAGCATGTAGTTGAAAGTCATCCAGGATTTGATGTCGTCGATGCACTGCTCGACACGATGCACAGCGGTAGTAAGAGAAATGACATTCAAGTCAAAATGACATAACAATTGTAAGTCATCGGCATAATGGTGATACTTCAAATTATTGTTAAGAATTATATCATCGATCGGCTGCACATATAAATAAAACAGCAGTGGACCTAACACTGATCCTTGCGGTACACCGATGTGCATAGTCGTTTCTCTTGAAGTTGCGCTACCGACAACAACACTTTGCCTGCGATCGCGATGAGGGATCTTAGTTATGAAATTCGCCTAAAAGAATGTGGTTTAACAACACTAGAAGCCAGGAGATTGAGAGGAGATGAGATAGAATTGTTTAAAATAATCAATGGTTATAAAAAATATTGATAGAAATATTTTTCCTCAGTTAAGAAAGATAGAAGGACTAGAGGACATGAAGTTACATTAGCAAAGGAGCAGTATAGATTAGATATAAGATTGTGTGGGTGCTAGTAGCGTGAATATGTTTAAAAATAAAATCGACACATACCTCAGAAGGGCGGGATACACTTACATAAAAGAGTTGGACTCTCGATAAGCCAAAGGGCTTCCTTGTCCACCTGCCACCTAGAGTTAATTCTCTAGGTGACAATCTTGTTAAATCTTGTTAAAAATAACGGGCATGACGTCAATAGCGATAATACCAAACAATACGAATCACGGTAACTAAAACAGTCTAGAAATAAATCTTAGGACTTAGCTTGTGTTTGTAGAGACTGTATGTCGGCACCGTATGTTATATAAAATCAAATAAGCAAACAAAGCCGTAACAGTAGTGAAATAAAAGAAATATAACCGCCACATAATATTTTGAATGATTTCCTATCGTCGCCTAGCAACCCCATGTCAATGAAATGACGACGTGCAATACTGGAGAGGTTTATTTTGTACTCCATTTGCTATAGACAACTTGAAGTTCTTCAGTGGAGATTTGTAGCATCTCTAGCACAGTCGACACAATTGTTGTGCCATCTGCATATCGGATTTCAAAGTAAAGGTTGGTGTCTAACTTGAATTCCTTGCATAAGTTCTTAAAATTTGACGAACACAAGGATCTCACCGAACGGGACAGAAGATATCAAACACCTTTGCCGCAATCCCACTTTCAAGATGAACCAGTCTGTCAGCAGACCGTTAAACTGCACCTTCAACATTCTCATACCAGTGATGTACACTTGGGATCCATCCCAATACATCTCAACATCGTTGTCAATTCGCCTCTCCAAAACGCTTCAAATACGGCAGTGAAATACACAACACTGAAAGAAAGATGGACCGGCTGCTCACTTACCTTTTCCATGGTCTGTCACACTATGAAAATAGTATTGCCCGTCACGAGATATGTGACAATTTAATTTAAAAACATATTCATCCTGCTAGAATTACACTCACATAGCTAATTTGGAGGTAACATTCACGCAGACATTGCACATAATTATCAGTCATTATTATCATGGCGGTCGCGGCTGACCTTTTCTATTTTGCAGCGACTTTCTTCTCACAAGTTGTCTGCTACACGACATGTCATGCTCAGATCCCTCGGTCTTCCATTGCAGCGTCTATCTCAGCTACATTATCCAGCTCTATGACCTCTTGGAGGGGTTGCATCGTGATCTTGAAATCCATGTTTGAATTCTCAAACTAGTAGTCCTGCTGCAATATCATCTTTGTTGCGATGGTAATGTCTCGAAGGATGCTTTCAGTTTTCGTTCTGGGAGTTGTATTGAGGCATTGGAGAGGTTATTTTGCACTACTTCATCAACTTATAGTCAGAGCTGTTCTTAGACGCCTGTTGAAACAGGATAATGTCCATCTAGTCACATGTGTGTGTGTGTGTGTGTGTGTGTGTGTGTGTGTGTGTGTGTGTGTGTGTGTGTGTGTGTGTGTGTGTGTGTGTGTGTGTGTGTGTGTGTGTGTGTGTGTGTGGTGGTCACCGACGTCAAGCTGTATATAATTATTTATAATAGTGCGACGATTTGCGAATTGTTAAGTGTTGCCAACTATCGGATGTGAACGCACGGTTCCTCATTGGTGCAATACCTCTTGCCATTGTGTGTTTGGCAACGTGTATTGCATCGTGATGGCAGTTGTACGCTAAACGGCAATTATACAAACCACTAGTATTTTATTAAACGGTGACCAGTAATAAAAAGCACTACCGTATCATTCGAACTCATTATAAAACTGTTCGTTATAGTATGCTATGTCATACGCATCCAATGTCATTAGCCTCTTTGGTTCCTTGAAACCACTATTGAGTGTGGTGTTTAACAGCGTTAAGTGACTGTGTTTCTGATTTCAGCATGAACACGTCAAGCTGGTGTTAATCGCGACGCTACTGGGTGTGGCAGTTAGTTTCAGCCCAGACGACCCCTACATTCTGTGCATACGACGATGCGCGACCAACTTAACTAAATGCCAAAACTTCTATAGTGATCGAGAGAAACAGTTTCGACAGTGTCCGACCTTTTATTACAACTGCATGCGGAATTGTCTTCGAGACCACTGCCCGGGCAAGTGGTAGACTGAGGGTCGTCAGGGAGACAATGGACATTGAACACAATGCAATGTTTGGAGGTGACGAGGTAGCAAACGTTCGACCCACCAACTCTACAAAGGGGGCATCAAAAAAGAAAACCACCATCAACATGTCTTCATAAAATGCAGTTCCATGTACACGTCAATAAAAATGATTTAATCTGTGGAAGAAATAAAAGTGAGAATGTGTAAATGTTAATTTTTTTTCGAACGGTGTTAAAACGATATATATATATATATATGCATTTTGTCTTAATTTCTCGAGAACTGCACTATGCATGCGACTGTTGTATAGGTGTATTGTTAACTATGAATCTCCCGTACGGTGTTGTTATTTCTAAACAATCTCCAAACATTTATAAACAATCTAAACAATCTCCAAACATTTATAAACCATATAGTGCTGCTATAGACCCTATATTTGAACTATTTTACTTTTATCCCTGTGATATGTGAATGTTCGCCTGTGACATGAACAAATATAAGTGAACCTCTATCTCTAAAATATAGCAATCTGCAAACCCCAGACCTAATTTCCTCGCATATGTACTATGACTGTTCATATAAATTGTGGTCAGTGTAAGTTTAAGCGAAGTATTAACATTTCAACAACCACACGTGCCCCAAAATGATTTGGCTGCACTGTCCACATACCCGACCGATACGTGCCGTTCATAGACTATCGCCTCGACATGAAAAATGAAAAACACTACTCTCCCGTCGGTGACGAAAATCTCCAACACTACCCAGTTCGACTTGAAAACTCCCCACCGGCCAACACCACCGCCTACCTACCAATACTATCCCACGTCGACTGGGAAATCTCTAACATTGTCATCCCCCTAGATCGACACGCCGAAAAATGCCCCAGGCAAATAAACGTACCACCCCACAATATCAACACCTTGGTTGTAGTATGTGAGTATTGTAATTCATTGTAAGTAATAAACATCAATTTCTATTGTGACCGAAATAAAACTATATTTTATTATATTCTAACCAAACTGTGGGCCTGCAACGTATAATGTGTTTTAACCATCCATTCCTACTAGATAGTGTTCAAACACACTTGACGACGTTCGTATTCACTAGATGGTGTGGTAGTGTTAGTTTACACAAAATTAATGTTGCGTTAACACTGGGATGTGGATTAAATTGTAATACTAAATGATATGTTAAGCATAATTACATTTGCACTGCTATCAACGCATACCATAATTATTATTTTTCCGTAAATATTGAGAATAATGTGCGCCGTAAAATGTGTAAAAAAATAAGGTAACATTAGCGTTAATATTAGAGTACATCGGATTTTGAAGATGGCATGTATATTATATGGTTACGCTCGCGAGCTTTTGAGAGAAGACACTGAAAGTGTGTGAAGACGAAACACTCAATGGTCATAACGTGCGCGACATGCGTGAAACTTTAAAACGAGCGCTTGGTATACATACATACCACCAGGCCTAATTGCTATGTGAAGGGGATTTCTGTAAGTGACTGTCCAACGACTGCGAAAAGCCCGGTGGGAATTAGGTCACGCCGATGAAGAAGTGGTTTAAGTGAAGCGGTATCAACGCAAACGTTTTCATAAAGTATAACATTATTATCCTTACGATAGGTGCAGTCATGTATCAGGTCGTTTCTTCCCTTCTTCCAGTGAACATATGTTAACATAACCCTGGATGCACAAAGTAACTGAAAGTAATATTGCATTAATGTTTTATGCCTGTAAGTTCACATCTAAGTAGTATTAAAGGGATTCTTTGAGAATTGTAATCTCTTTGTAATGCATGTAATTATTAGGTAATCCTGTTAATATGATTATTTCATGTAATTCTATATGTATTAATCACTAATGACCCTGACAATATATCGAAAAAATAACTCTGCGTACGCGGAGTTTCTACTTTGGCCCCACCTTCACGATCCGTATAAGGCATGCTCATGAATATTCGGGACTGTCCGTCAGACTTCGATTAGCTACGCCAGGTTAATAGAAGCAAGAAATACGTCATCAACATGTGTGTATATGGATTAGCCACCGCCATGCGAATGAGTCCTGACCGATAAAATTATCAAAATTAAACGTGGACCAGTTGCTGTTTATGTCATAGATTCAACAAAGAAAAGAAGGAAAATATATGGAATAAACGGAAAATAAACACAGCGACAGTTCATGACAGACGGATTGATTTAAAAGAAAAAACGCCACCTCTCCATGCACGAAGCCGCCGATGCCGATGTCATATTGAATGATTGGCATTGTTTTTGTTGGAATATAAAAACTATGGTATTACCATGTTCCTTTTTCACTATGTACATCTGGCTATACATTTTGAAGTGAAGTTTTAATGAAACGTTTGGATAACAGAAACTTACTGAAGCCGAGAAACATTCAATAATGAAACCATTTTATTTGCACCATAAATCCAGCTGCTATTTCCATAAGCAATATAAATACATTATACATCACTAAATTACGGTATTAAACAGGATAGATGGTTATGTACTTTCCTATCTATATAAGGTATAATTTTAGTTCGAAAAATGTAGATCTATAAATAGCGTAACATTATTGTTGACAAAATATTAAAATATATTGCATCAGTATAAAAACTTATTTTATTTTGTACTGGGAGTGCAATAATTATTTGTTCTGTCCATCATTTAGAGTAAAAAATATTGAATTTGTTTCTGTCGAACTCCCGTTTCGATAACAAATAAAATGGCCATTGTATGATGGAAATAAAGTTATAAAATTACAAAACTTTAAAAGTGACGCATATTTTAAAACACTGTTTTCAGTCATCATTGGTGTATTTAGCTCAAGAAGATCCCTAAAACATTTTGAATGTTGTGGAACATTTATATTTTATGAATTTTCAAAATTATTGTAAAAGCAACTTTGTCGACACCTTTTTATACACTACTCCCAGTATAGTTCACGTAACACAAACTTCTTTCAATAAATTTCGAAGAATATGCTGTAGAACACAATCCAAACATGATGAGTATAAAAAAGCATAAATGTTATTATGTACTCCTACTTTGCAACATAATGACAGGATGATGTGCATTTGGATGCACGAATCGATCGATTGCACACATCCATTTGAAACTCGAAGTGAGGTACAACTTCCCAGTAGATGTCGCACAGGACAGAATGGGGCAGAACAAAGTCAGGCATCATATTATGTCAGGTGACCCATTGTCCAATTAATGGCACTGTTAAGTAGAGCTCTTCCTTCAATTTCCTCTTTCCATCAGCTCAGCTATTTCCAATGTTCCTGCAAATAAACAAAGTTGAATTTAGGAAACTGAGCCTAAATGTGAGTTAACTAACTCAACACTGCAGATTAATTCAGTTTACATATCGGATTATGGGATTTATTACCAAATGTACAGCTGGCTAAATGGAAAAGAAATACAAGAGAACCTTGTTATGTTGATTCAGTCAGACTAAAATCCCAATCCATTACTTTGGCCAACTTTTATTTTGCTTCCACATAATTACCTGTATGCATTGGTCATATACAGTGCACTCCAGATAACTCACTCACACAACGTTTATGGCCGAGTTCACCAATCTCCTGGAACTTTTCAAAGCACAGTTGACTGAACTAATTATCGTGGGCGATTTTAACATCCACTATGGAAAGGCCGGAAATAAAGACTCAAACGACTTATCTGATCTCCTGCACGCCACCAACTTGCTGCAACATGTTCGTGATCCGACACACACCATCGGCAATATTTTGGACCTCGTAATTTCACCATCGTCAGGAAGCGTTCTGACATCAGTGACGGTGGGATCCCTGCTCACCGATCACCACGCTGTACACTGCCTGCTCCAAGCACCAAAGCCGAACCAAACAAAGAAGCGGGTTTCTTATCGAAAATATGCTGCAATTAATCCCACGAATTTCAGATCAGATTTCAAGCTTTCACACCTGGCAACAAGCCCGTGTAACAATATTGCAGACCTGTCGCAACAGTATGACACTTCCTTGCAAGAACTGCTAGTCAGCCACGCTCCATTGATCACACGGTCAATTACTGTACTCCCCCAACACACCTTGGCACACAATGGAATTATCGCTTGCTAAGCGAAAGCTCCGACAAGCAGAGCGGAAATGGAGACTGACAAAGCTACAGATTCACCGAGACATCTACACTGGACAGCGTGAAACTTACAAACAGCAAATACAGTCTGTGAAAGCCAAATTTTACACAACAAAAATTGATGAATGTGCACGTAACAACAAAGCACTGTTCAGGATCATGGATGACTTGATGAAGAGAAAAAATACTCCAAAACTGCCCAGTCCTGTGTCTGGTATAGCACAACTGGCAGATGACTTTCTCGTGCACTTCACACGCAGTGTTAGACAATCGCAGCCAGTTAGCGAGTAGACGCCTGCAAACTGTCAACGCTGAGTACGTGCATTGTGAACAGTCTTGCACAGTCAATGAAGGCACAAGCTGCAATACCATCTTTATGCAGACGACGGCCAATTGTATGTTGACCTTAGTGGAACGCGGGATGGAGAAGCCGCTGATGCGGTTGACCGCATCGAGCGATGCATAGAAGAAGCGAAGCAGTGGATGTCAGACCACAATCTACTGCTGAACGAAAACAAGACCGAGGCTATTATCATCACGGCACCAAATCGTAAACACCTGCATGACGTTTCGTGTGTTAGTATATGCGGATGTAACATTGTTCCGTCACCGACCATCCGCAACATCGGGATTACAATCGACTAACAATGTCGTCATACGAGTCACGGATGTGCAAGTCAGCGTACTACCATCTCTAAGCAATTTCAAAAATAAGACATTGTCTTACTACTAGTCCACGCCCTGGTGACATCGCGGCTGGACTACAGTAACGCGGTCCTGTACGGCATCACCGAGGCACTTATGAACAAATTGCAGATGGTACAGAACTCGGCGGCAAGACTTATTTCAAGACACCGAAAGCACCAGCACATAACACCTGTGGTGGTCGAACTGCATTGGCTCCCAGTTCGCTGGCGTATCCAGTACAAACTGCTGGTCCTTGTTTTCACGGCTTTACATGGTCTTGCTCCAGCGTATATCCGAGATCTTATAATACCGTATACACCCACCCGCAACCTCCGATCTGCTGATCTACATCTGCTTGTAGTCCCGCGGTACAACCTAGAGGGCTACGGCAGACGAGCTTTCTCTGTGTCTGGACCTACGCTCTGGAACGCTCTGCCAATAAACGTTCGTCAAATAGAGAATAAATTCAAAACTTGCCTTAAAACGTATCTACTTAAGCAGGCGTACATCGACTGAGGAACTGTGCTGTAGGACACTTTTATGAACATATATTTAATCAATTAATTTATTTATATTATATAATGTATTTTAATTAATTTATTATTATTTATCTTTTAACACAATTTTATATATCATAATATATATTCTTTTACTTAATTATCTTAATATTTGTGCAAATATGTCATGTATTTTAGACACATTATATATATATATACAATCTTGTAAATCTTAATAATTATTATATTTACTGGCATTTTTATACATATATATTTGTATCCATGTACGTTTTATAATGTGTGTACGCGCCTATGAACGGGCTGGTCCCGGAGATATGGCACTATAGAAATGCTAGTAGTAGTAATAATAATAATAACAATAACATACGCACGCGCGCGCGCGCCAATTCAACCAACAACATGCTAGGAACTATTGATATTACCAACAAAGTAATTTTTTACATATCTAAAATTACAATATAACAATGATAGATGTTATGTATTGTGTAGCAGTGTGTATGCTAATTTATTTATAAATCTCGCTATTGATTAGCTGTCCACGATATCCCCAAAAAAATCACATTCGCCACGCGCAATAATAATAAGGTATTTTATACTGATAATATAGCTCATTTATCATGCGCACGTGTAGCATTCAAGGTTTCCCTTAAAATGCTTTACAGATATTTATTGCACACAAATTCATTTACACATCATCACTTGTTCCATGGATGGTGGAAGGGACATATGAAGAAACGAAGGGCAGAGTGGTGTGTGGATCTGGAATCTCAGAATAATTCAAAGTGAACGTTCGCTTGAGACAGGGGAGTGCCATGAGCCTACTACTGTTTATCGCATTGATGGAACTGATAAGTAGAACGACCAGTACGAAATAGATTCTCCAGAAACTACTGTATGCAGACGATCTAGCGGTGGTAGCGGACGGGGAAGAGGATTTACGGTAACAACTGATAGAGTGGAAGGAAATCTTCAGCAAACACGGACTGAAATTGAATCTGGAGAAGACTAAGGTGCTGTGGGTTGGGCAACAAAGCAAAGAGCTGGAAATATACCTGGAGGGGAAGAAACTAAAGCAAACATACAGTTTTGTATACTTGGGCGGAGCGGTATGTGGGTATGGCTCCTTAAAGACAGAAATTCGCAGGAGAATATAAGCAGGGGCGAATGCATGGAGGAAAGTAGAAGGTGTGGCCTAGAAACAAGATTTAATAAGATTTAGCAAGATTTAACAAGATTGCCATCCAGAGAATTAACTCTAGATGGCAGGTGGACAAGAAAACTCTTTGGCTTATCGAGAGTCCAACCCTTTTATTTACATATATCCAGCCCTTCTGAGGTATATGTCGATTTTATTTTTAAACATATTCACACTACTAGCACCCACACAATCATCAGTTAATCTGTTCCATTCATTCACAGTCCTTTGTGAAAATGAGAACTTTCTTACGTCTAATATACACTGCTCCTTTACTAATGTAACTTCATGTCCTCTATCTTTCTATCTTTCTTAACTAAAAAAACACATTTCTATCAATATTTTCATAACCATTCAATATTTTAAACACTTCTATCTGATCTCCTCTCAATCTCCTGGTCTCTAGTGTTGTTAAACCACATTCTTTTAGGCGTTTTTCATAACTAAGATCCCTCAGTTTTGGTATCATTTTAGTCGCTCTCCTCTGTACTGTTTCTAGCATATCTATGTCCTTCTTGCGGTATGGCCTCCACGCTTGTATACAATATTCTAAATGAGGCCGAACTATTGTTTATTAGTTCTTTTTCTTTATATGCTATATTTTGCCAAATCAATCCAAGGATTTGATTTCCCTTTGAAGCTGCAATTCCACACTGCTCCGAAACCTTCATGTCAGCACTAATTGTCAGCCATAAGTCTTTTTCTTTTACAGTAGTACTTAGTACAGTTCGCCCCATTGTATATTCTATATATTCGTTCCCATGTCCTGTGTGAAGGCATTTACATTTCCTAAAATTGAACAACATTTGCCACTTTTCAGACCATTTGATCAACCTGTCAAGATCATCTTGTAAATGATGTCTATCTCCATCACTTTTAATCCTTCTAAACATTTTTGTAATATCTGCAAATTTCAACACCTTGCTAGCTATATCATCGTCCAAATCGTTTATATATATTAAGAATAATATAGGTCCCAGTACTGATCCCTGTGGAACCCCACTCAAAACTGATTTCCAGTTTGAAACCTCCTCATCAACAACTACCCGTTGTCTTCTGTCAATCAGCCATTTTTCTATCCAGTTAATTATACCTTTTCCTATGCCATGGGCCTTTAGCTTAAGCAGAAATCTTTGATGTAGCACTATGTCGAAAGCTTTTTGAAAATCTAAGTAGATGATATCTACTGGTGATCCCTCGTCTATCCACTTAGTGATATATTCCAAAAACATAACATATTTGTTAAGCATGACCTCGCTTTTAGAAACCCATGTTGAGATGGGTTTATCAAGTTATGTTTAGCAAGAAAATCCACCATGTGATCTTTAATTAGTCTTTCTAATAATTTACAAATCACCGATGTTAAACTCACTGGTCTATAATTATTTGACTTGTTTCTCGAACCTTTTTTAAATAACGGTATAACATTTGCTTCTTTCCATTCTAAAGGAACCACTCCCTCTTCTAATGACAAGTTGAAAACTGTTGCAAGCGGTATGCTAATTTGTTTTACAATTTCCAATAGTAGTTTGGGTGGAATACCATCCACTCCAGGTGATTTATTATCCTTCATAGCCCTAATTTTCTTAGCTACCATTTCTGGGGTTACAATTGACTGTCTTAAATAGTCTAATTCTGCCCCTTTGAACTAAGCCTCTGGTACTGGCAGTGAACTAATGTTTTCTATGGTAAACACTGAACTAAAATACTCATTTAGGTCTTCTGCCATTAATAATCCCTCTGATATTATATTTCCAGCACTATCTTCTAGAGGACCGACCTTATCCTGAACTTTCTTTTTGCATCGAACATACGCATAAAAACTCTTGCTGTCATGTTTTATATTACAAGCTAATTTATGTTCATAGCTTCTCTTTGAATGTCTAATTTCAGCTGTATCTTGGTTTAGTGCTTCTTTATAAATGTTGTAATCTTCGTCATTTCCAGTACGTGTATATGACATCATTTGTTTATACATTCTAATGGCTTCTTTTGATCAGTGTTTCTTTTTGGACCGTTTCCCGTGTTTTTTTAAGGGAACAAATTTGACGATAATGCATTCAATTTCACTCTTTAAGATATTCCAGCATTCTCTTGCTGTCTTATTCTTCAGTGTGTTATTCCAGTCTATCTTTGCTAAATATTTCCTTATGTCCTTATATTTTCCTTTGTGGAAATTTCTCCTGTACTGCTTTTTACTATTCCTTTCTGATGTTACTTTGATGGTAAAATGTATTTGGTTGTGATCACTATTCCCCAGTGACTCACATATCCTGACATTGTCAACTAATTCACTCTGAGAGGACACATTATCTCCCCTGGTTGGTTCTAGCACATGTTGAGAAAGGAAAGTATCTTGTACTAAAACTAAAAACTTGTGATTCTCACTACCCATACTCTGTAGAGATTTCTATTTTATATGCCCATGGTTAAAATCCCCCATAATAATACAGTCCCGTTTGCTCACTTCCCTTATAGCGGTTTTTATTTTTTTTATTCTCTTCTATGCTTATGTTTGGACTTCGATAAACTAATCCAACCGTTTCCTGTAACTATGTTACATCAAACAGCTTCTTCGCAATCTGCTTCTCTGTCTAATTTTATTTCATAAGCCTGGATAGATTCTTTAATATATAAAATAACTCCACCTCCCCTTCTTCCTATTCTATCTTTCCTAAGCATTACATATCCTGTCAGACCCAATTCAGCATCTGATATATCTGTGGTTGCCCATGATTCGATTATACCTATTAAGTGAGGGTCAATATATTCTACCATAATATTTAGTTCATTTCTTTTGTTTACTATACTCCTTGCATTTAAACAAACACATATATATCCAGCTTCAGAACAGTTTTCCAGACTGTTCTTTGCTGAATTATTTGTGCTGTCTTTAGGTATGCCTCCAGTTTCAGGCTTCTCTGCGAGTCCCCCCTGCGAATTTAGTTTAAATAGATGCAACATGTCCCACTGTCAACAGATCGCAGCAGATTCTTTGAGAATATTGCTGCCCCCTTTCCACTTAGATGGAGGCCATCTCTCATGTACATATCTTCTCTCCCAACAAAGTACCCCCATCAATCTATGAATCCCACGCCCTCTTCTTCACACATCTGCTCAACTAGTGCGTTGATCGCCATCCTCTTACAGTTTCTGTATGTTGTCCCCCTTCCTCCCATTACTGGCAAAATTCCTGAGAGAACAATCTGTTCCACTCTTGTCTTCTTTAGCTTCCTCACTAAATGTCTGTACTTCTCTACTATCACAGTTGTTCCCACCTTGTCTGCATTGTTTGTCCCTACGTGTACTAGTATAGACCCTCCCTTGCCATGCCCCAATACCTTCTCTACCCTTTCGGTCACATGCTTTATCCTAGCCCCCGGTAGACATACAACAACGTCCTTCCCCTCGCATATAGTCTTGTCTGTTTTTCTCAGAATTGAATCGTCCATAAACACTCTCTCTTTTCTCCTTGCCCCCTCAATCACTGCCTCGGAGTAGCTCCTCCGGTTTACATATGTCTGGTTGTTGTCTTTTCCTCTTGCCGTCTTCTCTCCTGTCACATTCTCTTCCATTGCCTTGTTTCTTGTCGCGTTTTCTCTTGTCCCCTTTCCTCCTGTCATCTTCTCTTCTAGCACATTTACTCTCACTTCCTTTCGTCCCTTCATCTTTCCTCCCATCACATTTTCTTCTCTCCTCTCCCGTCCCTTTTCCCCGGCTACCTCCTTCACTATGGTCACTTTCTCCCCTGTCACCTTCACGCCTGTCATGTTTTCTGTTTTTTGCTGAACACTCTGTCTTCTTCCATCAGTCTTCTGTCTCACAGTCTTACCAACTGCCTCTGTGGTATGTACCTCTTCACCACCTGTATCGCTGTCGCGTCTCTCCTCGTTCTCTACAGTTTGACTACCTGTTGATCTATCCCCACTGACCCGTTTTCTTTTCCTCTGCCGAACAATTTTCCTCCGTTCCTCTGTCTTCTCAATTTCTTGTTCCTTCACACCGGTCACCTTCCCTCCTCTCAGTCTCCTTTCTTCAGTCTCCGTGTCACAACTCTGCTCCTTCTGTGTTGTAGAATTCCCAACTCTCTCCGCGTCATCCCTCTCTGCTCCATCTATTTCTATGTTGAGTCTCACCTCCATCTCCTTCACTATATCCGTCAATTTACACACCTCCTTCATCAGACATTCCACCCTCAATCACCCCACACACCGAAAGGTGAATCCGTCATCTTTGGTCTCTGCCCTTGATTTTGGACAGCCAGACAACGCAAAATCCACCCAGCTCTGGCAGTCGTTACAAACTAAATGTCGTTTTGCCCTGAGTTGCCGCTTGCAAGGTGCCATATCAGAATTTATTTATGTTCAAAATAGTTTTTACAGTCTTTGAAAAGACTTTCTGTGTACAATTTACACCAGATTGTTTAGGTTATAGTTAGTTATATTTGTTAACACACAGTGACACACCGTGCCTTACCTAGTTACGATGTCGATGACAATGTATTCAAGTTAGGCTTAGATACAAGGTAGTCTTTACAACGACTGTTTCCTGTGTACTAATATACACTTTAAAAGGTTGTTATTTCAGGTTTTAATTACTCATCTAACTACATCGATTATCTCAAATAATGCTATTCTATTGTCGTTCACGTTACGTTAACTTCGCCAGTGACCCACTTTGTAAACAACGTTCCGATTACATTAACGTCCCCAATTATCGCTCGCAAATCGCCTACTTTTAATCTACACTAGACTACTCTACCTAGCTAACTTTTAACAAAAATATTGCTTACTATATATCTATAATTACGTTATGTATGCTATACACTCAATAATATCACTTATCTTGATCAAATATCCTTATATTTTCGCAAGTTTGCTACACCAAATTCAAACCAATTCACCACCGGAAGTTCCCACTCGAATAGTCGAAAGCAATGACAAAAAAAGAACAGGAGAGGGTATAAGTGTGCGAAAACAACTAGGTCAGGAGAACTGCAGGGGTAAAGAGACTAGATAAGCGAAGAGTGGAAGAGCTGGGGGAGGATGTTGGTTTGAAAGAAAGCTTTAAGAAGACATTAGTGAGAAGTCGGTTGAAGTGGGCAGGATAAGTGGAGCGAATGGGAGAAGAACGGTTGGCAAAGAAAGCAGATGCCCGGAGAGTGGAGGGAAAAAGATGGAGAAAAAAGAACAAAAGACCGATGAGAATGGAGAAGGGTGGTAGAGAAAGTAGTGCAAATGCAATGAGGAGGAAGAGAAAGAAAAGAAAATGTCCACGTATCCAAACCAGCCTCACCCCTGAAGACAGGGAACGATGAGGAAAACAACAAAGACTTGTTGCTCCATTCCAGCACGGAACTTAGTACTGCTACATCTGCCGTGGACAATTCGCTACCGTGCAGTCACCAGAGGGCGCCACTGAGCATGGGTTAAGTTGAACCTTCATTCAATCGTATGTATCCATAACTAGGACGACTTAAATTTTTACTGAGGATTATTTTAATTACCAAATGGAAAATACCACAAAACGAAACGAGAGTTGTGGAAATACTCAAACATGCCCGGTACACGTTGTATCCACCAGATTTGTTAAGACCTAGCCTTATAGAGATATCACATGAATACCAGTTACCGCTCGCAATCAATGTCATAGACTTCACCAAAGCGTTCGACAACATCACTAGACACTATATGCGGAAATCGTAATTTCATACGGAATCCCAGGAAATAATGTATCAGCAATCGAGAAGATGTATGAAAACTAGAAATGTTAATAGAAAAACAGAACGTGGCCACAGCATGTGGTGAGTGATGTCAAACAAGGCTGCATTCATTCTTCCTTTCTGGAGCGCCGCAGTGGCTAGAGCGTCGGACTATCAATCGAGAGAAACCGGATTCGAATAATGTGCTGCCGTGTCGAACCTTAAGCAAGTTCGTTCACTTCACGTTGCTCCAGGTCACTCAGGTGTATGAATAAGTACCTGGCTATAAACAGTGGTGGATGTTTGTGTACGCATTGTATCCGTGCATTCATTGCAGCGTGCCTAGATGCTTCCTAGAGACGTTTCCTTTGTCCATTTGAAACGTTGCAAAATATCGATAATTCCTGTCCTGTTCGTCGTTCTTCATTCGTTTCTGGGCGCATTTGCATGATATACACATGCCACCTTCACGCTTCTACGACCATGGGATTTCTTAGAAGAATGTGTCTTGGGGCAGGGTGTCTATGATGACTAGTACAATTGAGGGAGTGTCCCAGTCTACGTATAAACAGTGTGTGCGTGTTTGTCTGCGTATGTGCGTGTGCGTGCGTGTGTGTGTGCGTGTATGTGTGTAAATGTGAATACGTATATGTACATATGTACTTATTAACGTACATATATAATGTAGTTGTGGGTGTCGTTGTTATTGTTGCTGAACAAAGAAGGAGAGCGACTTCTGACCGATGCTTCTGTAAAATATCCGCCGCACCGGAAAAATATTCCCCTCTCACAGGAATTATATCATAACACTTCGCATACAAAAGACTTCATAAACTTTGTATTTTGGTTACGTGTATGTGTATATGTACGCTGATGGGCAAACTATCAATGTAGGTTTTTATTTCAACAATTATAACAATTTGTGAGAAAGTCATAGTTCACGATAGACCAAATTAACTGTCTATAGATTCATTTAATATTGAAACCCTATATTCAGAGTTTGTGTAAATATTCTGGGTATTTTATATAGGGCATTCACGCTTAAACATGTGGGCGATTTAATGCTTGTTTCACGGGCGTATTCGACTCTTCAATGACACGAAAGTGTGTGCAATAAACGTTGTACTTTAATTTAAAAAAATATTATGATTGTTTACGATGTGATATATATTAATATTTACATCGGAATAAAATGTACACGATGTTATTTAACCACGAAATATGCAGTTATTACAAAATATGGTCATTCTTGTTGTGCAGTTTCTAGAACTGATGCGAGAATCGCTTGTCCAAACGTTCGTGTCTCACACAAGCAATAAATGTACCAGTGGTCTTCTGCGAGGTTCACCGGTCTACAACTTGCCCGGACAGTGGTCTTTGAGACATTGTCGCATGCATTTGAAATAACTGGCCCTACAAGCGATTATATTTTCTTCTTGTCCTTTGAAGTATTCCTCGCAATAACTCAAGTTGATCCCACAAATTCGTACGCACATGTCGTAGGGGTCGTCTAGATTATCGCTGGCTGTCACAATCAACGGAAGGGCAATTAGCAGCAGCTTGAGGTGGGCTCTCTAAAAACATACGCAGAACTTCTTATCTCTTTTGAATATTGACAAAGACATAAACATTCCTGGTTGAGAGACAAGCAAGAAGTTAATGTCATTTGGTTAAGATGACATATTATCTTAGAACTAGTAGATTTACACGGCATAACATAAATAATATATGGATTATATTGACACGAGGACTCTGTATGTATTGTTGTAACACAAGCTGTTTTGTCACTGTACTTGACGTTGTAATAAAAATGTAATTTAACAATTTAATAGTTAAAATTGGCTCAAATAACTTGGCGATACCAGAAGTACCACCGACATGGGACAATATACCACGGTGTGTTATGGTGTGGTTAGCATCTCACTTACCAGGACAAACACCCTCTTGTGGTTGGCCTGTTAATCGTCTCTGTTATCTAAAACGTAACATTAAGTGTCAGATTAAGTAATTGTTTCTTGTGTTGTGTTATAAAATGCGGTGATGTGATTGTCCTTTGGGATATATTTATCTATAATATTTATATCCACACAAGTGAAACGGCTTTGTGATATAGTTCACATCAGAGGATACCGTAGTCACCCTCTGGAATGAAGAAACATCTGAAAGTAAAAGCAGTTAGCAGCAGATTGAGATGAGCTGAAGACATGCAGAATGAGTGATGACAAGACAGCATCAAAAACAGAAGAGGGTGATACATGGAGACCAGGAAGTCCAATACTATGATAGCGAGAGACAGTGTCAAAAGATACATCGAACTGGCTGGGATGAATAGCTGAGAGTGGGTGAACATTGCAGAAGATGGGGATAGGTAGAGAAGTGTTGTAGTTGATTTTAATTAATTTATTATAATTAATTCTACGTAACTTATGAATGTTGTGCATATAATATATATATAATATATATATATATGTGTGTGTGTGTGTTTATATATATATATATATAATTATGTATTTTAAGCGCCTCCGAATGGAAATATATAGATTATGGCGCTATATAAGTGTCCTTCTTCGTCTTCTTCTTATTATTATTATAGTCGTATTGTTGAGAGTACGAAACGGACTGAGGGAAGTGGCCTCACGCCGCGAAAGGCTAAGAGGAAGGAGGAAAAAGAAGACAAGACAACTGCAATTATGGAACACTGCCATGAAAACAAGTCAACCAGTTATTTCCGCAGCTACCACAAGAATCAACGTATGCCAGAAACGCTGTTTGAACGCATCAACCTGCCTCTGACAACAGCTGTACGAACTCATGCAGTGCGAATGCAGACTGGCTCATCTGGAAGATGGTGAACTGCCTACCAATAGGGCTAAACATTTCAACAGAAGCTGCAACTTAAAATGTTTCAAGACTCAAACAACGAAAACCTGAAGTCGTTTTCGGGATAAACTGCGTCCCGGTAGACCTCGCTGCAGTGTTGAACACAGTAATTGCTTGTGTAAAATAATAGAAAGGATGTGCTTAACGGTTAACCAGACTGGACACTTGGTATAGACAGTTAGCTAATAGATATCGCCAAAGCATTTGATGCGTCGATCACACGTGACTAACAACTTTGCTGTCCCAGTGGTTGGAGGACGTCCTAGAATATAGATATACATGTGTATGTTGGAGGACGCCCTAGAATATAGATATACATGTGCGTGTTGCGCTGATATGCTCTGAGAAAATAATATTCGTCTTCAAATGTTTTAGTTGGATACCAAAAATTGCCATAATTATTAAACATGCATATCATAAATTATATTTGGTATTCTGCTTATATATGACTATCGGCCGATGATGTGCTCAGTGCATCAATTCCTCTGTCTCGTTCCTGATATAGCCTTTCATTTAGGTAATATATCTAAGAGCAAAGACATTCCAGAACTTTTGAAACTTTACAGTCTAAATAAGAAGCCAAACGTACAAATGAGAATATCTTTCATACCTCACCATTCTGTATCGTCATCCATGCGTGGCACGCAACAATTTCGACGTCGTCATTGACCAGAACTAGCGGGTGTGGTGATCATAAACCCACTCCGCACCGGAACACATGGCAGATCACTTCATTTCAGGGGTCCTTTATCAAACAGCTACTGAAACAACAATGGTACGGCTGAAAGTACAAGTGGTTGTCGAGCTACACTATAAGTTTGTAGAGCGTCAATGACACATGCGACAGCGAAAGCTCTTGAACGACAGAGAACGCACACAAATAAATTTTATAGACTACGTCACAAGACTTATGAAATATTGATACATGTAATAGAGACGAGAGTTTGGTGGTTTTTAGCAGCGTCAGTATTCGGGAGCTTGACTATCGTCAATTAGAGTATAGGTATGCCTCTCTATACTTGTGAATGGCAAATTGTCACTTGAACATAGGCAGTATAATATACTTTTAGACATTTTGTGTCCACAAGCTTTGAATAATGACGGAAAGATTATTTGAATGTTTACCTGGCGCGTTGAATTCTTCTTCCAATATGATACTATACATGCATTGTATGTTAATTGTTCTCACTCTAATTACTGTAGAATCAAACCATACTGAAATATAATTAATTGCAACATTATAAACAGGCATAGCTTTATTATATTAAACAGGCATAGCTTTATTATATTTCCTTGTAGTTTAAAACATATAACGGTTGTTAATAAAATCGTACACACACACACTCACTGACACACACACACACGCACACGTACACACGCGCATCCACGCACGCACCCACGAACGCACGCACACACGCGCACACACGCGCACGTTCACACACCACTGCTTTGATTTTATGGAAAACTATGGAAACAACGGTGTCAGCCTACTGTTCAAAACGTTTGCATAATGTTGCTTAACAAGAACTATTCTCCCTCATTACGTCGTGCCTTAATCCCCAGTGTAATAATTGAACAGTCATAAAGCAAAACCCTTCAACACCTGGCAACAGTTAACAAAGCGCTCGACATAAGTTTGCCACTTTCAGTTTGTGCAACGGGCATGAGCACATTCGATAACTAGCACCTTTCTGTGTACAAACTTGCAATCGTCAATCGAACGCTCGATCACTTAGTTTTTCTCTCAAGTGGCGATTACACAAAGCGCCTCCGCACCGTTTGCTGGCAAGTAATGCACAACCCAGTGACATATATGATTATGTGAGTATATTGCACACATCACAGCGAAATTCCCTAAAACAAAAAAAAACGGTTTTATAACATATGATTATTGTAGAACCTTTATGACATCAAAAAAAAACAATAAATAAGTATTCGTCTGTATTCGGTGAAGTATAATATTTTACCGGATGGTCTGTTGATCACCACTTCACGTTCAATACTATTTATGACTACAACTATCAAACATGAAGGTTTTTTATTTAGATGTACGATGAGATCGAAAAACGTTAACTGTTGGATTTTTATTACACAAACCCCTAACAAGTTTAACTAAGAGTTAACTATTGAAAATAATCGATCATTTCCTAAACCACTCGAACGTTCAGACAGCGTACGGTTTCTACCATTCTCGACAACCTTTGGAAAAATCGCACGACAAATATTTACTTTCTGCAAATAGCCCACACTTGCAACATAGAAGCTCGACTGCTAAGAAATCAGATTCGATGGATTGGCCATCTGAAACGAATGTTAGATATCACAGCGTCAAAATAGCTATTGTATGACTATATAGAGCTGACAGAAACCGAATTGTTGGAAATCGCACTAAGTAATAAGAAGACCTGATGAAATCTAACTCGTGACATCAAGTCAGTTTCATTGGAATCTTTATTTGAAAATCATTACGACGCTATTGAACATTTCAAAGAAACCAGTGTTCGTGTTGAAACAAAGGCGTGGTCCTTCGAAATGAATGCGAATGTACTCGAAATGCCAAGCCCGAAGCTACGGCGATAAAGCCAGGTATTGTTTGCAATGTCTGCGATCGACCCTCAAGAGTCGAACTGCTCAGCATCTTATTTCACGTAGGTTATGTTGAGAAACTGAGTTAGGCTAACAAATATGTTTTATAGATAATAAGCAGGTAAACGCATATGCCGTTAACCGGCCAGTAACATCGCAACCGTAACTAAAACCGATTGATGCTGGAAAACAATAACCAAAGAAGGTTATAAAATATTAATAAACTGTTGGCTGTACTATTTGATTATTGCAAGACAACAACATACAAAATAGCTAGCACTTTTATTTGTAACTGAAGAGTCAACTAACATGGCACTGTGCGCTTCATAATCGCACAAAATATATAATGCGGGTATCATTTGTGCCACACAATTTAGGACAGGTTGATGTTACATGTAGCCAATCTAAACTGACTCGATTGCCGAGGGGGCCAATTACGGCGACACTAAAGGACATGATTTAAAAATTGTGAGTTATCACATCTGGAAGCGCTACACAATTGTTCCATGGTCCAAATGTTCGTCTACTCGAATCATCCAATGATAGGACAATGTAAGTGTACTGTACCACATGCTGATGCAACTTGTCAAGCAGGGCTTGAATTATATCTTCAGCAAATATTCCTATTCGTTGGCGATTTTTTCTCCTTTACAGGGTAAGTTGAACAATTAAACGATCTCGCTCGCAGAGCCTATGTACGGTATGAAAAAATAAGGGGTAGCGTTAGCGTTTTGGTTTTGCATTCAAGATATTAGCTTGTTTGCCAGTCAATCTAGTGTTACTTTATAAAAAAATCAAGAGGAATTTTGAGATAAAAACAATTGTCATGTGCCATGAGTGTAAGTAAAGATTTGAACTATTGTACACCTTCAGTCACGAACCCTAACTAAAATGTTAGTATCTGATGACATTATGTGTGCTCTACGTTCAACTATGTAAATATTGACATGCGTTTTTACCACAAATATGTAATGTACTAGTTATATCACCGTGATATCAAAATAGTATGTGTAGGCCTGCAATTAGTAGACATATAACCGATTGTGTTTGAGGAAGACGGTTATGAAAAGTAAGGGGGTAGTGTTAGTATTTTGGCCATGTATGCAATATATTAATCTTTTTTTTTATAGAAAATGTTGTTTGTTTTCTTTGGAAGTTAACTGGGATTGTTGTGAGATTAAAACTTAATTGTCATGCACCAGATGTGTTGATGCCAAAATTAATTATTACTGCAGCTCTGTAATTAGCATATATAATAGCTGATTGTGTTTGGGGAAGGTGGTTATGAAAATAAGGGATAGAGTTAGTGTGTTGGTTTTGTAAGCAATATATTATAATCTTTGTGTAACACATTACTGGTGTTTTATTTGGAAATGGACTGATAGTATTGTAAGATACAAAATTGTCATGCGCCACTTGGGTCATTAAACCAAATTAAAATGTTAACATATCTAAACCTATTAAGTGTTTTTCGTTCAAGTAGGTCTGAAATATTGCCATACATCTATATTAACTACAAATACGTATATTATCTTTCCAAACATCGTGATGCCAACACTAGCTATGTAGCTCTGCAAGTAGTAGATATAATAGCCTATTGTGTTTGAGTACGGTGGCTATGAAAACTAAGGTGGTATGGTTATTGTTTAGGCTTTGTGTGCAATATATTACATTATTTGTTGACTATGCAAAGCGTAAATTCGGAAACAAAATTGCTATATGATACAGAGTTGTGTTATATATTAAAACAGTTGTATCATGCTGTGAAATCGTTGTTTCAGTAAGTAGGGAGGAGGAAGAACTTATGGTAATTTCACCAGTCATCCACTGCCCAGGAGGCTCCACAGTTCTAAATTCGGCGCTGAACCAAAGAACGTCTTTACTTACCCTACATTTTCACGCGTATCATTAGATTATGTGCACTGGTAGTCAGCAAACAGATAGAGTGAACAAGTGCCGAAGGAGCGAACGTAATCTCCTGTTGAGAGGCGCATTTGAGTACGGCCATTCAATAAAAAGCCTGTGCACTAAAGAACACGTTTGATGCAGTTTGCGTTCAAATTAACAAAATGTCTCGCTTAACCCTTATGATAGTAGGCCTAAGTAAAGGTATTCCAATTTTTTATATTTACATCTGATAACTCAATTACGAGGAAGTAGAATCACGGGTTAAATGTCATAATTCACATACAAGTTCTATACCAGCACGCCAAAGCCAAAGGGACTTACCATCAAATCTAAATGATTTCAAAATAATGTATTCTCAATTAATAAATACCCATGTCGATAACCAGGGTTAGACAGAGTTTGTTACTTGTAGCCCGGTTTTGCGTTATGCCGTCGTATCCGTTTTTTGTGGTATTGTACGAAGAAATCAACTTCTGAATGCTAGATTTTTAGTTCATGCATTTTACAATTTACATTACGACTTTCTCGCTGTTTGATTCCTCCTTAGCGAGATTGACTCAACCTGTTGGAAATTAATGTTAACACGCAATGATGTTGTTGTGTGATATATATAAAATATACAGTTATGGAAACACTTCCGGTTTTTTTTATCAAACGTGCAAGTATTATATGGTGATTCTTTGGTTTTTATTTATGAATGTTTTCGGCATTCCATGTACTTAAGCGGTAATAAAATATGTTAATGACGATCAGCGGACAAATGGTGTAAACGGTCAATCCCTCGATTGCTTTAGACGTGTGACTGAGTAATTGCTTGGCGAATGACCCTAGAAGTAAGGTTGACGAATGCTGAAGCTCAAGTGCGGTGGCTGTGTAATGACACCTACACCCGCTAATTCTTGTCAAGGATAACCCGGTTATTCAGATGGTATAGTTTCAAAAGTTCATTTATATCGGTCAGTCGTTTCTTCACTTTTGAAATAATGCTTTCTATGGGCCGTGCACGGGTGAGAGAAAACGGTTTAGGTCAGCTCGACACAGTGCACCTTATAGACGGGAATTTTAGTGATCTCGTCACTTCTTCTCACATTACCCATCGGCTTACATTCACACGAAGGCTACGTGGGCGTGATGTATAAATTCTGAACGATCGACTGATCGGAACAGGGAACATATATATTGGGTCGCGTCAAGAACACGTAAGATGGGTACTGTGGTGCAGTGGTTAGAGCACCGGACTATCGGAGAAGGCTGAGGTACGAATTGATTTACTGCCATATTGAACCTTCGGTAAAATAATGCACTTATGCTGCATTGGCTACTAAAAGAAACCTGCTTTGATATATATATATATATAAATTAGAGTGGCCAAATTTTATATGGTGAGAATGTTTTTTTTAAAATAGACCATGTATATTGAATACAATTTCAGAAAAAATCCATTGAGAGGAAGAGAGATCTCAAAGCACCCGAAGTTTTTGTAAAAGCACGATATAGGGATAACATTTAAAAACGCGATATATCAATATCTACTTAATCTATTTTAATGAAATTTTTACTGTGTTCTAAGAAAATAAAACAATCAATCAGGTTATAAGTATAAATCACTAACAATTGTGAACATTTTACAAATGTAAGATTTTGTTCATTTTAGAAAACACAGTAATCAATCACAATTGACTACATTATATAGATACTTTACATTAATTGTAAATCACGTAATATTTTGTTATATGTAGCAAGTAAACCACCACAATTTAAGCAGGCATATTTTGTTGTAAGCAAGCTGTGTTTAACGTCGCGTAAGCAATAAGTGTTGTCGTTCATTGCACTGGTGCTGCTGTAGCCAGGTCGGATGCGCCGCTTCGTACTAGATCTGCAACAAACGTGTGGTTAGTTGGGAAACCGCCTCCTTGTATCGAGAACCTGAACCAACTGCCTACAATTGGTAAAGTTCTGCGGCGAGTTTTCTACGACTTGAAAGTGAAGAAGCTGACGCTGCCTGCAAGCTGCAACAATGCGGTAGGTGAAGTGCTGTAGGTTTGGCATCTGGCTAACATTCCGACGACCCAGAAGCCGTATGCTGTCGAGAAGCTGAAGAAACTCTATCAGCAGCAGGTAAACACATGCAAGAACAAACACAGGCGCAGTAAGAGGCAAACTGAGCTGGAAACTGAGTTTGGCAGTGGATTGCTGGAACTGTTTGAAGTGGCACATGCAGAGTGTGATCAGCTGATCCGCATTGCTCGTGGTGTGGAATTTCTGCAAGATCAACGAAGTGAGAGGAAGATGGTGATGGTTGGGGAGGACGAGCCTTTCAAAGGGAAACGGCAGAAACGACAAAAACAAAAATACGACGAGATGCAGCAACGAGAGTCTGCCTCCATGACAACTGATGAGACCGAGCCGACAACCAAGCCACTCAGAGTCATCACATGATGAACCGTCGGATTCTGATGGCACACTGGACGTTGATGTGGCTATCTCTATAAGCAAATATCACCACATACATCTAGATGTATCTGATCATCGCAGTTTTCTAAGCGGGCCGAACTAGTTCGTAAAACCAAGAAGATAGCATGGCGCTGTCTTGTTGATGACCCGTTGTTTGTCGCTAGCTTGGACAGAACACAAACAACATCACGTCAAGCGGTGCATATTGAGATACCTGCATTGATGGCTGCTGGCGTTGTTGTGTCAAAACTCACTCTGTGTAGAACATCACTCGACACAGCACACAGAGATGGCCGCGTCGCCATCGCACAGGTCATTAGAGATAATTTCCACCCGGATGTACTTCTCGTCGCACATTTCAATGGAAAACTGTTACCTAACAGGCAAGGTGAAAAATCAGTTCCCAAGCCCATCGTACTCTAAGGGAAAGGGGTCGAAAGGTTGGTCGGCATTCCAAGAATTTCATCTAGCACCGGAGCGAAGATGGGCAACGCTGTCGTCCAGTTTCTGCGGGATTGGGAGGGCGTTGGCGAGCACGTGGCAGGACTATGCTTTGCCACAACATCAAGCAACGCTGGTACCCACACAGGTGCCATCACTGTAATTCGAGAGACCTTTCAAAAACATCTTTTTTTGCATGCCGACACCATATACTGGAGATCATTGCCGCTGGAGTTTTCGATCTATTATTTGTGTCGAAGGGTCCAACTATTCCGTTCTTCAGTCAATTCAAGGAGAACTGGCCATTAATTGATCAAAGAAAGTACAACTCTCTGGACAGGGAGACAACTAGGTCATCTGGGTGTGCCTTGACTACACACGAGAAGCAATGGCTGGAGAGTCATAAAGTTACAGCAAGCGAGTTCTTAACAGAACAACTTCGCAATAAGCACCCACGACAGGACTACCTCGAGTTTATCCAGCTGGTCATCATCTTGTTTGGTGGTGCACGTGACTCGAGACATCAGTTCAGCCCACCAGGCGCCTACCACTGAGCTCGCTGGATGGTGCTTTGAGAAGTCGTTTCTCTCAATGGTTTTCTCAGAAATTTTAACACAGTTGTTTTCTCACCCAACCGCACCTTTTTAGCCCATATGCATGGTTGATTTCAAAAATAATTTGTTTTGGCCTCCCTAATATATATATATTTATTATATACAGTCTGGAAATATATATATTTATATATATATAATTATTATTATCTCTCTGAGATACAAACAACAACAATGTTATACATGTCTTTCTCCCAATGGAATCTGGAACACGAAAAACGAGGAAGCTTCTTCATTCTGTTGCTGCAGCCAACGGCTGGAATAGCATTGGTTACAACAACGTCGGTAGGAACTGATTGAAGAACGGAGTTGTCATCGGATAACAACCTTTGAACCAACTAGAGTGAGCAATCTTATTGTCGAATTACGTTACTACAACGTCGACCGTTATGTTCTGCGGGGCATATCTCACGTCAACGCCGTGTGCTGGTATGAAACGCCACAAGTCTCTGTAGAATGCTCAGAAAACTCGTAGCGTGTGATGCTCTCTCAATCAACTGTTTGCTACATGTGAGGAAGTTCTGTTACTGGGCTTTACAATATCGCTGTCGAGGTCGTGCAGATATCTGTTTGGAAGATACCTGATGTTAATCCAGTGCCGTTAATCGGGATTGGTCAAATTCAAGCCTACTCTATGGTCAGTCTGGTTAAGGACAAAGTGTCATTAGTTGAAGGCGATAACAGAACATGTCTTAGTCATAGCAGGACACTTGTTGTATAAAGTAATGACACTATGTGAAACATATGTACACGCACACCCACACACCCACACACACTAACGCTATGTTTTAATCTAATGTAATATATTGTATGTTGTACCTCTGACTGGTGACACCCCCTGTACAATAACTACATGTATATGGTTAGGCACATAGATATCAGTCGTAAGTGCCCTTACTAAAAATGCGTGTTTAATTTTGCATGTGCTTAAACGTAATATGCATGGAAACAAAATGCGATATTTTGAAAGGTGTAATATTACGCTCTGTCGTGTAATATTAATGTAACGACTTATGTTTTAGATTGAGACGATAAAACGTCCGAGCGCAAGAGGAAAATTGTCATGGTAAGTACGATGTTACGTAATTTATATTATGACGTCACGATTTATTATCTGAAATAACATTTGTCGTATTTCTAAAATATACATTTTGACGTAATATAATCATAAACAGAAATTATGTTTGAGTTCCGCGTCACTTATGAAGTCAAGTAATGCGTTTCCTTTTTAGTATGAACACGTCGATCTGCTGTTAATCGCGGCTCTCCTGAATGTGACAGACAGCTTCAAACCTGACGACCCATACCTTCTGTGCATACGACAATGCGCAACATCATTGAACGCTTGCGAAAGTTTCTTCATAGGTAAACCAAAGAACATATCCGAATGCCGATCGATCTACTTTCGTTGTATGACTCAGTGTCTACGAGATCACTGTCCGGGCAAATGGTAGGCTGGTGACATTATGGGGGACCATGGACCCTTTAAATGTCCTTATGGGACAAGGCAGCGAGGACAAGCGTTCGCCTCATCAATTTTGCAACCTGCACATCACGAATTGTCACATTTTACAACATATGCACCCTTGTTATTTTAAATACGACATTCATCTTATGATGCCATAATAGATAAGCATACTGATCACGTAATTATAATATGCCCTGAAACAGCAGCACTTCAACTTATCATGCACAAGTTCGTTTCAATTACAAATCAATAAAAGTAATTAATGATAATATATCATACATGTAAAGGCCTGGATCTGGCTGGCGTTTTTCGCCCGACCAGACCAGACCAAGCCAGGCCAGACCAGACTAGACAAGACTAGGCCAGACCAGACCAAACCAGATCAGACCTAATCAGACCAGATCAGTCTGTGGTGGTTTAGTCGGGTCAGGTCGGTGTTAGTCGGCTAGTGTTTCCACACGTCCAATTGTAATCTGGGCTAGTCGGTGTCAATTTGAAGTAGTCGAAAGTTTTCAAGTTTACGTGATTGTGACATCACGCTGGCTTCGAGTCTGACACAGGCGGTGTCAGTCGACGTGGTGGATACATTGCAGTCAGGGTGAGTCTGGTCTGGTCTAGTCTGGTCTGATCGGGTTTGGCGAACACTGCCAGTGTATCCCGGGCTTAAGAGACAACCAATGGTACGAATGTTAATATCATTCCAATGCAAATTAAAAATGTCACAGTCTCTATCAATAAAGTAATTATAAAAACAATAAAATAAAATAATGTATGGTACAGCTAGTAATATATTAAATGTGTTTAGCTTATTCCTCTGGAAAGTTAACTTTCGAAGATTCGTGTGGATACAATGTTTGTAAGGATCTGCGACACACATATCCTAAACCTCCTACTGACCTGATGTTGGTAAATGTACGGTAGGAAATAAATATATCCCAGCCAGCACATCTACGTGGTTTACATAGAAACTGCGTGGTTTTGTATGGTCGCAATTACGTGGACACAGCGTGGTTTTAATGTGCAATTTCACGTTACCAAAACCTTTAGAACACGATGGTTGTGTCACAACGTGGCATTTTCTACGTAGAAGGGGAGAGGGGGAAAGGAGGAGAGGGGGAGAAGGGGAGAGGGAGAGAAAGGGAGAGCGGGAGAGGGGGAGAGGGGAGGGGAGAGGGGGAGACGGGGAGAGAAGGAGAGAGAGAGAATGAGGTAAAGTTCTTATATAGCGCAGGGTCAGTCCTCAGGACTGCTCAGTGAAGAGGAGAGGCAGGTGATACACACACACATATATATATATATATATAGAGAGAGAGAGAGAGAGAGGGGGAGGGAGAGGGAGAGATTGGGGGACTATGCTACAACAGAAACGCAGAATCGAGCTCGTAGCTCTCCAGAACAATATAATAATAATAAGGTAACTTCTTTTGCGCCTAAGTCCTCAGAGGCGCATCAATACAAAAGGGTTATTCAGAATCGATAAGCCATATAAAAGGCATCAACAGATGGATCGGTAAGTCATGGAGCTAAGGTGGATACGCGATGTTATAAAGGTAAGTTTTTAAATATCGGCGAAATTGTATAACATTTTCAATTGATATAACACTAAGAGGAAACAAATTTCAGAAATAGTTGGTGCAGCAACAGAAAATGCCCAAGATATAATATTGGTATTGACTCTAGGAACAAAAAGTAAATCAGAACTAGATGATCGAAGCTGGATAGGCTTTGTTAGAGGAGTAAGCATTGAATATAAATATGCTGGATGCTTACATGAAAATACCTGATAGTTAATGGTACAGATCTTGAAAATAAAACGATATCGTACAGTAAGCCAGTGCAAGGACTTCAGAAGAGGTACTGAGTGAGAAAACCGCGGAGACCGAGTTACAACCCTAGCTAAGCAATTATGTAACCTAATGATATCCTTAATTAAGGGCAATATTGTAAAAAAAAAGGAATTACATTAGTCAAACCTACTAGTAAACGTGCAGTTGCAATAGTCTGTGCAACAGAAAGAGGCGATGAACGGCGGATACGTCATAAATTACGAATATGATAATAGCAGCAACAAGTTTGAGAAATATGCCGTCTAATTTTTAAAATTTTGTAACGCTGCCTCTGTGTACCAATTTTAAGAAACTCTATTTTATCAGCATTTAACTTTAGTCTACTTTCAGTCATCCAAAAGAGAATGTCATGAAGACAATCTAAGGAGCAATTAGTATTAGGCGTAGATAAAGAAATGTAAATCTGGGTATCATCTGCATAAAGATGATGGTTTAGATTGTGACTGTTAATAACAGAGCTTGGTGGTGTTGTGTGCCCAAGAACAGAACCCTGGGGAATGCCACATAAAGTCGGCTGTGCAGCCGAAAAGCAGCTCCCAATTTTAATGGTTTGGTATCTATCAGTTAGGTATGAAGAAAATCAGCTTAGAGCTGTGCCAGATATGTCGTACCATTTTCATGAACGTTTAATTAGAATGTTATGATCGACTGTATCAAAGGCGGCAGATAGATCAAGTAAGGTTTACTTTACAATTATCAACATTTAAGTTAATACTATTATGTACTTTTAAAAGAGCCGTTTCTTTTGAATGAAATTATTTATATGCTGATCGTAACACATTAGGGATGACTTCTTAAGAACTGAACTGACATGGGCACATTTGACGTCATCAGGAAAGAAGCCAGAACACAGTGATGTATTGATGATATTTGTTGTAGGTATGAGTAATGTATCGATACATGCTTTTAGCAGTATAGTGGGAAATGGATCGAGAGCACAATACATATTTGGGGAGGACATAATTATTTTCCTCACATCATCAACTGTAGCAGGTTCAATCGATACAAGTAGAGAATGTACGTGTGGAGAGTCCACATTTACATAACTTAAAGTATGATCTGGGAAAGCTGAGCGAATAAAACTGATTTCGTCCTTAAAATGACTAGAGAACGAGTCACACAGATACTTAATTGATACATGATTAGGTAGCGATGGAACAGCCTGTGTAGGATGTTATTGATGCAGTTCTGCCGTGGACTATTGGACTTATTTGTGACTATACTTGTGTAGTAATCTGACGTAGCTTTGGCCATCTGATGGTTACAGTGGCGACATTGTTTAGAATAACGCGACCTGTCCAGAGGTGAGAGTGGTTTGCGCCTTAGTCGCTCTAAATAACGACGGCGCCTTTTAGATAGTACAATTGTGGAAGTCATCCTTGGAGCCGGTGGCTTTTGTGGCATAAATTTTAATTTCATAGGTGCATGTTAGTCAAATAATGCATTGAGTACTTATCAGTACTGTTGACACACGTCAGATAGGTGATCTTTTGGGTCTGTGATAAGGTCAGATTTAAGGATATCAGCCATTAAAGCTGTAATGCCAATTCTATACATGGCTCTATAAGACACATATTGTTTCGAGTAAATTGGAGTTATAGAAACGTTAACATTAGCAATGACACTGTGGTGGTATAATAACCCATCCGAAACACTAGGTGTCTGGATATAGTTAAAAGTTGAATGGGTTATCACGAGGTCAAGCCAATGTATATGTGTCGAAAAGGTTGTTTCATATCAAAGGATGCCAGAATATCTGAATGAACCATTGGAAGATTTTTCAACAGATCCTGAAAGTCTTCAAAACAATTTGCTGGTTGTCCTGGAGGGCGATAAATGCAGGTAAAGTAAACTGAGAAAGAAGAATCATAAATTTCAAAACAGATGGACTCAAAACTAAAGTATTCAGGGCTAGAAGGTAAACTAACTTTGAACTGTTACTGGTGTGGTGATTGATCTTTTAAAACATGATACCCACTACGGAACTAAACGGTTTCTAGACGTCATGTACAGTGACGGATTATATCCCTTGATTACAAAGCCAAGTAGAATCTCTGACTTCAGCGCCACTTTGATTGATAATATTTTCACTAACGAATTGACAACGGAGGTTTGCAGTGGGTTATTAGTAGTAATAGAGGTGGTGTACCGCGCATGGTTGTCGCGTCGCGGTGGAAAAGTACCCGGATGTAGGTCAAGTACCCGGATGTAGGTCAAGGTCACGTGGCGCCCCATATCGAAATTTTTCGGAACTAAAACAGCGCCCCCTATCGAATTTTTTCGGCACTAGTTATTTTCCCCGCCAAAACAAAAATAGCGCCCCCTACCTGAATTTTTCGGAACTATAAAAGCGTCACCTAGCGGAGAGTTGGCGAACTGAAATTATATAGAAGCGCCCCCTATCGGAATTTTTTGGTACTAATTATATTTCCAACCAAAATAGCTCCCCCTGGCGGATAGTTGGTTAATTAAAACAGCGCCCCCTATCGAAATTTTTCGGTACTAATTACATTTCCCGTCAAAACCAAAATAGCTCCCCCTGGCGTATAGTTGGTTAATTCAAACAGCGACCCCTATCGGAATTTTTCGGTACTAATTATACAAGTGGTGTCATCTTGTGGACAAGTTGTAAACTAAATGTTCTAGTACTGCAAATATTCGTGTCTCTTGCACGCTTGCGTGCAATAGAGCCCCCTGACGGGTACATCACGAACTACAAACATCATCCCCTAGTGGACAAGTGAGTGAACCCCGTGTTAAAGCATAGGGAATTTTCCCCATGTTAAAGGATAGGGAAACACCCGGATGTTGCCGGATTTTGCTCTTGCTCTCAGCCAATTCCAAAGTCAAGGATTATGCAACTGATGGTATCCCGACAGCCTCTGCGCCACCTGCGATTGACCAATCACGAGCGAGCTGGGCATTGTGGGCGTGGCTAGTTATGCAAATGAGCTTGGAAAAGTATTTCCCATGTTATGAGATAGGGAATTTTTACCATGTTAAAGCATAGGGAATTTTCACTATGTTATGAGATAGGGAATTTTCCCCATGTTAAAGCATAGGGAATTTTCCCCGTGTTAAAGGATAGGGAATTTTCACCATGTTCAAGGATAAGAGCTATCGGTAAACTGTTACGCACAGTAATTTTGTACCCGAGGTTGACTTGGTTAATCAGATAGTGCTTTGGTTAGCCATTGTTTTGAGCTTTCGTGCTTGAATATAAGTCCATCATTTGGTGTTATGGGCAGTGACATACTATAGCGAGAGAAAAATGCCCCTGCTAACCGGTATAAACTGTTATGAACTCGTAATGAATGCTCTGTGCCTGTGTGTTGAAAAAACATCCGTGTATCTGTCCCGTGTTAAGGCATAGGGTAATATACGAACTTATCTGTTAAAACATTCAAACTACCAGCTATCTGTGTAATATTTTGGTCAAACTGTTTGTTGTGTAACAGTATTTGACAGAATATCATAGACATAGTACTTACCAACGGTCACCGTTGAAAGCCTGCATACAAAACGGTTCCAAACTGGTTCCAAACTGTTTTGAAGGGATATTTCCTGTTCTCATCTGTATTTCAGCTGAGCCTAGAGATATAATTGCGTTCAACATCATTATTAAATAAATAAACACGCTATGTCAGTATGTGCAATGCACAATGGCGACTCGACCGTCTTGATGCCAAAGAGCCTATACCAATAAAAAGACAGCACAGTCTTTGCTATCTTCATTGGTCGAGGAAAGTGAAGCGTTATGTTAGAACAGTACAGACACATAATAACCTCCCAGATAAGATGTACCAGTATCTATATAGTTTACCGTATTAAGGTTCAAGTGTACACAGGACCATTAGAACGTTTTTATCCTTTTTCGTACTATAGTATTTAAATTCGTGCTTCTTCGGTAAAACCTTCGAAACCAACTTCTGTCGTAAAACAAATAACCTGGCATGGGTAATCGAAAATGAACTCATAGATTCATACATATATATATATATATATATATATATAGATACATCAAGAGACGAGACTGTGACCGTGATGTGTGATCTATGACCGAGATGTGTCACGAGACTACGGATGGCACATCACACGATAAAGTACTCAGACCAACTAGTGGTGCGAACGAAACACTACAGTTTGACCAACACACATCACGAATCGAACTATAGACACGAGTCGGACAACCGAAACACTATAGTTTGACCAACACACGGCACGAATCGGACTCAGACCAACTAGTTGCGTAAACGAAACAGAAACTTAACCGATTACGCTGTACAAATTGAACTCAGATCAACTAGTTGCGTAAACGAAACAGAAATTTAACCGATTACGCGGCACAAATTGAACTCAGACCAACTAGTGGTGCAAACGAAACACTATGCTTTGACCAACACACGACACGAATCGAACTCAGATCAACTAGTTGCGTAAACGAAACAGAAACTTAACCGATTACACTGCACGAATTGAACTCAGACCAACTAGTTGGACAAACGAAACACTATTCTTTGATCAACACATGTCACAAATTGAACTCAGATCAACTAGTCACACAAACGAAACACTATGCTTTGACCAACACGCTGAACGAATCGAACATTGAACTCAGACCAACTAGTTGTGCAAACGACACACTGCTTTGACCAACACGTGTCACGAATTGGACTTAGATCAACTAGTTGAACAAACGAAACACTATGCTTTGACCAACACGTGTCACGAATTGAACTCAGACCAACTAGTTGCACTAACGAAACACTATGCTTTGACCAACACGTGTCACGAAAACGAAACACTATGCTTCGACCAACACGTGTCACGAATTGAACTTAGATCAACTAGGCACATCACACGAGACTTCGGATGCACGTCACACGAGAGTACCGACGAGACAAGAGACGAGACTATGACCGATATATGTCACGAGACTACGGATGACACATCACACGAGACTACGGATGACACGTCACACGAGAGTACCGACGAGACAAGAGACGAGACTATGACCGAGATACTTCACGAGACTACGGATGACACGGCACACAAGAGTACCGACGAGAAAAGAGACGAGACTATGACCGAGATATGTCACGAGACTACGGATGACACATCACACGAGAGTACCGACGAGACACGAGTTGTACAAACGAAACACTATGCTTTGACCAACACGTGTCACGAATTGAACTTAGATCAACTAGTTGAACAAACGAAACACTAATCTTAATGTGTTATCGCGTCAATTCCTTCCTTTTTCAGGAAAATATACGTGTTATCGTGTCAATTCCTTCCTTTTTCAGGAAAATATACGTGTTATCGTGTCAATTCCTTCCTTTTTCAGGAAAATATACGTGTTATTGCATCAATTCCTTCCTTTTTCAGGAAAATATACGTGTTATTGCATCAATTCCTTCCTTTTTCAGGAAAA